>VXBA01003238.1:0-335997 GCA_013399895.1 Serilophus lunatus | reverse complement strand
GGAGGGAGGTCGCCGCGCCGCTGCCAAGGCGCACTCGCTGCTTTCTCTAAACACCCTTCTCCCTGGTCTTCTCCTCTCTCCCTCCCCATTTCTCCCCCTTCTTTTCCTTTTGTGTCAGTTGGAGTTTTAGCGAGAACTACGCTCTATTAGTTCTGCCNTTGAAATGGGATC
Source organism: Serilophus lunatus (assembly GCA_013399895.1). Classification (NCBI taxonomy): domain Eukaryota; kingdom Metazoa; phylum Chordata; class Aves; order Passeriformes; family Eurylaimidae; genus Serilophus; species Serilophus lunatus. The sequence goes on along the minus strand of VXBA01003238.1, from coordinate 335,826 downwards.
TCTGTTTATTTTGTGGGGCAGCGAGCATGGAAGACGAAAGGCAAAAGGACTTTCGGGGAGAAGATATTTTTGGAAGGGGGGAGGGGCTCTGCTTCCCCTTCCCCATCCATATACTGCTGGGAAAAGAAGGCAGACGGGAGCCAGCCCGGCGGGCAGCGCACCCCGGACAGCCGAGCCGCTAACCCTCCCGTCTCTCCCTACAGGTGCTGTCCCAACGGTTCCCCGGACCTGCCTACGCCACCCGCCTGTTGACAGAAGGACGTACTGACTTCGGGGGTCCTCCCCCACCCCTCAGAGACTGCGCTACAGTCACCCGGCGATTTTCTTTCTAAGAAAAGCCATCCCATCTCCTAAAAACCACCAGCAGCGCCAAAAGCCACCCCTCGAGCAGCACCACCACCCACACCAAGCGCCGCTCGCTCCTGGCCCGGGGGTGGGCGAGAGAGGAGGCCCGAGGCCATGGAGGTGGCCACGGACCAGCCTCGCTGGATGGCCCACCACGCCGTGCTCAACGGGCAGCATCCCGAGAGCCACCACCCCGGACTGGCTCACAACTACATGGAACCAGCGCAGCTCCTACCTCCTGACGAAGTCGACGTCTTCTTCAACCACCTGGACTCACAGGGCAACCCTTACTACGCCAATTCCGCCCATGCCCGGGCCAGGGTCTCCTACAGCCAGGCACACGGTAAATCAGCACCCCGAGCCCCTTCCCCGTCATCTCCTCCAGCGCTCCAGGCCCCTCCGTTCGGGCAGCGGGTGTCGTGTGCAGGGGCAAGAAGTTTCACTCGGGTCCGCTTTGGTGTGTCGGAGCTGGGGAAAAGAAGATCTAAAATAGGATAGAAAGGGAGGCACGGGTGGATTTTAACCCTAGGGATAACGAAGGACTGGCGGAGGGGAGGGAAAGAAAGGGGGGAGGTGAGAGAGGAAGGGGAAATAGTGTACGCACAGGCTAAAACTTCTCAGACACGGCTACTTCCCGGATGCAAAATAGAAACCGATTCAAGCCGGCAATGGATTTTATTTGGGGGTGTTTTTAGGAGCCGAAGAGAGAGCGTTACAACAGCTCAGAAGACAAAGCAGAAAGGGGTTTGCTGCTTCTTCCCAGGGGTGGGGTGGTGGGAGGAAAGGGTGTGCTTGGGTCCCCTTCCTGCTCCCGTTGCTCCTTCTCGCCGGGCTTGCTGGTATGTCTCTCGACTGGAACAGGATAAAGGGGCTGCTGCGCCAGCCTGGCTGCGCTTCCCCGAGTTGTGGTCTCTCCCGTAGCCGGCTGTCCTTCGGCTGCCCGCAGACTGAGGAGCTGCTCAGCCACGGGGATTTGGGGGACTTCTCAAAGCCTCTCCCGGCTGGGTCTCCCCGCTGATCCCAATCGCTCTTGTGTTCCTACAGCCCGCCTGACCGGGAGTCAAATGTGCCGGCCTCATCTTATCCACAGCCCCGGGATCCCTTGGCTGGACAGCAGCAAGGCGGCACTGTCTGCCCATCACCACAACCCCTGGACCGTCAGCCCCTTCACTAAGACACCCCTGCACCCCTCGGCAGCCGGAGCACCTGGAGCCATCTCGGTGTACCCGGGCAGCAGCACCTCCAGCACCGCCTCCGTGTCTTCGCTCACCCCGGCCTCACACTCTGGCTCCCACCTCTTCGGCTTCCCCCCGACCCCTCCCAAGGAAGTGTCCCCGGACCCCAACTCCACCAGCGCCGCCTCCCCTTCTTCCTCTGCCGGGGCTCGGCAGGAGGACAAAGACAGCATCAAGTACCAAGTGTCGCTGTCTGAGGGGATGAAGATGGAGAGCGCCAGCCCGCTCAGAAGCAGCCTCACCAGCATGGGGGCCCAGCCCTCCACCCACCACCCCATCCCCACCTACCCCTCCTACGTGCCGGCAGCCCACGACTACAGCAGCAGCCTCTTCCACCCGGGCAGCTTCCTGGGGGGCCCCGCGTCCAGCTTCACCCCCAAGCCGCGGAGCAAGGCCAGGTCCTGTTCGGGTAAGTGTCGCACCCCGTGGCTTCCCCACCGCGCACCGGCCGCGTCCCGGGTGGAAGGGCCGCGCTCCTGGGGCTGTGTGCGGGTGGTGGGTGGCTGCGCTGGCTGTTGGGGTGAGGGTACAGGCTGCTGCGAGACTGGGGGCTTGTGTCTGCCCTCTCCGGGTCGAAGGGACGGGTGGCTGCTTCGTCCTGCTTCTCTGGGTTTTTAAACTAGGAGATGGAGCTTGGACCGGGCTCTTGTGGGTGCCAGTGCACCCGGGCACCGGCCCCAGGGCGCTCGAAGGAGCCGCAGGGCACGGGACTGGAGCAGTCTGAGCCAGCAGACCGTGTTGTACAAAGAGGGATTTAGATGGAAAAAGTTTTCCTCGAAGACAAGCAGGCCTCAGCCTCCTGAGGGATTCAGGCCCGACCCTGCTCACCCAAGGCAGGCAAACCCTTGCAGATGACATGTGGGGACTTTCCAGTGATAGGTATTTCTCCCTCTGTAGTTTCTACATCTCTTCATTACTGCCACCCAAGGCCCCAGCACAGGATGAAAGTGAAACTTCCCTGGCCAGTCCCCTTCAGATCGCAGAGGTCCTTCTCCCCTTCACATTTTACAAGAGCAAAAGTTCAAATACAGTTTACGGACCAGTACAAAAGACTAAGGTGTCCAGTCATTGCTAACTTACTCCAGCCTAGCTTTAACTAGAAAATCGTTTTTATTTTTTTTCTTCTCTCTGAGCCCGATATCTTTGTTTCCAAACGACTGCCTGCAAACCTTTCCTGTGTTCACAACCCCTCCTTGCATTTCTTCCTAAAAGCGCAGTGCTAAATCAGTACATTAGGCAATAGACAGAGTTTTGATCTCACTTTGAAATCACAGTAGATATAAAACTAGGCAGCGGAATTAAGACAATTTGTGTAATTCTTCTGACCTTCCTGGTTTAACATCCTCACCAATGGAAGATTAACTACAATCTATTGGGACTGAATATAGACAGCCCTTTAAATGGCACTATAGGCATTTGTGTATGTATTCCATTACACATATTTGCTTACGAATACACTACATGTTTTTCTTTAAGAAGACAATAATTTAGAAATGTGATCTCTTACGAGTTTTGCAACAAAAATACCAGCTATTTTACAAGCTCATCAGCTCTGTTTCAAATGGCTCCTCTGAGGGGAAAAATACACTCTTTCTCTGCCATTATTTCAAGGCAGTTGCTGTTGTTTGTACATATTTTTTGGTAGTGCAGAGAGTAGAAACTATAGGCAATTGGCAGCCTGAACCTCCTGTGTTTGGAAACTGATTCAAGATCCAGGTCTCTGAAGATAAAGGGATCTCGATTACCTTTTTTTTAATTTTTGTCCTGTAGCTGCTGCTGATTTTTAGATGGGGGAAGCAAGAAGATTTTTTGTTTGTTTTAAAGTTGCTTTTCCCCTCACCCTGTTCTATAAGGGTGCTCCCAGTACAAGGAACTGGGGAAAGTTCGTGACCACTCAGTGTTTTTGTAGGAAAACTAAGACTCACGACACAACGACTCCTGCAGCTTCCTGCCCTAGGAGGGACAAAAGCTACAAATGCAGCGCCGCAGAGCTCCCCTCATTTTTCACTCTAGACTGTGTTATTTAAAAGCTACCCACTCCCTAGATTAAAGGAGACACAAGCCCTGCTGAACTCAACATGGCCTGCTTCAGTTATTAGCAAAAAGAATTTCCTCTCCAGTAAATACTGTAGGATTTGCATAAACTATATTAAGAGAGATTTCTATATTAAGCAGACCTGCCCTCAAACCATCCGAGGCAAATGAACTTTTAGCAGAGAGCTTTTGGAGGCAGAAACAGATTTTTAGGGATCTCGATTACCGTTGGGTTTTATTTAAAACAGTCATTCTACAGTGCTGCGTTAAGCAAGTTGAGCTACTAAAACTAATAGTGAAGCAGTAATAAGGCAAACTGTTCCCTACCAAATCCAAATGTGTTGAAAAAGCACAGAAACAAGAAAGCATTCAAAACTTGTTTTTACAGTAATTTCCAGAGTGCTTGTTGAAGCTGAACTTTCTTAAATATCAGCATTAATAGTGTTTTTCTGCCTTTAGAACAAAATGCATAACAGCCTCTGGCATTCTATATCCATTCCCAGTCTGCTCGGCTCTACTTTCTTATTCTGTAGCATTTGCAACAAAAAAGAAAGCACAGAATGGGAGGTCTTTTTGCTTAGATTTAATTGTAGAAAACCTCTTCCCCTGGCTCTCACTTTAACATGTTGTGTGTTTGCAGGTGGGTGTGTTTGTATATGTGTGTATTTGTGGCAGGAGAGCACAGGACCTAACCACTGGAGTGCAATAGATGTGGGAAGGGAGTGCAGTGCAGACTAAGGGAGTTCTCGTTACTGAAACGATAATTTGCATCTGACATAATAAGAGTGCCACTCTTACCTTGCAGAGAGCACTGCCTATTTCTGATCATGACATAAAATACTTATTGGAGTCTGGGAGTTCTCGAAATCCTGAGCTCCTTGCTGCATGTGCTGTAGATGTCACTGCTGCCTGAATGTGCTTGAATTAACACACTGTATTGAAAAAAAATGCCTAACGGACAATGCAAAAAGCTTTTGTGAATTTGTTTTTAAAGAAAGAAATCCGGTTTCTTCGTGTTTCCATTTAGAAGGCAGAGAGTGTGTGAACTGCGGAGCAACTGCTACCCCTCTCTGGAGAAGAGACGGCACCGGGCATTACCTGTGTAACGCCTGCGGGCTCTACCACAAAATGAACGGTCAAAACCGACCTCTCATTAAACCTAAACGAAGGCTGGTAGGTGTCTCTGTTTCTCTTGGGTTTGGGGATAAATAAGGCAAAGGGACCACACACAGGCAGAAGTCAAACGTGTCTCATCTCTGTTCAGCCCCTTCGTGGAGCCGAGCTGTACTGTACGTGGGGGTCAGTCACGGCGAGGTCACTGCCGTGCCTCGGGGCAGATCCCCCCCTCCACCCCCATCCCCGGCACAGACCACCGCGCCGCCGAGCGTCTCTGTCCCAAGCCTCCCTGCTGCTCACAATACATGCGGGATATCGTGTATCCGTCTCCCCGTTTATCCTCAGATGACAGCTTTTAATTTAATTCCTCATTTATTTGGTCTCTCGGGACGTTTTGGGCACATACTGGGAGCGAAAGGGTTATGAGCGTGAATGTCCTTCACCATGTACTAAAAAAAAAGTTCCAGCTCCAAAAAGCAAAACAAATCAGATGAGTCAAAGCTACTGCTCCCTACTTAATAATTATTTGTATAAAAGCCATGAAGTAATTTTCACTCTTACATTCTCTGGCAATATTCATATTGGTTCCCTCCCCAGACAATCCCCTACTGTTAAAAAAAAAAAATCCTATTATTTTTCCATGGAGTCACCTATACTTTGTATTTTCATTTGAGTGATTTAAAAAAAAAAAGTCCTTTCTAAGCTCCTGGTAGTAGTTTCCTATCCGGATATCTGTACGTTAAAGATAAGGAAACTTTGTGTATCTGTTTCCTGACTCTAAAAGCCTTAGAGAGTTTCTATAGGCAAGCCTTGCCAGTCATGCTTGCTGTTTTGAAATTTCTAATACACTCTACTCCACAAATAATGCGTAAAATGCTAAGAATAATAAATATATTTTTTGTAGCTTTGTGATTTATGGTGCCTAAGTCTCTTAGCTATTCATGGGCACGTTTCAATGAGGTTTGGAGAGCAGAAAATCGGCATTACTGCTCTAACACTGGGATGGGATACAGAAGATTTCTGTCGTGAGTCAGAATTTCAACTATGCAAGCTTCTTAATGACTTGCCTTCTAAAGTGACTGACACATAGAAAAATGTTAAGACAACAGTGTAACATTATCGTCTCTCAGGCTCAAGTGCTTTCCAGACTGAATGGGACAGGCCATAGAGTTAAGCAGCATAGTTGAGTATCAGTAAGCCATCTCAAATATGCAAACATAGGCCTCCACCTTCCAGTGTGTTGGGAGACTGTTATACTTAGCTCACTGGGCAGGGTTTGGGGGGCACTAGAGAGGTTTTCTTTTAATGTAGTTGTTTTAATGTTTTAATTGATTTACAGCTTTGTTTATTGCCCCTTTTTCCACTGTAGTTTGCTTGTTTGCGGGGGAGAGGAGATGGCCATCTTTGGGAATTTGTTCATCTGCCGTGCAACAGCAAAGTGATCATATTAATAATGTCAGCGTTTGGATGTCTGGCATTAATTGTGTTTGGGTTGCATGAGTGCATTTGCAGTAGGGGGTACCCCCTCTTTCTGCCTTCGGCCTGTTCTCACGGGCGAGGAAGGAACTAAAATATATGAGTCTCCGAGGGCCTGATTCTTGCCTAAAGCTGCTGAACCATTCCATAAGTTTTGGAAGGTTACAGAGGGCCATAGTGTAAATCAGGAGCAAGTGAGAACAGAACCTTGTGCTCCCCTTTGGCGAGCAGGTCGGGCTGTGCTTCCAGCGGCGCCAGCTCGGGCCGGCAGGCACAGTTTTCTGGGAAACCCACCGCCCCGGGACTCAGCTCTGTGCTCATGGAGATGCCTTGTGCTAACGTGAGCTTCGCTGCTGCTTCACCCTGCGGCTCTCAGTGGCTAATTGTAGAAATATCCATGAAACAAGGCCCCCAGGGAATGACCACGATTGATATGCTTTAGGAAGTAAACTCTAATTTAAGAAAATATTGAGTCCTCGGCACTAATTCAGTAGCGTAAAATGGACTGTGTTTTGACCACTTCCAGAGGCAGTGCTGGAGCTTTCTAATACAAAATTTTTTCACAAAATATGGAATGCAGTCAGTATGTCCATAACACTTTATACATCACCCTCCATGCACAAAGAATACATTATCTTGGTGTCTGCTAGACAAGGGCCCATCCAGGAATCACTGCCTGCCTGCCATTCCTTCCCTGTTCTTGTTTTGGGAGGTGGGTGAATGTTTGGGCATTTTTCTTTTCCCTCACCTTGATTTTGGCAGAACAATAGTTTTAGGAAAGAGTGGTGGATTTTGGGGGATTTTATTTTCTTTTAAGACAGTTGTTTGAGGGCTTGTCAGCCGAGGAACTGAGTAGGGACAGAGGCGGCAGACGGGTCAGCGGAATCATTGCTGCAAGGCATGAAATTTGGTTTGCTAAATGTTTAAAGAAAGTTGGAGCCGGTTTTGTTTTCTCCCTTTCACTTGTAAATGCAAACTGAATTTTCAGTGATGGCTCTGATAAATACTGCACCCAGCTAAGTAATGTGGTTGGTTTTCTTTTGTGTCCACCTTTCAAGGGCCAGACTAGGGGGAAAAAATCACATTCTTTAAGATCATTCCCTGTTTTCAAACCCAGTCCCAACATTGGCACAAACTAAGTCGGTCATTAAAGAAAAAAGGGAAAAGCATTTTCATGATGCATTCTAGAATCCTGCAAAGGGAAAACACAAAAAAAGGAGATTATTTCCCCCCCCGTAAAATTTTTGTTTGTGGAGTTAGAGATTCATTTCTCTCCTTACTTCCCCTGCACACAGTGCTGCGGGGCTTGAAGCTGCAGTCTGCATAGGACAATATTTAAATTTAAGCAAAAACCTAATGGCTATAAAATGTAAAACTGACAGCATCTTTCCTCCAACCTCGATGCTCTGTAAAATCTTAGTAAATACTTCTTCCCAACCTAAATATTGAGTCTACTTTGATCTTTCTCATGGTCTCCCTCCTCCAGGCGCTACATTTTAATTTTCTTTTTCTTTTGGTTAGTCAGCGGCCAGGAGAGCGGGGACTTGTTGTGCCAACTGTCAGACAACCACCACGACCTTATGGCGACGTAATGCAAACGGGGACCCCGTTTGTAATGCCTGCGGACTCTACTATAAATTGCACAATGTGAGTATTTACTCATCTCATGTGTCGCTGCTTGCCTGGCTGGGATTGATGTCTTAACTGCATGGTGTACACCAGGCTTTTATTGGTTTCAGGGGTTTGGTTGTTGTTTTATTCCTTCCCCCATCTCTAAGGTTCCCCTGGGAAGTGACAGCCGTTCTTTGTCAGCATAGTGATGCTAAGTTCAGTGACATTACAATGTATTAGCTTGGCTTCTAACGCTTGGGCAAACCAGGCAAAATAAAGCTACCACACTTTGTTTTAACTGTGTTTTGTGTGCTGTTTCCCTCCAGAAACAGAGGGCATTTGGAATGGGCTCCATGCAAAAATTAATCCTGGTGGTCTATATCAGTTCTGACTTTCTTAAAAAATAATTATATTTAAAGGTCTGTTGTATTACTTATTTTTTTTAAGAAATTAATCCTAAGCAGAAGTTGCTTGGCATGTTGAAATGTTAGTTAAACTAAGTAACAGAGGTTACTGGTACAAGATTGCTCATGTTTAGGACTGAGTTTGGGTCAGCATGTGCCTCCTAGTTTGATCTTCTATTAGGAAATGAATGACGACTGAGGGTGAGCCTACGGGAAAGAGAGTCATCAGCTGCCAAATTCAGTTCAATTTGTTTTTCATGTCTAGGGTTTTTTTGTGTGTGTGGTTTTATTAAATCAATATAAACAAGTTCTGCAGGGAGAAACACCATTTTTTTTGGCCAGAAAAAGGTCTCCATCCAGGAAAAACACATGGGGGCTGTCCAAATATTTTCATTTTTGCACAATAAGATCATTTTGTCTGCATGAGCCTGATTTTCTCAATTCTTGCAGGTGAACAGGCCTCTGACCATGAAAAAGGAAGGAATTCAGACCAGGAATAGGAAAATGTCCAACAAATCAAAGAAGAGCAAGAAAGGCTCTGAGTGTTTTGAGGAACTGTCCAAGTGCATGCAGGAGAAGTCGTCTCCCTTCAGCGCTGCTGCCCTTGCCAGTCACATGGCACCTATGGGGCATTTGCCCCCTTTCAGCCACTCTGGACACATCTTACCAACACCTACTCCCATCCACCCATCTTCCAGCATCTCATTTGGACATCCACACCCATCCAGCATGGTTACAGCCATGGGATAAAACTCCATGACCAAGAGACCCACCCAGTGATTAAGAACATGGGGCTTTGCCTAAGATGACACCAAGTAAGAAAATGTTCTGTCAAGAGGAGAATAGGGACGGCAAAAAGGGATCTTTGCTCCCATGTGGTTTAACTCTTAGTGCTGGACTAAAACCTTGCAAATGATGGGTCTTCTGCAGAAATGTGTAGTGGTGCCTGTAATGCACTTTGCCCCCTCAGGTATAAGAAAAAAGAACTCACCTGTTCAATACTTAATGGTCCAGCAGGAAGCAAAAGGTGGCAGAAGCTGAAGGAAAAAGCTTGGAACTGGCTTTCCTTTCTCTCTTTGTTATTACTGTGAATATTGTAAAGAGATATAAGCAGCATCCCAGGATGGAATTGGCTCACTCGAAGCCAGACATGCTGGATTTCTATCGTGGACTTTGTTTGGGATGGGGGAAAAAAAAAAGAAGAAAAAAAAAAGGACATCTTTGTAAAACCATAATTTTTAAAATCAGACACAAAGTCATATTTATTTTGTTTTCCACTAAAAGCCTCGACCCCTCTGATTGCATGTTTTTGCGCTGTTGTTTGCAATGGCTACTCTTTAAGAAAAGCTGCCTTTAAAACAAGGAGGAGAGGGGAAACATATTTGACAGCCCTCTTGGATTAGCTCCATATATCTTCCATACCAAAATTACTAGTAAGGGGGAAAAGATTTTGAGAGGGAGGAACAAAGCAAAAATGTATCCATAATATGGGATTTTAATGTGCCCAAGATGGTGATTATTTGGACAAAATTTTTTCATTCTTCTCCCTAACATGAAAGATTGCTTTAAAAAAACAGCCCCTCTCCTAACTACCCTATTGCTCCTCAAAACAGGTATCTAGACCGGCCAAACTGTAGGGGAAAGAACTCTGGGGAAGGCAATCCTGCACTATCAAGGGGTGAGATACAGGCATTCACAAACCTGTGTCGCAGCTAACTTCTAGCACAGCCAAAGCCATCACAGGGCATAAAAAACATCCAACTCACAGACTTCAGAGGTTGAAGCATTTTATTCTGTTGTGTTGGCAGCTGTCGCTTAAAAATGCAGATTAGCTGCTTGGGTAAACTTAGGGCAGTGTGGCCACCACGTCCACACGCAGCCAGCCAGCGCGTGTGCTGTCTCAGGCATCCAGGTCCCGGTGGACTTCACAGGGAGGAAGGGCAGAAATGGGGTTGAGATCACTGGAGAGGAGAAAAAGAGAGACAATCAGTTTGAGCTTCACACATCCGTCAAATCCCAGACACAGCGACAGCTGATGAGACGAGGGAAAGCATCGTTCTAAGGGGAACGTCTGTTTTCCGTAGCAGATTTTATATGAAAAGAAAAAAAAAAAGAAAAAAAAAAAGGAAATTTAAATCTCCCATTATTAAACCATATTGTACGTAAATGACCGAAAACAAAGCTATTGCCAATGTGAAGTGTATTCTATTGATTGTTATGATCTGATGCCTCTCGTGAACACAAGCTCCCGTATAACATACAATGTACATATTTAGCTATACTTCTGATGAAAATGCCCCCGTGAACAGAGGGGTTTGATAATGTAAACCACGTAAGCTTAACTCTGTGACAAGCTTTTTATTTTATTTTTTTAAATTTTAACTATTTTGTTGTTGGGTTTTTCTTTTTTCTTTTTTTTTTTTTTTGGATCAAGCCAAATTGTATCTTTACTGCAAAAGTCCTGCTTTAAAGAAAAAAATGGAACGAAACAAGAATGAATTTATGTTAATTTTTTTCTAAACATGTAATTCTAGTATTTTATAATTAAGAACCAAGCAGCCATGAAAATCCTGCTTTCCTCCTTTTTTTGGTCTGCGTAGGCATATAGGTGCACTTTGTAAAGAAGTGGAAATAAATGGGAAACTAAATTGGTTGGGAGAAATCATAAGAATTTTTAATCTACTGAGGTAAAAAATTAGGTCCTTTTTACTTTTTACCTTTTACAATGGTACAGTTGTACATTATTTGTACCCAACTCAGATTTCTGTAGGATTTGGGCGGAGGGGAAGGGATGTGGGTGGAAGACAGGGATTACTGATACAGTTGACAAAGTGCAATATATTGTCAGTCACTGCAGCATAGACAACGGCAGTCAAGATTTAAATTATTTTGTACTTGTATCAGCATGAAAAAAATTCTGCAGTATTTTTTGGTTTTATTTTTAATTTTTATTTTGCTTATTTTTGGATTAGTGAACTAAGTTATTGTTAATTATGTACAACATGTTTATATATTGTCTGTAAAAAGTGTATGCTTTCCTCATATTCCTTCAAGGTGAATATTGCTAAGAATAATAAAATACCTTTTTTGTGAAACTGCCTGTGCCCAGATTCATGTCATAGAAGCTTTTAAGAGGAAGAGAGGGAAAATTATCGTCATCATTGTTGCCAGTAGAATTATTAGCTTAAACTTTATGCAGAGCAGTGTGTTGATATTTCAAGAACTTACCAGAGTACGAAAAAAGAGTAGCTGATGAATGATTTCATATTAAAAGCACAGGTACAAAAGCTGATTCTCTAGTGTTGTTTTAGGGTGACCAGGTCATGCAGTTAAGTGTGCTAAAGTTTCTAAACCAGTTTAAAACCTGAGGCAGCAGCCACAGTGCAGATGATGAACTGTGGTTTCTCTGAGATTTTTTTAAAGTGTTTGGAGAAAATACTTTTGAATTTAAAACACATTTTAAAAGCACCATAAATGTAGAAAAGCAGTCAGCTGCCTAATGAGTTTCAAAGCAGGACGTGTATTAGACTAGGCAAAGTGGGAACAGTTAGCCTGGAAACCTGTTTCTTGCCATTTGTCCTTATCAGTGGCATGAAGGGAGCAGGGGGGATGGCCAGCCCAGAGGTGCTCAGCACTGTCCTGGGAACAAGGGGTGCAGCCATGGGCGCAGTGGGTTGTGCACATGGGCTGGCATGTGAGGGTGGAGAGGAGAGCTTACCAGACAGATCCGTGGCCAAAACTTCGCTGCTGCTTTCATCACGCAGTCGAGTCTGACCAAGGAACTTCATGGGGCCTTACAGAGTGAAGCAAAGTCTTGCAACCCTCCCCCTGCCATGTTGTAGGAGTGGGCACTACTGCTGCTGCTGCTGCTGAAACAATATTTTCAAGAAAACTGCTAATGAAGTTTGGGTTTCCTCCTTTGACCCCTGGGAGATGTGTCTCACTTCTGCGGAAACCGACTTGGGGATAACTCTTTACTCATTAAGAAAAAAATAACCTGAGTTCCTTCTTCAGCTGTGTGTGTGTAAATTCCAGCCCTTTCTATCAGTGCTTCTCTTTACCAGTGCAGCCTCCTACTCAGCCCCTGTTGCAAGCCCTGCTCATGAGTAACATAGAGCCACAGCAGCTGTAGATGTGCTGAAGGAAGAACACGCAACTGGGACAAGGTCTTCCCGCATCATTTCAAACGAGTTAATCATCTCTCTAACTTGTTTAGCAAGGCTTAGTGCAAACACCCATTAAAAAAAAAAAAAAGGCAGTTTATAGCATACCGTGCAAGCTTCATTTAAAAAGAAACATGTTCTTTTTCAGACAGGTTTAAAATGGGGTCATAACTAAACTCAGCCATGCTCCGTATTTGAATAGCTGAGACAGGAGAAGTAACAACAACTGTTTAAAAGAATTTAGAAAAATCAAGCTATTAGCTTTGGTTGCACATTGTATACCCGTTCAGGTTGTGGTGAGGACTGTCTGTCAGGAGGGGTAGTGCATCCCCCAGTGCCTGGAGGAGCGTGTCTCTCTGAGCAGGGGCTTCAGCAGTTCCTGCAACAGAGATAATAAATAATCCCGTGTTTGTCAGGTGGCACTAATCTGTGAAAGATCAAACCATCTCTCTGCAATGTGTGTATCGTGTTTGTCTCCAGACATTTTGCATAGCAGAAGAAAAACAGCGGGGAATGGAAATGGAGCATGTGTGCAAAGTTCAACATAAAGTGTAAGCACAGAGCAGATATCAAGGCAACAAATTGGGATTTACAGTCCCTTCGCTACCACCAAACACGGGGACAGGATTTTTGTGAGGGGGGAACCCTGACATAACTTGCCTTTGGTTCCCGTTGTTGGGATTATTGTTTTAAGCCGTGCTTAATTGTCATGTCTCCACGGCCACATCAAAAGCCAAGAAGATTAGGTTACAGGGAGTGTTTGATGTCAAAATACAAAATAAATAAAAGGAAAGCTGAAAACGTACCATATTTTCCATGATGTCTAAAGGTTTTTGCCCCAAACATCCCTCTTTTATTATTACTATTTTGCAAAGGTTGCACTTTCAGTGACAAGACTTCATTTACTTACTTTGAAACTACTCTCCTGCTTTCCTGCAACAGCTCGAAAGGGTTAATATCCCCTCTTTGATGGCAAACATGGTATAATTAACGCAAACTTCTTAAGTATCCTGGTGACCTGTAGATGGCCACATGAGAATTTTGTTATTTACTGACTTGCCAAACGTTTATTGCTTATAGCAGGACAAGTGGGAAGCAGGCATTAATTTTGATGCTGTTATCAGTGATTGCATGTAAAGTTCATAGCAGAGAGTGCCTATATGTCAACTGCAATTAAACATTTTCTTTTTAAATTAATTTCACGTTGGTGGAGGGAGTTGGACTGGCAGATTTGCAAACTGAAATCCTGCCCATCCGCAGAGCAGGCGTGACACAGCCAGACACAGGACAACTTCCCCTTACCTGCAGGCTGCAAAAGAAAACAGTCTGGCGCCATGGAGCATTTGATCCTTGGCTTCTCCGCAGAGACAGTCAAATCAGTACCAACTGTGGCAGGGCATAGAGGGAGATTTCGTGGTGTGCATCTCCCCTTGGAAATTAGCCTGAAAAACAACCAAAGATGAAGCCAAAAGTAGCTATCAGGTGAGTATGTTCATTTATCACCAACCTGGACTGGATTAGAATGCATGACCTAGAAGTAAAATGCTTTGTTTAGCCCAATTCCCTGGGCCATCTGGCCCTTGCAAGTAAACATTTCTAAGTGAGATTAAGTGACTGCTCTTTAAGCATGGTGATATGAGTGCAAACCAGGCTGCTCTGAATCTAACAGATCAAACTTCAGCATCAGGGCAGCCGACTGGTACCGATTCAGAGACACCATTTGCTTGAACAGCTTTGGGTGCAATTCTCCATAGTGCCAGCTTTGGAGTCAATCCCGATTCAGTCTGATGTAATCCCTGTCATATCCAGAGCTTGTCCTGAATCCAGGTCTCAAATTGCACTAAGGTGCTGCTGGGAAGCTGAGACTGCAGAACTACCCTGCATTTGCAGTAAGAACTGAGTTGCATTTCTGAGCACCAAAAGCTCAGCTGAACAAAATGTGATCACAGGATGAGAGATAGAGCAGAGAAAACATCCAGCAGGTAGAAGGACAATACAGAACTAACCCCTCCTTCAGGGAAAGGCTTAGACATACCACTGAGGGAGGCGACTGCTACTGTTTGGTCTATAAAAACCGAATTAGGGAAGTATAATGTTAACCCAGCCTATGCAGCAATGCCAAGCAAAGAACAGCTACCTGCCTGTATCCTGCTCCCATGCACCTCCCTCTGTGCTTCTGCACTCTGAGCTGCAGGGAGTTATTTGGAGGAAAGTTGACTCTGGCTCAGGAGGGTCAAGAGCCTGTGTAAATCATTTAGAATTGGGACTATCAATGCCAGAGTGTGAACATGGACCCTTGTTTCTTCTAAACACTTCAGTGCATCACCGAAGTCTTCCCCAGTGCTTTTATTTTTCTCTGGCTCTTGATTCAGTTCCTGCCTGCTTTCTATCAAGGAGAGAGTACGTGGCAGGTTTCTTTACCTGGGACATTTTGTCGTCCATTTTCATTGTGATTTTTTATATCTGGGTCTTTAATTTATTCCCACCTGCCAACATTGGCATTCTGTTGGCAACTTACACTGCTAGAGTGGTTTCAAGGCATCCCTGGCAAATCCCCACTGGGTTTTGCTGTAAAATTCAGAAATACCCCATTTTAAGAGTTAATCTGTTAGAAGAAGACCAAATGAACAAAAAGGAAAGACCAAAATCATTCGCGTTACCTTTGAGCCCACAGACACTCTGGACTGCACACTATTTTTCTCTTTCCAAGCATAACTCCCACCAGCACAGGGAAGATGTTCTTCATGAAGAATCACATCTCTGGAGACAGACCACTGCCTGACTGGTGCCAGGACTCACCACAACCCTTCACACACTCGCTTACTGATAACAAGCAAAGTTACAACACTCCGTGCCTCAGTTTACCCTTGCAAAACAGGCATAGAAAAGACATGACCTGCCCTATCAGCTACCTACAAGTGTTGACTTGCTCCAGCCTAGCAAACTCCTGGGCGAGTTCTAACAAATGTCAGTGTGTGGTGTGCACTGATAGGCACAGGGAAAGGGCACAGCACTCTCTATATTGGAGGCTCCTCCCTACCTTCGCTGTGGAGCTGTTGCCCTGCTGTTTGCCTCTCTGTACAGCTGTCTGTGGCAAAAATGACACATCGGAGAAATTAGTCACTGGAGTGCATCAGCCGGCTGATTCCAACTGCTGTCCATGCGCACACACGGGGAGCCCCACGCACCGCCTCCAGCCTCAGCCCATTGTGAAGCAGCCCTTTCGCCGTCTCCCATGCTGTCAGCCCCTGACCTTCCTTTCACATGCTCTGATGGTCACTAGAAAACTGCGAGAGAACACAGTCGTGGTATTAAATAGCCCTAATTTGTCTGCAGGCCTTTCCCCTCCTCCCCCTCACCTCGGTCTCCTGTGACTTAACGTTTAAACCAGCTGAAGTTTACAACAAATCAAAGCTCCCAATAGGCCCAGATTGTCTAAATACGGAAAACAGGAAGTGAGTAACCTTCAACGGGAAATTGTTCATCCGATGGAGGCCAAGACCCAAGGCCCAGCTCCTTCCAGTCCTTCCCCAGGCAGACACAGCACGTACTGAACAGACACCCGGTGTTTTGCAGGAGGGAGTGGTTTGGAGGAACTTTTTCTTCTCTTGCTGTCATGTCACGGATGCTTCAAGAAAGGAGACGGTGTTTGTGCCTGTACAAAACAGTAGATGAGTGGTTTTGAGTAGATTGGGGATGGGATGGAGAAGGAAACAAAGGTTGGAAGGGAAAACAGAAGATGCATGAATCCAAACTAAAACTGTCTCGTGCTTCCTATGAAAGTGAAGATGGCAAGAGAGCACTGCAAATGGCATTGGGCTGCTTCCAGAAGGGTGGGAAGAGATCTTTTGTGACAGCCCACTTCGTCATGAAAAGGAGAACACTTCATTTCCTAGGCAGTGAGAATAATAATTTATTTTTGTTGAGTAACTTGCCTGCTTCCCCCAGTCAGGAAAGACCCCAAATTATTTTACCGGCTGTTTATCTAAGGTTTATATTATTCACTCCTGAATTACAACCATTAGTGGGGTGGAACACAGCAGCTGTTTAACAGCTCAAGACAATGCCCTTTTTTTATGGAAGGTCACATTAGGGTCCTCTCTAACTGAAGGTGAACTTCTTGCTACGTGTTGCATCCACTGGAATAAACACAATTACACTTCTGTCAAAATCACAAAATTGCCAAAGAAACTAAGATGCACAAACACATCCAAGCATGCCTGAGTCCTTCCACCCTAGCCTGGACAGGGCTAACGAACCACATACCACAAAGGGGCCCCTGGATCATAGGCACTTCTGACCCCCTTAGAGCCTGCAACTGTGCTTATATGCCAGTTTTGCTCTAGGCAGCTCATAGGATAAGCACCAGAAACCAAACTTATGGTCTCTGATCTGCTAAACAAACAGAGAGAAAGAAGTCACAGTTTGGTTTGGAGTTTGGCATAACTAGAGGAAATGTCGGTTGTTTGGTCCTGTCCTGATTTCTTGCCCCAGGGCTGGGAGTTCTACAGATAAAGGGCACTCCTGGGCAGACGTACACACATGGGACAGTCTCCATAGGATATTCACGCAGAAAGCACAACTGGAAACAGACCTACCTGATCAGGATGCTGCACCTCTGCAAAGACTGGGGGTAGGGAAAAATGGACAGCAATGGTAACTGTTGTGTCTTTTGAGGAAGACAAGTTAGAGATGAAGCTTCTAGTTAGATCTCTTTGCTGCAGCATTTCAAATACTGTGCAGAAATTACTCTTTAAAAATATTTTTTAAATACTGGTTTTAGGCAGAAATATTTTCCCTCTTACTCCTTACAGTCTTTTTCTGCAATGATTTCCCCAGATTTCTCATGGTTTATACAGGTGAGTAAAACTGGACTCGTGGCATTTGCTTCACAGAGATTTTCTCTCTTGCATAAAGATGAAGTTTAGCTAGTTGCTTTGCTGGCAAACCAGCTGGCTGGGAGAAAGATGCTCTTAATCAAACGGCCTCACTGCCTCTCTGGGGAGAACTCTGTCTTTTTTCCCATCACAACAGGTTTCTTCTTTGTTCTCTGGTGGGCAGGTGTTGTCCCTGTGGGATGTGAAAAAGGGCAGGATCTGATCCCATTAAAGATAGCCCCATTGGTAATAGATCAGAGGGGCATCCCTAGGTTGTGGGAGAGTATGCCTGTCTTGCTTCACTGGCTATTGAATAATAGAGCTGGCTCTCAATGGTACTTACAGGGTTTTTAACGGGAGTCCTGTTCTCCAGAGGGACAATGAAAGGGAAAGGAACCCAGAGGGCGATGGCTGTGTCTGGCATTGCCAGAAATCACAGCTGGTCCTGCAAGTGATGGGAACCAGGACAATGCTTCTATCCAGCAAAGATGCAAAGAAGTGCTCCCCTGCTGCATTGTCTTCTTGCTTTACTCTCTTTATTCACCAATTCCACAGCAGGCTGACTTGGAGGGACGAGAAAGTGAATTTTGTTCCAGTGGACATGGATAATCCCAGAGATGGAAACACTACTGTAACCCCTGGCTAAGACCAGGCCACCCCCTGGGTCTTCAGCAGCTCTGATTTTACTTCCTGGGAAGAAAGACTGGATGTATGGGCTAAAGGAGGACAGGGAGCTACAGCCACATCCCTGGCCTGGATGAGATGGTCAGGGAACCCGGGCTGTGGCTTACCCAATGGAGCCTGTCTGCCTGCAGTCCAGACATTGCATGGAGTAGCTTTTCTTCTGCTGACCTTGAGTTCAGAAGAACTGAGATAGCAGCAGAGCATTTCCTTCTTCTGTGCATTTTAAAGTTATGCAGGATGCAAGTCCACTGTGCCCAGGAGCTACAGACTCCTGAGATCTAGAATAGGCTCTACACCTGATTAACTCAGTCATAGTGTCTCTGCCTGCTCAGTTAAGGCAGGATTTTTCTTCATCACAGAGGGCTGTGGCAATCCATTAATCTGTTGTTACTGCAGGCCTTGGACATGGTCACATCCCAAAAACAGAAACTTGAAGCCGGATACATGCCGCAGGCAAAATATGCAGCTCTGACTGCAAACTATATCACAGGCATATTTGCAAAGTATGTACCAGTACTGTGGGCCCAGAGGTTTGTCCAAATGAAAAAACACGTCTTACAGATGCTGTGTCCAGGCACTGGCTCTGTGAATTTCCTTTTTTTTTTTTTTTTGAAAGATCCCTTTCACCGTGGTCATTTCAGCTCCAGCAAAGCTGTCCATGAAGGACACACACCTGCTCAGTAAAGGTTCTGCATCCTCGAAAGAGTTAATCCTGAGCTCCTGACTCAATGCCCAGGAATGCAGCCACCTTGTAGAGTCTCACTGGAGCCAGCCTTGAATGCTGCCTTCATGGGAGGTTACACAACTTGGAACTCAATGGCAGCTGCACTCGGTGGAGCAGCTTGTCAGGACTGACAAGAGCAAAGATGGTACTTTATACCAGACAGCTGGGTACACTTTAACACATTCCTTTTCCTATTTTCTTCCTTAGTGCCACATGGAAATTACGCTCCTTTTGCCCTGTGTACCCTGCACCAGTTGGACATCTTTCATCTGCACCCTCTTCCTTGGTGCTATCTTCCTGATGTTTCACTCTCCCTTTTACATCCTGGCTGAATTTACTCTACGGCTCATAAACCACTCACAGTCCTTTACATCTGCTGCACTAGGTCCTGGGAAGAGCGATCATTCTCCTTGCAAAGCCACCAGTTTGGGCCACTCCATTCAATTCAGCTCTGCCCAAAATCACCTCCTCCCTTCTCAGCATTTCTGCAGGCTGCTTTCGCTTTTAGCACCGATGCTGAACAAACCCAGCTCTCTCTTCATGTACATGTACGCAGGTATTTATACACATACCCTCACCACAGAAAGAGACCAATTTTGCAAGGTTTAATATGCTCTGAGTTCTGCTGTGGACTCTTCCTCTTTTTGTTGCAGCTGTGGTTTTAGGGCAGGCTTTGTGGGTTTGAGAGTCCTTGGATGCCTTGGGAAACATTCTGCAGAAGAACACTTTCTCTCCATACATTTTGCACTACAGCCACCAGGTCCTGAAATCTCAGTGTACAGGATTTCCCCTATTTAGATGAACACAAAATCTAGTTGACTTTCAGGCACAGTTTCTGATTGATACCACTCATTTATGCCTGCAGTGTCAGGCAAAGAAACAGAAGAGGCAGTTGGACACCCTCCTATGTCAGCAGTGGCTCTAACTGAGCCACAACACTGCATCAAGGATGCTCTGAATGGGCTAAGAAACACCAGTTCACAGCCACGGCAGCCCTGCGGTGGCTGATGTGAGCTGTTTTGCCACAGCTCTAGAGAGAATAAGAACTCACCCATTATCCTTAATGTCTCTGTCTCATGTCCACAGGAGAAGTAATATAACCTACCTCTTAGAAAATAAGAGAGCCCCTGCAATTGCCAAATAAACTGAAACAGAAACACTGTCTGCCTCTCCTAGTTACTCATGAGGGAAAGTAACCCTGCCTTAGAAAAGCTGAGGATTACCCTAACACACCTGGGTACCACCTGCTGCTTTAGTGTCTCCAGCTCACAGTTTTGTGAAAAGCTGGGTGCTTGTCAACAATATCCCTTTGAAATGGCAGGTATACTGCTGAGGGTTTAGAAAAGCCTTGCTCCAGCACAGGGTAATTGTCAAAATGCATGAAGACAAGATTCCTGGGGCTGGCTGGGGGCAAGAAGG
Source organism: Serilophus lunatus (assembly GCA_013399895.1). Classification (NCBI taxonomy): domain Eukaryota; kingdom Metazoa; phylum Chordata; class Aves; order Passeriformes; family Eurylaimidae; genus Serilophus; species Serilophus lunatus. Next base: position 315,738 of record VXBA01003238.1, on the reverse strand, counting down.
GGACAGCCCGTGTGGAAAAAATGCTTAAACCACAGCGCAAGGCATGCCTGTGCTCCTAACCAGCTACACAGCAACTTGGCCCTATAGAGTTAGAGCAGCCTTGAGACGGCTCTGACAGGCAAAGCACACAAATGCTGTGGTTAAAAAAAAACAACCCTCAAAGCAACAGAATGTCTTGCAAGGTTTAAAAGCAGAGTTGTTCAGCCTTGCCTATTTGTATGGGGAGCAGGAGACACAGCTCCTGAACGTGGAGCTGGCAGGCAGCATAGGAAAGGAGAGGGAGGCAAGATATGTGGCTGAGGAATTTGCAGCCTTCAAGTTCCCTCTCTCCCACCTCCTCCTCTTGCAGGAAATGAATGAAACCTCTTTTGTGGAAGGAGGCTGGTAGGTGTGCGTGCGTGAGTGTGTGCCGGGAGCAGCCTGGCCCCATGGTCCCCATCCCAGCCTGGCGCTGTGCTCACCCTCATGTGTGAGCACGGCGGTACTGCAGCGCTCGGGGCCGGCTCAGGCCGTTTCTCAGAAGTCTCCTCGTGCGTGTCTGAAAAGGTGGATCAGGCAGCGGAAGTGGTGAAACCACCAGCATGCCCAGGCCCCAGAGGACTGCCTTTTCACTTTTTTTTTTCCTTCTGACTTCTTCCTCGTTCCCTCCCCTGCTCTGCCTTGCTGAACCGCAGCGCTGGGGCAGCAGAGCCTGAAACTGGAGGAGAATAAAGGGAAAAAAAGTGACCATGGCCATTGTGAAGAGTGATGACGGTGACCAAGGCCAGCAAGGCTGGATATAGGCATGGCTGTCTGCAGCTGCTGCTGCCCTCATCTGGGACTGAGCATGGAATGGAGCGAGATGCCAGCCCTGTCCACCAAGGGGGTGTCTTTTAGCCTCTGTTTCCACAATAACAGAGACAAAAGAATGGGCTGTTCATCCCCATCCCCACTCACTGATTTACATGGTGTGTAAATCATGCATGTCCCTGTGGCATCTCCTTGTGGTGTCCTTAGGAGGGAGAAGAAAAGCATGGCTGGAGATCTTGGTTCAGTTTATACCTCTTTGTTAGCTGTAAAATTTTCCTCTTCCAATGCTTGCTCTGAGGCGGGTGTTAGCAGTGGCCTAAGGAGTGAGAGGGTGGCCCAAGACCCCTCCTTCTGCACCCTACAGTGGCAGTCAAGACCAGCTGCCTCAGTGCAGCGATGGTGAACACATCTGCACCATCCCTTTTGAGCTTTTAGCACCCTGATACACAGCCACACAGTGGCAGCCTGGCTCCCAGCACCTTCCCCTCAGGTAAACAAAATGGATCCCCATCATGTGCCTCAAATTTGTTCCTCTGAGTGGGCAGGAACACCTCATTTCCCAGACGAGCCATAGTAACAGCAGTACAGCCCACTCAGAGACATCACTGTTGACATGAGAGCTCAAATGCATCAGAAGATAACAAAACCCACTCAAAGTCATCATGGAAAAGGCAAATTCAGCTGAAAGGAAGGGTGGAAAACCTGGGGAATGAGAGAAATAAAGGAAATGGCTTTCTGGAGAGTCCTGTTGGGAAGAGACACTAGGATATTTATAAAGACCCAAACTCTAAAGACAATTTTGGAACCAAGAGCCAAAATCTCCACTTTCCTGGAAAGCACGGGATCCACATTCAGCCCTTCTAGTTTTCTGAGTCAAAAGTAAACCCTGCATTAATAATATTGCCTGAAAATGCAGAATTTTTAATTCACGTGTTTTTTGTAGAACAAAAGGTATTGGGTGAAAGAAAGGAACTACCTGAGTAGGTGAGAATCTCCCAGGTAGGAAGGACAAATCCAACATCGAAAAAAACCCTTACATATTGCCAAAGGAAAAAGGTAAATGCATTGAAGGGAATTGAGAAATTGAGCAAGTAACAGTGCTATGTGAGTTGGTCCTGAGATCTGCCCGTGTGTAAGGCAGATGGGTCCCTAACATACACAATAAGTAAGGTGGGAGAAGAAAAGAAAATAAAGAAAAAGAATGCAAGAAATAAGCGTGCTCAGAGGTCTAAGGATTAAAAAGAAAACCTAGAAATGGAAAACAGGGAGGCAACCAAACAAGAATATTCAGTCAGTTAAGGCTTGCAGGGAAAAGATAAGGGCAGCAAAAATGCAGAATGAGTTAATTATAGCCAAAGGGATTAAGGAGAATAAGAGGCCTTTTACAAATATATCAGGGGAAACAGAAACACTAGGTAGAAGGTGGGTCTGTTACTAATAGGTCAGAGTAGGGAAGGAAAATAGCAAAACAAGGGGACAAATCATGCCAACAGCAGTGTGGGCATCTTCCTGTTACAAGCCAGTCGGAGACCTCCAAACTAGCAGAACAAGTCAATTGACAGCGACTGGTTTCAACACAGAGAATCCCCAACCACAAGGACAGATCTGAGCTGCCATCACAATAGAGCCGGGTATGGAAATGAATCTCCCTCCCCATGCAGTGCCTGACACTTCCCACAAGAAATCAATATATTTTCAGTGAATTAATTGCCTCAGCCTGGCTTTTTGTTTTGTAGGAGGCTGGAGAAAGCACATGCACACCAAGGTTATGCCACACATGTGGTTCAGTGGCCTTGGAAGACCTGGTTAAAACATACCAGTTGAGTGATAGACTAACTTACTAAGTATGAGTTTCTCATCAAGTCTTGTCCCTTGGCTTGGCTATTTCTTCTCTGTCTGCCTCGCTTATCCTCCTGAAAGCAACAAGAATAGAAAGCAGTAAATCCCTTGGGTTTGGAAGCAAGGATTGGCAACTATTAGGACCTTGCAAAACTTGCATCTCACGGATTTGTGGGCCAGATTCTCACTTCCCAAGAAATTTTGCAGAAGAATTTTAAATATTTAAAATATGTACACATTCCTGACAACAGGATTTTGGCTTTCTCCCTTTTCAGAAATAAAGTTTGGCTCCAAATCCCAGGTTTCCCTCTCAGTTCTTATCAAAACAAAAGCTCAGTTAGGAAAACTACGGACTACTTATGTTTTCCCAAAGTCAAAAAAGAAACATCAGGAGGCAGAAACTGTTTCACTCAGCTCTTTCACAGGAGGAAACTCATCGCTCCCCCGTCTGCCCATGGGCGCGTTTTGCATACTGGAGCCTTTCCTTGAACAAGACCCCTCAGGCACCCTCCAGCCCCCATCTGCCAGGGAGTCACACAGTGAAACAAAGGGCCAGCTCCTTTGTCTGAGGAGACAAGGTGCCAACCTGCCTGTCTCTGTTTACCAAAGGGAGGGATGTTAGTAGGGTGAGAATGGGGGCTGGGACCATTGCAGGGGTGGGGACCATTTGTCCCCTATTCCCGGCTTTCAGGCTCTTTCCCCATCCTGCTGATGGAGATCTTCCCTCTGATTTTCATGTCTTGCCAGCTTTGCTTTTTTTCAAGTGCTTTAAATAGTTATTTAAGAGGCTTCTGCTTTAAAATAGATGGATAGATAGATGGACAGATGATTGATAGATAGATAGATAGATAGATAGATAGATAGATAGATAGATAGATAGATAGATAGATAGATAGATAGATTCATTCTATTTCTGAAAGGAAAACCAGGGAACAGCCTCATAGCCCAAATTCCTGTGAGCTAATTCCCTACAGCTCCATTCCCCAATACAGTTCTGATTCCATGGATAACTCATAGATGCACACAAACAACACATACCTTGTTCTTTTCTCGGCGCTTGCCTTTTCTGGCATTCCCTACCATGTCTCCTGCTGAGAGTGGACAGTGAGAAGATACTTGGAACCAAGTCCTAGGACACATGGCAGTTGTATCAGTAACTGAGCCATGCCAGTAGACACTGGTTTGGGGATGACAGCAAACAACTCACAGTTAGTTTCCGGTAGTACGATTTTCTACCAAAATGTATCCCTCATGGAACTGAATGAGAGTAGTTTTGATGAGGCAGGAAGGTGGATGAAGGCCCTGCACTCATAGAGGATGTCACTTGGAGTGCAGTGCTGTGCATACCTGCTGCACATCCATGACAGCAGCACGCTTTTCTCCAACCAGACATTTGCACACATGTCAGAAATGGACAAACCCAGCCAGCAAAATGCATGGGACACTAACACTAGAGATTTTCCTTCCATGCTCACCCTACTTACCTTGGAAACCACACAAGTGGCAAAAACCAGCCAGTATTCCTTCCTTTTTACCTGTGTTGCACATTACAGGGTGAAGTTCTCGCTCTCTATCTACCTGCTGTCTCTTTGCACTTTCAACTCAAATATGTAAAACTGCACAAGGAAGGAGAGGTTAAAATAACAGCACTCCATAATAAATGAGATATTGTCCTTTATAGGCCTTCCTTTTACACCATTGTTTCTTTTACCAGCATGATCTCTGTTGGGTATTATGTTAGAGGTAGTCACTAGGAAGATGCTGAGCAGGATGATTTCATAATAAATAAAAATATATGCTGTTGCTTTGTATTGCAACCTCGACCTAAGGAATAACACACAGGTGATGCTTCTATAGGCATGTTTGCATATGTTCCTCCATCCCTTGCTATATTTGCCCAGCAGTATACACTGCTGGGACAACAGTATACACTGCTCTCTGGACAACTGGAATCCTCATCCTTCTTCTGTCTGCTCTGGTACTCAAGGGCTCAAACAGGAGCAGCAAGATTAAAAAAGCATTTCTGCTTCCCTGATTCAGTCCCTCCTGGAGCAGGGACAGAGTTTGTTGGTTCTCTGGTCTCATACAGTCTGTTCCTACCCTGCACAGACTTTGCTGCAGGAGACCTAATCTGCCCTTTATTTTTCTTCTCCTCCTGAGCACACCACCTGTGCTCAGGCTCCTAGCTGCCCAGGAGATCGTTTGTAAAATCGGGCAAGGAGAGGTGGTGTTGTGGGGAGGTAGAGCCCAAAGACTGAAAGCAGCAGCCACAGCGGAAGGCAGCGCTTTGCATGATCTCATGAATCATCCGCGACATTATCTACAGTGAAATGCCTGGGAAGGGGTTTCCCATGTCCTACCCTGACCTGGGAGGTTGAATCCAAAGGGGCCTGAAGGGCATTTTGATTGCCAAAGACAAAGGCTAAATCAGAAGGAAATGATATTTTATTTAACCTCTGAATCGCGGTGAGGGCCTGAGGGGAGGGTAGAGGCAGGGGGATGGTGACAAAGGCATGGGGATAATAAGGGGATTCAGAGCAGATAACTCAGTAACATATGGGCTCTCACTAAAGCGCTGTGTCCCACTGAAAAGCCAATTTCCCTCGACATGCTCTTAGCCACTGCCGGGGGAGGGCAGAGCCCTACACGCCTGCTCTGTCAGGGCTGTGCTGTGCCAATATGGAGCTTCCTTTTGGGAAAGGGCTGTGATTATTTTCTCTCCCTTTACACAGTGCTTTCTGGACAACATGCCAGACATTGGAACCTTTATACAGGCAAAGGTCCCAGGGACAGCCTGACTTGGCTTGGAAGTCAGCTGGGGCTCTGAGTGCTCAGCATATGGAGGACCAGGCTGAAGGACCCCAAACCTTCTCGGTGCAATGACCACCTCTGCTGTAGCTGCCTCATTGCCAAAGCGTGGCTGGTGGCCATTAAAAAAATCAACATCACAAGCCTTGTAGAGTGGTGGGGTGGGGTGATCTCACCTCCTAGTTTACATGGCATTGCAGCTACAAAGGCTTCAGATGTTTTCCTGGCATGACATTCCTGTAGGAAGTTGCTGTAAATGTCCTGGGGACCTAGGTGGGTGGGGAAGGGCTATCTAGCAGGGAGGGGCTGGGAGGGAAGACAGGGAATGCGACAATGCCTGCAGGAGAAGGTGGGGCCCATACCACCCTAGGTGGTGGGCTTTATGAAAGAATGCCCTGGAGCAGAGGTGAGGGCCATAGCTGTGCAGAACAATCTGTGAGGCCTGGGTGGTGGTGTCCACTCTGGTCTTACTCTGAGGAGTCCGAGAGCCCTGCTCTCCATGCAGGGAAGATAACATGTATCTGAACATCTTTAAGCTTATGTGAAGCCTAGCCTTTCTAGGATTGTTCTCTCTCAAGTTTTGGTTCAGTCCAGAGGCAGGAAGAGAATAGGGATCAGAGAACCAGAGGTGTGAGAAATGGCAAAGATCTTCACTCCAGATCACTTCTTCTGGTATTTCATCAGACCATGAGGGCCTACAATGGCACTTTATCGCTTCTTTTGGGGAGTAATTTCCATACCTCTGAAGCACCCAGAAACAAGATCTATTTTGCCAAATTTCTGTTTCACTGTAAGTAGAAAATAGGCATGGATGTCAACATGAGTTTTTACAAGTTAAAAAAACTTAAAAGTGACACCCCCTCTTGTCTTCCCACAGTACCAAAATATCACACGTCAAAGATCCTCCTGCTGAGAGCTGAATTCCCCTTTCACGCAAAGTTCAAGGGCTGAGGCTTGTTCCAAGAGTTTCTATTTCAGACTCTTGGTCTTTGACTAAGTCACTGCATTTCAGGCTTGTGCTAAAGACCCGAGGGCCATATTTATTTGTACTCCCTTTGCACTTAGGGGCCCAGGCACAGCCCTTGTACTAGGGGATGTACAAAGGCAACAGAAAAAGCCTCAGCATGTCCTGAGCAGGTTCTCCCAGACACATGTTTCCTTAGAGGTCCTGGATACTTTGGGGACAGGTTGGGCACACACCAGTTCTCCAGCTTTGCTGTGTAGGGAACCTACAGCACAAATTGATCTGTGGGGAGCATGACCCAAAGTGTCAAAACAGGGCCTTTAACATTTTCCACTGCCACCAAACCTGTTTGACTGAATTGCAGGTTAAAAAGGCATTGTGTCTGTAATTGTTGGGCTTTAGAGAGCATGTCTTTTCCTTTAATGAAATACCTTGCTCATTCCATTCGAAAAGGAACCAAAGACTTCTCAGGTTTATGATAAAGTTGTAAAAATTTTATTTACCCCATATTTCCTGCTGGGTTATTTATGAGGCATTTTGTCAGCTCTCATAAAACTGCCTAATAAAATATATTTTCTTACAAAAAAAATAAAATTATTTGTGAGGAACATCTTGAGAGCAGTGAGGACAGAGTTAATGGGATACACACACGTTCCGACCCTGGGAGAAAACAAAACAGAACGAAAGCCAGGCATTGTTGTGCTGCATTAGTTAATAATAGCTTTAGAGCTAAAATCCTGCTCCCACTGATGTTACTGGAAGTTAGTCCTTAATATAAAATAATCAGAGAACCAGCTGCCATGAATTACAGGGCTCCAAAATGAACCTGAAATGCATCAAAGCGCCCAGAAAACACCCTTCTGACCCCGAGATTTCACAAGAAACACCACCTCAAGAAGTTTTTCCTTTAAGTATGGTGACTTAGGTTTATGTAAGTCGGGGGTGAATGCAAATCATCACTTAGACTAGAATCCAAAGTTGGTTGATCGTTAATATAATAACTTTCACCTAGTTAAGGGTCAAGACACATGACATGAAGCTCCTTGACGTAAACCTGGAGGAAATCCCATCTTGGTAGTTGCTGTCGAATAAACGGCCTGGGCACAGGAAAAGCATGACCCACTCACTCCAGGCACAGCTGGAGTGCATTTGCCTCTCCTAGAGTACAACTTTTCAGTTTTGTGTCACATGTTTGCGTCTGCGCAGTTCTCAGTGGTCTGAACTTTTGCTTTTTATTCCAGCAGTGTTTGTGTTCCCTAATCGCAGTGAATCTCGAAGCACAAAGTTTGCTGTACAGCATTACCCCTAACACCCTTAATTTCAACCCCTGCAGCTTCACTCCAGCCACACTCACAGCTCGCAGATAAGCAGGACACAGGTAAAAAGTACTTTCCATGTGGCCAGCTTCGCCGGGCTCGCTCAGGAGCTCAGCAAAGGTATTCTAGCTTGGAAACATCAGAAGTAGAAACAAGAAAACAATGAAACAATGAATAAAAGATTCAAAAACCCCAAAACACAACAAAATAATTCCCCAGCCCCTCCTCCAAAAGAACCAACCAAAAAGCAAATTGAACCAAACCAACAAAAACAGGGAGTGTTGTTTTTAAAAGAACAAGAGCTCGATGCTGGGAAGAGTTGACAGGTCTTTCGTTTTGTGCCTGTACAGCACTTAGCACAATATAACCTCAAATTGCAGCTGAGCGCTTGCTCCTGCTGCCCTGCAAACCTGAAGAAGCAGCAAACAGGCAAGGAGCCAGGTTTGCAAAGGTGTTTAAGTGTGTGAAGACACAGGGGGATATTTATTTACGGATGCTAGTAGAGGTCCTATATCCTACGGGAGTGAAGGGGCATTAGGCACACAACTCCAGCGCTTTATCAGTGCCACCAGGTATTACCTGTTTCTCTAGGTACAGGTAGAGCTGAGTTTACTACTCCTCTCAATAAGACTTGATTTTTAAAAGTCACTCTTATCATGGGTTTGCTCCCCTATGTGTGTGCAAAGTGCTTTTTGCGGTGCAAGGTCCTACCTCTGTCACACAACCTGTGACAGCATTTAGCAACGACAGGTCCGTGCTGCTCGGGGCACGTGCAGATCTTGGGCTGTGCAGTTCAGGAGCTGGCTGGGATTTTAACAGTTCAACTAAACTGGACCAAACTTCTTCCAGCTCAGCCCTGCCAGAAGTGTCTGACAGAACAGAAATTGTACCCTCCAAGTGCTACATTCTCCCTGGACTGAACTAAGTCCATTACACTAACTCAGCAAGCAAATTCAAGTTGGCTACACCTGGAGCATTCATGAGCTGTATAGAAATAAGTGCAGTGGAGCTCCAATGCAGGGAGTCTGAAGAGGAGAAATGTGTCTAAAAGCTCCCTGGATGTGACTTGGGAGTGTTGAATAGGTGGAGATGGAAAACTAAAGCCACTTCTACTCCAGTTATCAAACAAGCTCTCAGGAAAATTCCTTCTACAGCTTAATTCATTTAAAAAGAAAACACCTTTGCCTCCCAGCTTTCAAGAGGTTTTGGCATCCTTTACAACCAGCACAGTGAGCTGTTCCAGAATCAACAGTTTTGGTCAATGACTGACAAGGAAGGGCTGCTTTGCCTCAGTGCACCAGGGAGAAACCAGTAGACATGTGGCAGACACCTTATTTGCACTGGTGGGAATAATGCTTTTGACTCAGCTTGCGTAAGGTGAGCTGGCAGGATGTTAGCATACTGCATGCTTTGACAAACCTCTGGTGATGAGAGAGCTGCTGGAGACCAGAGCAATCCAGTCCAGGAAGAATGTTTCTCCCCATTCCACCAGACCGTTCGTATTAATGGGGCAAATTCCAAAATTAAAACTACAAAAAGCACCTCCCTATGCTCCAGGCAGGGATCAGAACATATGGTGCTTAAGCTTGAAAGCTATCAGGGGTGTCGTGTTTAGGAGAGGGAACATAAAAGGACACAGATAGAGGAGATGTGCAATGGCCCATGCTGAGGTATCTGAAAAGCTGCCATTGATGGCAGTCTTTGTCAAATTATTCCAATTATGTGAGCAGACACGAGGCTCATAGCTATCTTTTTTTTTTTCTTTCTTTCTTCCTTCTTCTTCCTTGTGTTATTTCTCTTCCCCACTGCCAACTGGCATCAGTGACCAACTTATCCCCACCAAACACAAAGATATGTGTTGTCTGAAGCCAAGCAGGACCCTCAGCTAGGGAACACTCTGTGGCTGTTTAATAAAGTTAAGAGACCTGAGAAGCATCCAAGATTTCCCACCATAGTAGGAGAAGATGAAATTCTTTAATTGTTTGTGTTTGAGTGAAACTCATATAAAAAGAGGATTTGGGATTCTGGGGAAGCTTTAGAGTGGAGTCTGACCTTAAGCCATGCTTCTGAATAGCATTGCATGCTCTCACACTGTGCTCCCTGCACCCACTCTGGGAACTCAGCCCTCACTCACATCTCTCTTACTTAGGCACATGAAGGGATTCAGGGAGGCAACAGTTATTTTATCCTAGAGTTAGTACAAGATCTTTTGGGGCCTGTAGTTCAGGCAACTTAAAAGAAGCTGTGTGTCTCATGGGCAGATAAACATGCAGCCGTTTTGCATCCTGTTACAGCTCAATTATCCAGTTATGCAGAAGTCACAAAGTAATTTGGATCTCAGGTTGGGTTCTCTCCTTAACTCAAATTTGAGCACATCTGCAACATTTAACGTATTCTTCTCTCATTCTACTCCACATAGTCCTTATCACAGTCTTTCTTCAGACTTTTCCATACAGCAGTAAAGGAATAAACAAATCAAGTTTAGCATGTGGATTTGACTCTGAATGACAGAAATCTCACAGGACAAGGAATTTCTTCATTTGGGACTGAAGATCTGTGAGCCTGATAAATTTGTTGCTGTTTGGATAACAAGGTCCTACCTGCTTGAGATTCAACCCAAATTTGGAACTAGTATTAGTAACATGAGATCTAAGAAAAAAAGCAGAGCCGTCAACAGCCCAGATGCATACTGGAAATGACAGTAGAAGGATCTGAATCTTAAGTTCCTAAGCCACAGACAAGGTCATTAATGCTTTAGTCAGCCTGTGTGGTATCTCTCAGTCTTGATAAAACAATCTGATTTTTGGTGTTGCTGTTTTATGCTTGTTTATTTGGTGGGTTTTTGTCTTGTTTTGATTGATAGATACAGGGGACCATGGGGAGCTGCTTTAATTTTTTAAAACTTGAAAGTCCTTGAAGGGTGGGAATGCTGCCTTCTGCCTTCTTCACCTCATATTCACTAGTCACTTGTAGAGATGATGAAAAGCCTTTGCCTTACAGGTTCCATGAATTTTGAGGTCATTCTAGATATTGTAGCTTTGGGTGGAAAATGTCAAAGCTATGGCACAAGCAGAGGCTTGAAGGTGATATACACAATGATTCCTTTGGCTCAAAAGATGCCAGGATGCTTAGTCTCAAATGCCACCTGGCACAGTGGAAATCCCACTGACAAGGAGAGCAGGTAACCAAACTGAGAACAGAGGGAAAAAACACTCATGACAGGACTGACTGCTTACCTCTTTTTCTAAAATTACCCTATTTTAAGCTACTATATCTCTATGAGGAATAACTAAAGAGACTGGGGCGTTTCAGTCTGGGAAGTAAACAAGTGAGAAGGAAGATCATAGAGGGCTATAAAATGCTGTGTGGCACTGGCACAGTTGTATCAGGAACAACTGTTTAACAGCTTTTATGGCAAAGGTAAGGAGTCATTGGGGAAGCTGGGAGGAGGCAGACTCAGAACAAACAGAAGGCAGTGTCTGGGCAGTGTATGCTACAGCCTGGCCCCACCAAGTCTCTGTTTTGAAAAATAATCCTGACGAGGGCTACCAGCCCTGACGAAGCCCGGTTGAACAAGCACCAAATCTCTGCATGCTCAGCTGAAGGGCAGGTCTGGTTAATGACAGGGAGCCTTTGTGAAAGGTTGCCTCAACTGTAGGGAAGGCAGATGCTTTCAGTCAACCCTAAAAAAATAATTGTAGCTTTTTTGTTTCCTGGAAGTGACATATGAGTGGATAAAGAGCCTTCCACCTTCTGGTAATCCTGGATGGCAGGAATGTTTAGCAGTCAAAGCATGGCACAGGTTGGTTCAAATTCTCATGCTGAAATCCTGGTTTTGCCACCAGTTTATTGTATGGCATTAAAAAAGGCATCTAAGGTCTTGGCATATATATATGATGGGTGTCAAATCAGCAACAGGCAAGGGCACTGTAGTCTAAAAATTGGCTCAACTTGTCAACTTCCAGATGAGAATGACAGCCTTTGCCTGCTGCTGTCTCGGGAGGATGGGACATCCCCTGACACTGCAGAGGTTTAGGAGAGCCCAAGTGTTAATGGTGCATATTTCAGTCAGACTGAGTGGATTAAGCCCAGCTTTTCAGGGGAAGTTTGCAGAAGGCAGAACCATCTGCAAATGGAGAAATGAAACAAGGAGGGGAAAAGTTCAGTTTTGCATCCTGAAATAAAATGTAAATCTTAAGATTTTTTTTTTTTGAGTTTCAGTTTTCTCTGATTCTACACCTTCTGGCACAAGGAATGAAGCCAGTCTAATCTCAGTAACTGGCCAAGGAATGCTTAGGCTTTCTGAAGTCCCAGCCCACTTGGTTAGCTCTATTTCTGAGACAGAGGAACAGCAATCTTTCTACTTTTAACCTCAATAACACCAGTTATTCTCCCAAAGAATTATTATCAACAATTCTTTCGCTATATTTACAAAGAAGCGGGGCTATTCTTAGAGAAAACACTAAAAAAGCCATTTTATTTAGCTTTCTTGGCAGTTATACAAAAATGTAAGGAATGTAGTCAGTTAAAAACATCAAATCCCCAGCACGAGCCTATAAGAGCTTTCTAATGCATATTTACAGTATAGAAAGCAACCACTTTCCTGTTTTGTAGAACAAAGAGGGAACCTTCTCTTTTCCTCCTAGCTGTTCCTGAAGACCAAACATTAAGTTAGACACAGAATGTTGCTTTTAATGGTGTGAGTTGTAAATTTTTAATGCCTAGAAAATGGGGCTTTATACTACAGCCTTCTTTTCCTAAAAAGGAGTCGGAGGCAAATTTTACTGCTGGTTTTAGGAAAGTTCTGAATTGGCAGCCCAGGGTATCTAAATACTCCTTTAGCCACAGCTTGGTTTGCCATAGGGAGCAGCAGTGCTCACTTCTCCTATGCTGCTCTCGCTTGAGGAAAGGACATTCACCCCAGAGAGGGGGGAACTGCTCAAGTCCCACAGTACTGGGAGTGGGACTGGGGAAAACCACTGTGTTCCCATAGGGAGTCAGCTCAATGTGAGGACACTGAGATTTGGGAACACAACCAGGAGACCACAACATTGTTGCAACAGCAGCAGCATATCAGTACTTTGCTCCAGCCTCTGAATACCACCAAAAAGAGTCTCTTAGGGGTATTGCTTAGGAAGGACACTGGTGCATCCAGGTCACAGCTTTCCTGACGATGCTGAAAACAAGCAAACAAAAGACATGGGTTATTGCTTCAAATTTTGGGGGGCTTGGGGCTAATGAGTGAATCTCTTTACTGGTGAAAGTGGACAAATGCCACCAATGTTACTTGTATTTCATGAAGCCCCAAAGACTTCCAAATGGTTCTGTAAGTATCTCCTTCAAAGAATAGTCTCTTTCACTGGGAAACAAAGAAACTCAGTCTTTTGGGACCTTGTAAGTTAACTGGTATAGAAAACATACTTCAAGGAAAAATCCTCTTCAGGTAGGGACACAGGTATTCAACTTCCTTTTTTCAGCTATAACTTAAAAAAAATCCTAAACCTCTATTTATCTCTTAAGTTTGCCAGTGTTGGAAATCTCTTGGTCTTCCAAGCCAGTTTGAAATTGAAAGGCTCTAGATCCCATATTTGAAATTAGCTCACATCTCCCAGGTTAGAGAGATGCTGGAATCATACTCCTCTATCCTGTCCTCTGCACTGTATCACATTTGTTGCTGTTCTGCTGCTAGAAAGCCTGTTGCTTAAAATATATTTGCAGTGGGTCCCTCCTGAATCTTCTTCAGGAAGGTAATAAAACTGCCTTTGAAGTTCTCTACAAGTTTTTGTTTTCATAACCAATATTCGTTGAATTTCTCTGGATTATTATTTTTTTTTCTTTTCCTATCCTTATGCAAGATAAGGGTTGAAAAGGTCAAAATCCTTCCCTGACCTACACTGAGTCAGTGCTCCAACTCTGGAAATGTGTCTGGCTTTCTTTGTCCATATGGTGCTGGCCACAGCCCTGAGAGTCCTGTCATCCTTCCCCCAACCAAGTGGGCAGCCTCCCTCTCACCACGCCATTCAAATGTGCCACAGGTTTGACACTAGGATGGGAAACAAATATGTCATACAGTGATTTTGCAGAGCAATGTACCAAGATCTGACAAATTAGCCCATCACAGCATCCTACTGCTCTATCGGCATGTGCTAAAACCAGCAGGAGAGCAGCTTGGCTCTCTGTCCTGCCATGGCACAAGGCAATACCAAGTTGGAAAAAATCCTGAAATGGCCCATAATCCCACTCCAGCGAAGGGACAGGATCTAGGGGAGTAATTGCTCCTTGGGGCAGATGGTGCAACCCCAACTAGGATTTCTATGGGCTTTTGTGATTTGTGCCATAACCATATACTTTTTTTCTACTTCAGAGAGATCAATGCTGAGCAAGCTCTCACTTAAGAAAAAAATAGGGAAGAAAACGACCACACTTGAAGCCACCAAGAGGAGAGACTCATTCAGCCTTTGATTCCCATTCACTGTCATGTAACAGTTTCATCATTGTAGGAAGTGTCAGTAAGATACCAACAGGGTAAACAATTGTCAGACAGATTTTCACAGAGCCAGTTGACTGGACCATGGCTGCTTTGTACTCAATGCCAATGCAGTGTCATTTCTAATGGGGGAATTTATACAGTGCAATTATGTCAGAATTTGCTCCAGGCTACACACTGTTGCATTATAAACCTGGCCATTGCCTGTGATTAGTCAGAGCTTTAAATAACACTGAAAGTAATTATATCAAGCAAGAGGAAGAAAAGTGGTGCATTCCAGTGCTTGCCACATACCAGACCCTGAAGGGGGTTAGCTAACGATGATGTCCCCTTTATTGCTGGAAGTTTTGATACCCTAGATCACATCCTGATCACCTGACTCACAAACGATTTAAGGACCTTCTTACTTTGGCCCTTGTAATTATGGAGAAGAGGGGACTTTATACAAGCGACAATAAGATTCCGGGATGATTGGCTGTAGATGGATGTGATTGAAATGCAAAAAGCATGTGGAGGCTGCCTCACAGAGCAGTACATGGCCAAAGGGGCTTTGCATCAGGGAGATCTCCCTGCATGCTTATAGGCATATGACACTGATGTCAGGCATGCCGTCACCAGTGGCCTGAGGGTTAAGGGCCGGTCCGGCTCAGCAAAAGGGCACGTTTTCCTCCTGATAGTGGCGCTGGAAAGAGCAAGGCGCCTCCAGGCCTGCATGAACATGGTATCACATTGCCAGTGCTCTGCAGAAGTAAGAGCTCCATTCCGGAGGGACAGAAGAGGACCTAAAAGAGAAAGCAATCACTGGATTAACGGTGAACAGATCACAGGATTATGTCATACTCCTATTTTGCACTTTCCATCGGAACAGCCCTAATCACCTGGCATCCTTAGGTCCTCATTTCCAAGAGAGAGAAAATAGATCCTTTGCTTTTCCATCCATGCTGAGCTTCAGTTCTATGAAGGGGACAAAACTGGCTGTTACCTCCCTTGCTCTGGCTCTGGTCCCACAGGGCTATTACAAACTATTCTGCTTTGTAGCAGCTCTTCTGAGGGCTGTCACAATGGCTGGAAATTGCCACCACATGGCATCTTTTAGTCTTGCTCAGTCCTGCCTTTATCCCTTGCTCTGTCACAGAGGGTGCTTTCCCTTCACTTTACTTTCTCTTCCCATGAAGTGCTCAGTTGGACCTGAAGCAATGCATACAGGTTATGCGTCTCTAGAGCTCAAGATCTGCGGCATCTGAGATGTTGCAGCCAAGTCAGAGTGAATCACAATCAGAAATTGTACTATTGCCAATCCCTTACAATATCTGCTCTAGAAGAGGCTGAGACACTCAAGACATTACAGGCACACTTTTAGAAACTGGGAGGATAATTCATGAGAAATCCTCATTACTTCTGCTTCTTCCTGGCTTGAAGAGCTACAGCACCAACTACTTGTGATGTCCTGACACTTCTACTTTTGTCTGAGATGGGAATTGAATCAGGTACTAGACTGATCACACAAGTAACTGAATGATTAGCCAAATAATTTACAATCTCAGCAGAAAAGTTCCCTTTAATTTTATGAGTAGGCATTCAGAATAGTTTTAATGTCTTCTAGACTGATTCACCCTGCCACTCCTTTGACCTAATAGAATGGTGACTGAAGCTTTAGGTTGTGCATCCTGTTCCAGCTGCAGCTGAACTTTGTGCAGAGGTGTCTGTCCACAGCTCATGGCTCCCATCCAGAGGTTGCCACCTTTTCTGATCTGCCAGCACAACTATTTGTGTTATCAACTATTTGTGTCATCACTTCCCCAGCTTTTTCAAAATAGGCCTGCTTATAGAAGACTGAAATTAAATGGGCTTTAAAATACAGATGCCACATAGGTCTTCACTGAAATGGGACTAAGAGGAGAACTTCTGTTTAACATTATATTCAGGTCAATGCCTTAAGCAAGAACCAGGACAAATATCCACACAAGATATACAATGTAGCAGCATTAAAAAAACAGGACTGGAGGCAGCAGCTATACAGCGTGCCTTGGCAACATCTCCTCTGAGCGTGCTGGCCTTGGTCTCTTTCTTTTCCATTCCCTTTCTCACTTCACCCTGAAGAACTGACTCAATACAGTGAGCTGGCATAAAACTAACCAGACCAAAAATGACTTTCGTTTTGCTGCTCAGCATCCTGAACAAGCTCAGAGCACCATCCAGTGAGCCCTAGAGGGAGGCTGCTGTGCAGCCACAGCCCAGACACCTTAACAAGGTGTGTCTGTATATGTCATCACAAAATCTTGATTTCCAAGCTGCTGTGAAAATAACAGATGCTGTGGGCAACAGAGCAGGAACTGAACAGAGGTAAATTTGAGCTTCAAATGAGAGAAATGTGTTTTGGGGAGAAGAATAAAGGTCAGTGAGAGGAAAGATGTATTTTTTGAACAAGGCACCACTATTTTATAGGACAGGATTTCTCTGAGTTTCTTGAAGTCTGATAATCTTACATTCACTCCTGGATGGTAATTCTTAGTCATTTTAGCTCATGTCATCAACTGTTCCAACGGAGTCAACCTTGTAAAATTACTGCTGTATTTATCAAACATGCAGTCATGCGTGAGCATGCATTGTGCCTATCAACTGTGAAAAAGGAAGTAAAACCCAATACCTCCATCAAATTTTCCATCTGAGGTGCTTTATCTCAGTGTAAGTATTTTAAAAGTATAAAAGCCTCAAATCTTAGGTGAAAAGTAAACCAGTATGTGGTTGGTTGGCTTGCTGTGATTTACCTCTAGCACCACCCTGGTCTTAAATATCTGGATGTTCACCTGGACTTAGTTCTAATTTTTACCATTCTGACAGCAGGGATGCTTTTTGCTAAAGGCTCCCTGTTGTTTTTTGTTAAGTTTTTTGTACAAGTGGAAATATCGCTCAGCACTGCACTGTGTCCTGGGAGCATGTGAGACCCTGTTCTGGGTGGGGCAAATCAGAGTGCTGAACGAGCAGAGCTGGTCCATAGTGGTTGTACATTTGGCTGGTTCCTTACCAAAGCAGAGCATTGAGAGGTGGTGTTGGCTTAATATTGCCAGTGCCTGGGTATCCAGCCCATGTCACCCAACAGACAGGGTAAACCGAGACAGCCTTTATGTGACCTGCTTACCTGCTCCACTGTACAGAACTTCTGGGCATAGTGAGTGGGGGATGCTCCAGTCCTAAACTGTGCTGGTAAACCGTGGCTCTGAGGGTCTTTGGGCTGATCCAGTCTCCGTTCTGAGACACCTCAGGAGACATTTCAGAGATCTTCCAGCTTTCCTGGAAGAAAATATTCATGGGAGAAGCACTTTTGGGGTAGGCATCTCATATGTGCTGTGAGATCACAGTCACCTGTACCACAACCATCAAACTGAGGGAGGCTGCAGGAACTAGGGTGTGGCATTGAGCATACTCATGGAGCCTGGGTGCTGGTGGGGACAGAGCAAGACAAAAGAAATGGAAAGAAAATTTTTTAGTCTTGTATACTAATATGGCTTTTAAAGTTCACTGAAGTGACTTTGCCCCATCTCTTGAGATTTTATGAAATAAAATCTGTAGTTTTGAGTGTTAAAAAGTGAAATTAATGAAGTGATGAATGAGGCAGGGTGGCCAGGCAGGACAAGCAGAAAAGATGCACCGTGAAGAAGAGAGCAAGAAAAAGGCATATCAGAGAAAAAGAAACAAAGATTCGTGGAGGGAGAAGGCTGTGGTATGGCAAAGAAACCCTTGCAGCAACAGCATCCTGGGAGCCACAGGCAGCCAGCATGGCTTGCTCCAGCCTGGTTCAACTGCAACAACATCTGTTACACTTGAGCTCAGCTTCGTTAGTGGCATGTTTGTTTAATTGTGGGCCTGGTTTGTTATTTTGCTTCCCATTAGGAAGCTGAAGAAAGGAGAAGGAGGGTGTTTTCATTCTAGGGAGCATTTTGCCAGGACAATGAGGTTTTTTTCCATGGCACTGGGTAGTCAGAACTAGCTGTACTGCTTCTCTCGACAAGGCAGACGTCTCCAAAGCCCATTGTTCAACCTGATGCATTAAGGGCTCACACTTGTAATTTTGGCGCTGATCCCCCTCTCCCATTGTGTGAGCAGAATGGGCTGAAAAAGGAGAGCCTGTCCTCTTTATCTGGCAGCAAGAAAAGGAGGCAGCAGCAGTGGCAGTGGCTCCTCTGCCCGCCAAGGTTTTAGCTCTCCTNGAGGGTGGGGGAGGGGGGGTTGGCAGCTTTGAAAGCTTCCCTGGTCACTCCCAGAAAAGTCACCCAACTTTCAGTCTCTGCTGTAAGTCCTTGGCCTCCCTCCAATTTTCCCAAATTCATTGCTGACTATTTTGGAAAATGACTTCTTCCTGCCTGAGCATTCAGGCTTTTTTGTTCTAATAAAACAGAGAATTGTTGAAAGGGGAATTTTCTAATGCTGAGTGCGACCCTGAAAACCAGTACCCTCTGCTGCTCCATGCACTGCCATCAGAGAACAGCAGGCCCAAGCTCCCATGCTACTGTCCCCTACCACCAAGGTGTTTTTACTCTGGATCTGACCAAGGTGGTGCAAAGGACTTCCATGACATGGATAGCTGCTTCCCATGGAAGAGATTGTATTCAAGCCCTAGAAAAGGCTTGGGGTTGTCAGAGGAGCTGGCATATATGTTGTTGTGCTTGTGTTGCTCCAAGGCAGGACAGATGACCAGGCTTCTGACTCGGCACTGAACACAGACCTATCTAATGGTCTGATATCAGGAAGCGTGTCCTAGCAGCCACTGGGAGAAAAGAGCATCGGGGATGGTGATGAGACAATACAGCTTTGTACAAGACAGTTTTTCCGGTCCTTCATCTTTGCTCAGAACTAGAGATCCCTACTCAAACCACTGGATCCAGACTCTGTATCTACCGGAGCAACATGCTGAACTCATGAGGAACTTCAGACATCTGCTTAAAAAGCAAAGAAAAAACCTGCTTCCTTAAAATTATGGTTGGATTAAAAAATGAACTGAGCATCAGAAGATTAAATATAAACTTAAATTAGTAAACAGGCAATACAAACAAAGCCCTGACTTTGCAAACATCTACAAATGCAAGAACCCTGGACTTTTGGAACTGGAGTGGAAGGATCATCTGTCTAAATATACTTACGGGGACTGGTATCCACCAGGACTCTGTAAAGGCTTTGGGGTTTTAAAGCTGTACAGCAGTGATCTACTGCTGAACCTCAGTAAGAGCCCACATCTGACCAGAACCTTATTATCAGAAATAAAATGTCTTGAATCCAAAGTAATCTGGACAGAAACATCAGAAAACCTGTAAAAAAATTACACTCAAGAAAGAGATGCAGATTTTGAAGACTATAAAATGCAAGCCAGCTTGATTTTGCAGACTTGCGTATTCAGCCCTGCCTCGGCAGGGCCACGCTCTCTTTGCCCAGTCTGCCCTCCAAAGGAGGACCCAGCCATGCCTAGATTCATCACGTGGACACCAAACCTCACCCCCAGGCCCACTAGCTCCATGTCACATTTAGAAGAGGACTTTCCCTGACTGCATCTGCAGGACTGCAGGTGATTCCCAGGCTGACACGTGCATTCCAGTCACACCGAGTCTCTCTGTGCCAGCTGCATTCAGAGCTTGGTCTTGTAGGTGAGCTACCTCAGCCAGTGGAGGTTTGGGCAGAGGAGTGCTGCCCCTTTCCCATCCTTCTGGGAGAGCACAGTCTGACCTGGAGAGGGGAGGGGGAACACTTTGATGGACTTGTTCCTCCAGCACCTGAAGACCAGTTATGTGCTGGCAAATTATAGTAGGGGCTTTAAACAACTAGGAGTCTTGATGCCAACTGTTAAGAGTTACAGAATATTCTGAGTTGGAAGGGGACCCACAAGGAACTTCAAGTCCAACTTTTAAGAGATAGGCCCCATATAGGGATCAAACACACAACTTTGGCACTATGAGCACCATGCTCCAACCAACTAAGCCAATCTCAGTGTTACTTTACTGAGTTAATTCCATCGGCCTAATTAGATGCCTAACTCCAGCTACATATCTTGACCATTAGAAACTACAGCATCAAGCCCCAGATCAAGAATTACGCAGGGGCAATGAAGGACTTGTAAGGTTTGCCTGTTTCTGAGGACCGACCTCAGCTGGCTTCAGCTACATTTAACAGCCATGCTGGTAAGACAGGACTCACTTCCTTCCAAAGATGTGCTTTTTGCAATCACCATCTTGCCATGCCTGTCTCAGTGCATGACCTGGAGGGAGAGGAGGCATCATCATACCTGCTACCTTTGCAGAGAAGCACGTCCTCCTCAATTGCAGTTGACCTCCTCAACCATCAGCTAGGTGAAAACAGCAGTGTCTTTTCCTTGCTGTAGCCACTCAAGGACAGACTCACACAATAAGAAACTCTCGTCTGCAGGGCGGAAATCCAGCCTTAACCCCAGCCTTACCAGCCACAGATCACTCGATTTTCTGTACAGTGTGAAATGTAGTTTGCTAATGTATTCCAACTCCAATGGACTCTGTGGGTGCTCACTGCACAAATGCTGTAAGCCACGGAAGGTAAATTTATTCGGGATCTGGTACTAAAATGACTTTATGGGACACACTGCGGTTCCCAGCTTCTTGGGCACCAGCTTCAATCTCCAAGAAGACCATAGGCATAACAACCCGTGGTCAGAGACTCGATAGCATTGTAGCTTAACTTGATTTAAGGTCTGCATGGAGCGAATATTAAAGTGAGGTCTCCGTGCTGCAGGGCTAACTGAGCCGGGTTACAGCGCAGCCGTCCATTAGTGCAGGAGGCAGCGCAGATGCTATCTAGCTGTGGTATTATCCCTCGCTGTTCTAACTTCGCTTTGGACAGTTAAGATCTTGATGACATTATGAGAGGGGCTAGGGGCAAACTGTGGCCACAGCCAGATTAGCGGCGCACACAGGGCCCGTCTGGGGGAGCGCTGTCTGCCAACACAGCCGCTCGCTGCTGTTGCTGCTCTTTTCCGTGGCTGCCCTTTTTTGCAGTGCCCTGTAGCTGTACTAGAGCGATCGTTTGAAAACCATTAAACTGAAATAAGGCGAATTTAAATAAAACCGCTAAGGAAAACACACGGCCCAGTTATACGCTCAGCCGGAGCAAGTAAGAGGCAGAATGGCATCCACCGCTTTGCCGGGTGAAAGGTGCAGTGGCAGGATAACCTCCTCCGTGGGTTCAACGCCGCACCTCAGAGCAAAGCTTTTACCGCCCTCAGCCCGGGGGCGGGTGATGTTTGCTTAAGCTCCGGCTGGTTTCACGTTTTCACAGTGATATGATAATTGCGTTTAGATAGCCCTGTCTCTCTCTGCTGGGCTTTCACAGGGCTCTTCTGGCCCCCAGCAGGGCTAATTTAAAAGCGGCTCCGCTCTCAATGATATGCCACAGTGTTTTCAAAAAGAAACAACCAGCAGTGGCTCTCTGGAAAAATAACAAAGGGACCCAATTACAAGCAAATGTGTTGAAGGGTCCCAGGGCCGTCTGTGGGCAAATTAGGGCCAATTAAAGGTCAAAATGATTTAAGGTGTAAGGACAAGGGAGAGAAAAGAAACAATTGGTCAGATTCCTGCACAGCGTAAGTGTCTGCTGCTAGGTTTGAATATCTTTTAGCGCCCAAACGGTGGATAAATTTCAGAGTTGGGGTTACGCCTGATTTGAAAAGGGTAATTTATACATTCTGTTCCATCTATGCTCGAGAAAGTATGCGGTGGGCTCACAATCAGCAGTTCACCTCCGATGAGCCCTGCTAGGACCTGGCATATAGCTGCGTGCACGGCCCCTGTGCAATCTCAAACCTTTGGGCAGAAGTGAGCAGACAAGTTTTGTTGTCACCCAACAGCTGTTTGGAAAATGTGCTCTGGCTATTCGCACTGAGGGGCAGAGGAGGGGACTCAAGTCACAGCTGTGGCTTGGACCAGCTCTTCTATCAGGTTCACTCAGCCTAAAGTTAAACATTTTCTTTGGAGGGTTGGATGACTCCCCAGGAGAGGGGCTGTATGACAGCCTTGTCCTGTCCCTTCACCTCCCCTACCGCCACACCACTGAAGTTCCAACCTCTGGCTGTACTCCCATTGACTCCATGACCTGTTATATCCACGGGCAAGCTGGCCATGGCAGAGGATTTACACTCATCTTCCTGCAAAGGTAGCTTGAAACATAGGCATGTAAGTAACCCTGAGGGTTAATGCTCAACCACGTAATTTATTTTTTTTTTTAACATTAGTAGACAAGACTCCTTGGGATGATGGTTTGAAAACATTTAAACAGCTGTATTCAGAGTTGTGAAGTGCACAACTCTTCTGCATGAAACTGTCTTCCCTTCTGCTACCCAGGCATCAAAGCAAAGGGAAAAGCAACTTTCCCCAAACCCAGTGACAGAGCCTCCCTCACTAGGATCTCTGTTTCCATGCCCTCATAGATGAGATCATCTTCACCCACTCAAAAGAGCTGAAATCTCATCCAGAAATGGTCCGGCACATGAATCTGTAAATGGGCTGGGGATCTGACACCAAGTTTCCTTCCAGAATCAGTCCCTCTGTCTGCAGCCACCACAAATACCCCAGAAATGCTGCAACAAATCCAACATGATAAATACTTTCACCAGATCTATTTAAAACCAGAGAACATGTTCAGCCTGCTGTTTTCTGTTGAATTTCAGATGAACCCTATGGAGGAGATGGTTTTCTCATTGTCAGTTTTATCCAGAAGCGGAGAAGACTGGATAAGGTTTGAACTCCTAATAGCTTCCCCGCATCTCCCCTGGTTCACCATGAAGATCCACACTGACAATTAAGAGAGTTAAATGGAAAACAAGGGACATTCTTCTTGCTGCAGAGGGAAGGGATGGCAGGGGTGGACCCTGGGCACAGAGAAGTGGGTACTGTATGGTACAAGTCCTCACAAAGGGACCCAGGTCTCATCTCAGGTTCATTTGCCCATCACTTTCTCATTTGACTTACAGACAGAAATGTAAAGACCTAAAGCTCTAATTTTTTTACTATTATTTTTTAATTTTCTCCCCCCCCCCAAAGAACAGAGGGGTCATTTGAAAAAAGTTCTGCCTTTAGATTTCACACATTCCTTGGTGAAGAAGTGCTGAAATCCAGAGAAAGACTCAGGGCAAAGTAGTCCTAATGTAACATTTTGAATAGCCCATGATACTGGTTGGCTTTTTATAAGAAAGCAAATAAAACCATTCAGTGAGAAATGGTGCCACAGATGGGTTTACACAATTATTCATCTTCCTGTGACATCTTCATCATCCTCTACCTGAACTGTTTGGAAACAGCTGATTATTGGTGACACATTTCCGTGTATACGTACGTAAAAAACCATGAAAACCTTAAAAAAAAAATAAGGCAGTTTAAACCCATCTTACAAATGGCTTAAAAACATCCAACACTGTCCCATCTTCTCCTGCCCCTTCCTACCATCTCCAGCTGGAAAGAGACCATAAAGCAGTTTTGTGCAGTCACATGTAAATCCCCTGTCTCTGTCAAGGCAAGAGATTAGCCTGTTAACAAAGTTACCTTGTCACCTACCCTGCTTAATCCTTGCATTTCAAAGTGTAATTTTATTGAGCGCCTTGGAGCTGAAATCTGGTGTGTGCTATTTATTTATTTCTTTCCTTCTTTTTTAATTTTAATTCACCCGGAGCTCAAAAAAAACAACTCTTTTTTGCCTTGCTTTGCTGAAATCCATGACTTTTGGAAAGGCAGCACCTCTGCAGTTTGTATTAATTTTAATACATTTATTTAGCCCTTTGGGGACTGAGGTAGTGCAAAGACACCCTCCTTCCCCTCTCCCCACACCTTTCTGAGACGACAGTCAGACAGTCTCCACACTGTGCCGTACGGCTGGTGGTGCAGCGGAGTATCCTGGCCATAAATCTGTCAATACAAAGAGAACAACACACACACAAAAAAATGTGGCTAAAACCAAGAAATGTAGCATAATTACAGGTTCATTATCGCAAACAAAAGCATCCCCCGATCCCACCCCTTTGGCAGGGACGGGAGCAATTCAAACAGGCTCATTATGTAGTTACCTACTCAGGGTCAGAGCCTCCTGAATAGCTGCTGTGGCTCTGCTTATTATCTGGCCCCGGACTCTGGGAATGCACCCGGTTCAAGCTGTGGAGGCGCAGGAACGCTGGGAGCAGCAAGGCTCCAGGTCTGCTCTTATTAGGTCTTCCTACCTGTTGTTATCTCCATCCTCAGAAGAAAATCTGCTTATATAATCGCTTCAAAGACTGTTTGGCCATGGGAGAATGTGCCAGGTTGACGGTTTTGGAGACTGAATTCTTGTGCCCAGTGGGTACAGCATGAAAAGGGGAGATTGGGTGCAGCAACAGGTATGGAAAGGGTGACAACAGTTTCAACTCCATTGCCTGCTCCATTTCCTCTCCAAAACTGCCTGCCAAAAGGCTGGATGGTGGCTGGGTGAGGCACAGAGTTCCCACAGGCTATCCAGCAAATACCTCTCAGCTTGGAAATAGCTCATATGGAACCCGGGCTGGAAAAATCTCAATTTCCCAAATCATCCTGAATTTCCCAGAAGTTTGAGGGAATTCCCCAAACACTAAACCAGCATCCTGCCTTGGGCCAGCAGTCAAAACCTGTGCCCAAAACTTCTACTCCAGCCCTTTGCAAGCCTGTGCTCCATCCCATCTATCACTTCTTTGCCACACCCAGCTGCTGGCAGATTGCACGAGCAGCCCAGGGATGCAGACGGTGCTTTTTGGACGTTTCCAGCCTGGGCTCCCTTTCTCACCGGGCCGGGAAGTGGTGTGAAGTCCCCTTTAACACCACGTGCCCCTTCCAGAGCCACAGCTTCCTTCTCCGGTGGCCGAAGAATTGAGGAACTCCAAACGGCACCGCCAAATATTCAGGGAACCTGACAGCCCCCTTCCCCTCCGCCTGCAGCAGCGGTGAGTGCTGTGAGCGCGCCCACACTGAGCCTACCTCCATCTATAACCCAAATGTCAAAACATTTCCTCTTGCAGCCCCATTTGTCTCGTGGAAGCTCCAATCCCAGGTCCTAGTCACGCTGCTTTTGGGGTCTGCCTTGCTGAGCTATTACTGCCACTGCCCCACTGTGCACAGATAAGAATAGGCTGCTTCTTCTGACTCATTTAGCTAAAACAATGGAGCCACCAGAGGCCAAATTAATCCCTGGTGACTTCAGCAGAACTACACCAGTCTAAATTTGGTCCCAAGCGTACAATTAGCACAGAGGAAAGCACAGTGTCATGACAGTCTCTTGGCTCTCTCTCCAGTCTCCCTTCACAAGGCTCACCCTTTGCACAAAGAAGCTGGGTGCTCCCTCTCGGCCACCTTGCTTCTCGTGTCTTGCCGTTTCTGGGCACTGGGGAAGGCACTCTGAGAAAAGAGAAAAGGCAATTCGTCACCATCAGTTTATGCCTGGGAAGGGCAGATCCTGTTTCCCTCAGGAGATAGGAGGAAAGAGCTGATCATCCTCACTTTTGGCTTGCAAGGATATGAAACCCATTCCCTATGGGGACATACCTGCAGGCATCCCTCCAGCACTGGACACGTTCCTGATGCCTTCAACTAGCTGACAATCTCTCTCAGGTCCAGTCTCCTTTACTGGCATACAACAGGTCACTAAACTCAGCCCTGACCAGCCTTTCATCATCATCATCATAATCACCATCATCACCAGTTTTGTGGCAAGAAGACCCCTTCCAGTAATAGCTAAGGCACTGAGCTGCCTTATCAGCATATTAGTATTTCAAATGCTTAGAAAATACGTTGGAAAGCATAGAGAAATGTTCTTTGGTGGCTTTTCTGTCCAAGCACTACTAGAAGTGGAGGCATTGCCCATCTGCTCCTGCTGTCACACAGAAATGCTGGCCCAAAATATAGAAGGGGCAGAAAGAAATTAATAATAAAAAAAAAAGGAAAAAAAAAAGAAAAAAGGCAGCTAACCAGAACTTTCCAAACTCCCAAAACACTTCCTCAAAAAATATTTTGTGTGTCATGCATGAGCAGTGCCTGGATCACATAGCAAGTTCCATGTGCTGCTCCGCAGCAAGGTATGGGGAATGCCATGCCAGCATAGTGTAGGACTGTGGCTTTGCTCATATAAGAAAACTCTTACTAATCTCAGAAAATGCATGTGTGTGTGTGTGTGTGTGTGTGAGAAAAAAAAAATCAAGCAATGAAAAAATCCATCTATTAATTTGAGAAAAAAAGAAAAGGGGAACAAAGACTGGAGTGTGGAACTGGAGAAGGTCTGTGCTTGATGCCTCCCTCTCTGTGTCCCCCTGCCCCCTCTGGCTCCACAACCCAGAGCCTTTTCAAGCATTCAGGCTTCTCATTCCTTTGACAATTCTTCAAAGGCTCCAGGATTCGAGGGAACTTCCTGTTTTATCGCAAAACCTCGCTTTCTTTTCCTTTTCCAGGCTATTAAACCCTGCGCTAACGAAGTGGTGTTTGCCGCGTGTCCCACGACCCTGCCTGCTGTGTGACATTAAAGTTACGTTGCTGAAGGTGTTTTGGTCCTTACATCCCCCTTCTGACCCCCAAGTTTACTGCAGAACAAAGTCTTATTAAGCTCGACACTGGAAAATATATTTCCTTCTTTGCATGCCCATAGTGGTTGTTCTAGCATTGTATGGAGTTGCGTGTATTATTTTGTTATTGTAGGGTTGCTGGTGACAACTGATGTGCACACACTGCTTTGTTATTGTAGGGTCACTTTAAGATCCTAGACTCCTGGTCTTAGTTTTATTTATTTTAGGAAAAGGTAGTTTTTAAGGCTTGAAAATGAAAAATGTTTAAAGATGTACCAAGACATGGTGAAGAGATGGCACGGAGAGGAAATCCTATCCAATCTGGGGCTTTGCCTGCCTGAGCTGTGCCCCTGGAGCATGACCACATCCTTGCCTCTGCTCTCCCATGGCTGCCACAACTCGCAGCCTCCCAGCAGCAGTGACTGACTTCTGATACTCGGCATTTTTGCAGCGCATATTAATGTCGTTGTGAAAACAGCCCAGCATTAACAATTCTCAAAGGCTTGAGTTACTGTAAAAATCTGCACCAGACGTGGAGTTTAAAAGTTCAAATAAAGGAAGAGGTGGAAAGAGAAGAGCAGGGGGAGGAGAGTAGTGAAGTGCTGACTTAAGTGATGGCCCATGCTGATGGCTCTCAGTGTGAAGGGCAGGCATGACCCCTGGCAAGATCCCCGGTGCTGCCAGAGAGCACCTGGAAGAGCTGCTGGAAGGGCTGCTGGAACCCTCTTCTCTGTCTGCTGGTGGGTGGGTGACCCGGTAGCAGAAAGGACTTTGGAAAGCAAAAAATTCATCCCAGCACCCACCTCACCTACAGCATTCCCCAAAACTCCTAAATTTCCTCATTAGACTGGTGAGTCTCTGACACAACTCAAGGGCAGTGCACAGCAGCAATGGTGCAAGGGCCCAGACTCTTACCTTGCCCTACAGTCATGTCTGGGTCTCGTTTTCCTCGTCTGCTAAGGAAAGAGGGAAATGGATAAGTTTGGGCAATACTGGGAAGGAGCAGAAACATGACAGTCCACCCTTGCCAGCAGAGCATCCATAGCTCTGTTGTGAAATGGGAGATTGAGAAGACAATGAAATTAAGGGGAAAGACTCCTGTCAAGCTAAATAATTAAGTCCCAGGGTGCATAATTGATGGGCTCTTGATGTATACCTTAAATCATTTACAAGGCTGGTGAATAACATGTGGAGCTCTAGCGCTGTAACAGCGAGGGACAAGCATCCCCTACAGTAGAGCAAATTGAGCGGGCCACAATGCCCAGGGACAGCCCCACAGAGGCTTGGCTGAGTAGGGGTGCTCCACCTGCCTGATCCCACCTTTCCTCTAAGTGGATTGCTCCCCATTGAGCTGTCCCACATGTCTGGTGTTATGCTTTGGTAGACAAGAGTAAATCCATAAACCCAGGAAAAAGGTTGAACATAGCAGGACAGGGCAGTACAATAGGGAGATGCTGCTTTTTCTCTGCTGAGACTTTGCAACCATCTTCAGCTGAACACAACCTCAGCTGAATCCTAAATATCAACACAAGCTACCCAGCACCATTGTAATACACACAGTTTTTTTCCACCATCAGAGAATCAAATGGGTGCTCACCTGTAGTGCATCCACATGCTCTGCTGGATACAGACATCTCTGGCCAGCACTGCTTGGGAGCAGCTCTTTCAAACTGCTCCTCTCCCTGCAGCTGTGTTGATCCGTGCCCCTAACCCAGAGAGATGGAGTAATCAATGTACAAACAAACTTCTGGACTAAACAAGGCCAATGGGGACAGGGCTGTGCTGTGGACACAGTCCCTGGGGGTACTCTGCCTGGGCTGAGGCAGAGGACACTGACGCTGCAGCTGACTGCACTATCCCATAAGAAAAACATCAATCTCAAGGGGTTTTTCCACTGTCATTTATCTGCAATGCTCTTTCCTGCCCCATCAGTTGCAGAAGTCAAGTAGCACCATGCATTCCTATTCTGGTCTTCTTTTTTTTTTTTCTTTAATTCCTTTGATCTTTTTGCACTCCATCATCAAGAAAAGCTCTCTCTGCCCTTTTCATGCCTTCCTGCCATCCTGACACCTGCCTTGCAGGAGCACCAAATATGCCACAAATCTCCTGGGCATCACCAGCTGCCTGGCCTGGTGACAAGAACATGGAGCAGGAGCACAACCCAGGGCTGTCTGCTATCACACAGACAGACCCTGGAAGAAGCATGCTGGATCCATGCTGAAAAAGATCACTGTCCCTCCTAGTTGCCCCCTGCTCCGAGTGTTTTGACAGTCAGTTTGATGGACTGAGTGTGTTAGCAGAGTCACCCAGAGCCCCTGCTGGCTCCCCTCCACCCTATGCCCACCCCAGGCATGCGCCGTCTGCCCGACACTGCCTACAAACTCTATTAGCTTTGTAATTAAAAACAGCTGTAATCTGATCAGGTGGAGATCACGGTTACAAAATGAAGGAAGCCATTAGCAGGAAATGTTGTGGTTCAGGCAGACATCAAATCAGTTTAAAGAGATTGGATTTCATTGTTTTTATACAGTTACTCCATTACTATAATGCACTGGGTCCATTTAAGTGGCTGGCTCAGAGGAGTGCTCATAAGGCAGTAGTGACATCTATGTGAAATGAACGGCATAAACGGCAAACTCTGAGGAGATAGCAGTGAATTTACACCCCTCACTCTGTGGTGAATATTAATGCACTGTGAGCTGCTGGAGAGGGGTTTGTTATGGGGCTGGTTTTCTCTTCTCTTCCTCCAGTTCCCATCAGTGCTGCTGGTGCATCTGTGGGACTGAGAGAGCCTTCCCATCAGGGATTGGATCCAAGGACCACTCCTCTTTTCCCCCAGCCACAAACCAAACCACAGGTCCAGTTTCTCAGTAGCGAGGTAGAGTGAGAACTGAAACCACAGCAGCCACATCACTTCTCTTCCTCCTGGCCTCTTTACCCCTGTATAAACACCAGCCAGTCAGGACAAAACCAGGACAGTAAAATACTTAAGTTCTCACAAGAGATGTTGCCCTTTTCCTCTATTTTTCCCCACAAAAAAAGGGGGAAGCAACCTGTGTTTCAAAGCATTAGACTGGCCCAAGCACTCACAGTGCAATGAGGTGCATGAGTGGGCCCAAAAGCATTGCCATCAGGAGGGGCTCTCTGCAAAAGCTGCTTGCTCCTGCTTTTAGTTCAATCCTGCCATGAAGCCCATAGCCAAGAAAGGGCTTATGTACCTTAGGAAACTCTACACTGAGAGGCAAATGGTGGCCCCTGACTTCTGCAAGTCAGATGGTGGTGGCTAGAGGGGTGAGGCAGGTAGAGGATGGGGGTTTTTACAGCACCAGTTGGGGCAAAGCTGATGAGTTGAGCTAGACTATCTTGCTGTGAAAAAGCACATCAGAAGTAGTGCAAGGGAAGGGCTGTGTTCCCTTGATTTCAGCCCAACCTCAGCACTTGTGAGCTCCTCTTGCACTGAGCATAGGCACCAACTGGTGCATTCAATTTCCCTCTTGAAAAAAGTCACCTGTGGTACCACATGGGTTCATTTATCTGTTCTGTGTCTTGCAGCTTCCTGCCAGCAGGAAAATTGGCAGGGAGACTTCATGATGTAGCTGGTAAAGGGGTCTAAGACGAGGAAGATGTCAAGGAGATACAAACACGATGAGAGCTAGCTGCCAGGAAGGAAACTGTGGACACCCTATGGTCCTGCCTGAGCAGTAAAAGGAGTCTCCAGGCAATGCAGAATACACACACACCTCCAAGGACTCTTCAGGCAATACAGAACACAAACACCTCCCTCCCCTTGCCAATCTCATAATCAGGGAAAGAGATAAAAAGTTCCCTGCAGATGAATATGCAGGCTGCCTCCTACCCACCACACCAATCTGAGCACATGGAGCTCCCACTCCAGTCAAAACCCTCTTGGTTATCACTAAATCCCTCTTGGCTAGAAAATGGCTCTGTCATCTTCATACTAATCCTGTTCCCATACAAACATGCAACCTCATTCCTTCCCTGCCACCACTTATTCCCTTCTTCTCCTGTCTTACCCCTCTCCTTTTTCACCCCAAACTGTATCAAATGCATCAAAGCCTGAGTAAATTATGTTCCCTTTGACCTGCTGGCAGCAAGTTCAGCTACAGTACATTAAAAAAGCAGAGGCTGAAGTTTCATGGTCAGCATGGCAGAAGGCAGGAGCGGAGGAGGAGCTGCAGGCCTTGTCACTGCACTGCTTTTTTGCCTTTAGAAGTGATGTTTTCAGCCAAGTTCAGTGGTACTCAATGCTGAGGTTTGAGGCTCAGCCCGTATGGGTAAGTGGGGGGAGCCGTGAAGCTGGGAGTTGATTTCTGAGCTCCCCACAGCTGCCTGTCCTGGCTGGGTGGTCTGACCCAGCGCTGTGATGGCATCTCCTCCCGCAAAACATCTCTGGAGATAACAGGCTGGACAGAGGCCGTAGGGGCCCATGGGAAGGGCAGGAGACGTGAAACAGTTGAGCTGACTGAATCTCTGCAAACCCCTGTATGGCTGGAGGTTTGCTCACGAGGGTTCACAGCCCACACTGGCCTGATCTCAGCCTCCTACCCTGCTTGTTTCCACAGGCACGGTCTGTGCTTGGGAGTTTGTAATGTTACCTGTTCAATCTGGGCAACTTCACATGGTTTTGTGTTTGCTTGGAAACTATGCCCATGTCTTTGCTGATGATGGCTGCTTGGGCTTGTGTCTTGCTGCAGGGAGGAGACCTGGTGCTGGCAAGGCCCAGCAGGTCATGGAGATCATCTGGAGGAACACTGTGGGCTTGATCTGGATAATACTAGTAGTATGCCCAGCTTCCTGCCAGTTCCTGGTATGTCTGAAGTCATGATGCAGAGGATGCTGAGCATCACTGCAAGCCTTGGTGACAGCAGCCTTGGCACCCTGTGCACAGAGATCAGTGTTGAGAACAGGAATGAAACTGGAGAAAAATACCTGCAGTATTTCTGGCTCTTACACACTGACTCCAAACAAGATGGTGAGGGATGTAAACTGATGGTAAAACACCCTGCTGCCTACAGAGAAACAGAGGTATGCAGGGACTGGCCATCATCTCACAGAGCCGAGGCAGTTAATGCTCTCGTGTCTTGGCTGCAGGGTTGTTTCTGCTGTGGCTCTGAGTGTCATGCAGGGCTTGGAGCACCCTTTTCTGAAATTGCTGTGATGGCCATGCCAATCCCCAAAGAGGCGGCATCAAATCTGGAGCCTGTGAAGACATTGCCAGCAAAATAAATATTCAGGAATATTTTTAGCCTGCTCTTGTTCAGAGAGAATTTCTTTGTGTCCTTCTGAGGAGCTCGACGGATCTTTCATCGGTTTGTTTTTCTCATTAGCCGGCATAAGCTTTGTTCTTATTTAATAAAGATTAGGATCTGCTGCCTCCAGCCCTCTCTTTTTGCTCTTCCATCAGGCCTGTGGGGGCTCAGGCTGCAGTGACATGTTTGATATTGGGCCACGGAGGTTGAAATGTGGGACAGAAGCTGTCCGGGGTCTCACATTTGCTTCCCCAAAAAGCCCCATCCCACACCACTTCATCTTGGAACTGACACCCCCTGCAGAGAACTGTCCTGCAGCCAGAGACAGGAGGAGCCTGAGACAGAAGGATTGGGAACCCCTGCCTGGATCATCCAGAGGTTTCCAGGCTCAGTTGGCTTGAAGCATTACAAAGGTCTTGATCTGAGCCACCAGCAGATAGAGTGGGGGAAAAACAGGGAACAGCTGATACAGCCTGTGCATAGATCTAATAAAATAGGAGACATGCCATAAATGGGGGGATGGCTTCTCCCAATGTCAGATATCAGAGACGTAACAGATCTCCCATCCATTTATGTACCATTGAATTCTACTAGTTATCAGAAGAGTAAAATAGCTGCTTTTCTTTCCTCAGAAAAGAATGAGTTTAAAACAATAGGTATGAATCTGAATGAATTTTATAAACTTGCAGAAGAAGGCAGTGGGGTCTTCTGAGCTTTGAAAGTCTCTGCTGACAGCCCCTACTGCTGTGTGCTGCTCTGGTAGGAGTATCACTGCATCCAACTAGGATGGAGGATGCTGTGTGCCAGAGTGGCTGCAGAACATTGTGGGGGCTGGACCAATGCCACATCCCTGGGACAGGGACAGCAAGGGGCTGAGTTGTACCTGTGATAAAGGCAGGACCTGTGTCCCAACTCAAGCTCCTCCTTATTCTCTCCACTGCCAACTGCATGAACCAACTGGGCCATTGCTTTGCACCTCAATGTAGCCATCTCTGGAACTAGAGTATATTTACCTTGTGGTTATTTACTTGTGGTAACATATGCAATTATGTTTATACAGATCCAGTGTTATTAATGCTGCTATATGTTAATGCACTTCTTTCTTAGAGATTTTTATTTTAACAAAGAATCTTTAAACACTCACACTTGGTATGAAGGCTCTCATTCCATCAGGAGAGGCTGTTTTGCATATGCGTAACTTTGAAGGGGATGAATAACTTCATGGCCAATAACGTTTATAGCTTTGCCTTGTGCAGAGAGATAAGGGGAGAGGAACGCAGGGCTCCGGGGCAGGAGCTGTTTGCTGACAGAGGCCGGGAAGGAATCCAGTCCCCACCCTGCCGAGGCCTTACCTGCGCCCAGGTGCACAACGGCCGCGGCGCCGATCCCCACCAGCCCAGCACCAGCCGCTGTGAAAGGCTGGATACCAAACCTCCTAGCTCACTCCAGCATAGCTGGAAGGGGAGGAGGAAGGGGGGACGGGGGAGGAACAGCAGGGAAGGCAAATTTTAGAAATACTTTCTGAACAGCCACAGTTGTAAATGAACTTACCCTCACCATGTTTGTGTCACTTGTGTTTGCTGCCTGGAGCTATGTGAGAGCACAAGTTTTCCTGGCATGACTGCTCTTGGAAAATCAGCTTCCAATCCATATATGATAGTATTCATGGAAACCGCAGTTTAATTTACATGCAGTGACTCCCATGCCAGAAACCATGCTGCTGTCCAAGCCAGGGATAGAAATGCCGCCCTGTGACTTCCCTGCCCAATCACGACCAACTGATGCACTTCAGAACTCAAATATTTTCCAGGGATTGCTTGCAACCCACAGTTTAGAAAAAGAAAGTCTTCCTCGAAGTCATGTGGTGGCTCGGCATCATGACTGCATTCAGGGATGTTTTCTGATAGGTATTTCCCAAGATACCACAAATTAAAACACAAAGCCTCGAGAACTAAATATTTCAGATCCACAGTTTCTTGAATATTCTTCATTCAATTTCCTCCCTTGTTTTCTCAAGTGCTTTACACTGTGCCATAGAGTACTCATGGGTCACAAACGCACAGGGAGGAACCTGGCCCTTTTAAACCCCTTCTGCCTCCGCTAAAGCTTTCTCTGCTCCAGCCACTGCTGTGTTCCGTGCAATGGAGCAAAGGTTGGGGCAGTGGAGACAGAGCCCTTAATAAAGATAAAATCTATTTCTAATGTCTATAAAAACCAAACCCAAATTCCCTGTTACTTCAACGTGAGCTGTGGAGATGGAGTAATGGAGAATGGAGTTATTTATTAATAGAAGAGCATTTCAGTAGAGATGGGAGGATGTGATATGGACCAAATGGAGGCATTTACAGAAATAATGCTCGGGAGGTTTTACCTAGCTTGGCCAGGTGTCTCAGCACCGTGGCCTAAGAACAGTTGTCTCCCATTCCCTGAAAAGACTGGGGGAGCTGCATGCTCATGGAACCCTGCCACCACTAAACCCATTTCCTCCAGACCTGGCTCTCTTTTACATCTTGAAGTGGAACCAGAAGAGCAATCATGGAGAGAGGGTCCTGCTCTGACCACATTTTTTTGGGAGGCAGTGTGATGCTGGTACACCACCCCAGCTCAGACTCTCCCACCCCACACCCAGTCCAGGGCAGAGGGAGCTGCACCCCCCTGGCACTCTCCCTGCCTTTACTCGCCTGGACATGGAGCTCCAGGGTCAGGAGCATTAAAAATTGCATGACACCTCGTACTCAGATTCCTACTGCTGCCTCCTGCAAACTGTCTCCCTAAATTTCTCCCTTGCAGCCCCTTCTAGAGAGGCTCATTAACCATACAAATAAAAAATGTTCTGAGAGCCCGATGGCCAATTCCTCCCCTGCACTGGCGAGGAATGACAATTCACGGGGGTCTTCAGGGAGCCAGGACGGAGGGAGGGAGGAACGCGGCACAGCGTGGCTGCATGTGGCAATCAAGCTTTCCCACCGCCACCCGTCCCCAGGGAGCATCCCCGCTCCTGTTGTGGAGAACCAGCGGCGTCTCTTCCTCCACCTTGTTAATTCCCTTTCACTGTGTTCCCGCGCTCCGCTCCCCACCCTGACCCCCCAGGAGCCCTGGGAAAGTAGCGCCCAGTCCTTGCTGTCCTTTCTCCCCTCTGCCTCACTGCGAAGCAGCGTGGGGAGGGAGGAGAAGGGAAAATGCGCGTTTTCTTAATTGATTTTGCTGAAAAAGGCAAGCAGCCTCCACACTGTCAAATTAATTAGTTCCAGAGCTATTTGCAGTTATGAGCCACGTAAGATTAGTGGTCATTGCGTTTTAGTGCTAGGGAGCGGTGGGGGAAGAAGGTTTTATAAGCTTTCTTGGCTTTTCGAGCCTTCCTTAAGAAAATAAAAGAGCAAATACCCCTGGCACTGTCCTCAGGGCCAGGTCCTGTCCTGCCACAGCATGGAGGATGAAGGTGAAGTGGCCGGTTGGTCCCTCTGACATTCTCTGCCCCACATTGAACAAAGCGAGCACTTTAGTGCAGCTCTGGCCAGGCTCTTACCTCCTGGCAAGGGCTGGCCATGTCCTCAGCGTCACCCCACTGCCACCCCCGCCAAAACGTGGTGGCAACACCAGCAACCACATCCCTGTCATAGTATGAAGGTGGACAGTCAGACACACTGGATATCACCTCCGAAGATGCTTGGCCCCTTTTGTCCCCTCTTGCCCTCCCTCCTCAAAAAGCAGAGTGGGCTGAAGGCTGGGGGAGAGGCTCTGAAACCCCCGGGTGCGGCTCACGGGGCTCAGATCCCCGATTAGATGGGAACGCCTGCTGCAACCTGATAACACGGCAGCATCTGACAGGGAGGCTCCGGCAGCGCTCCCTGAGCCGAACAGCGCCTATTGTTTCAGGAGATATTACCCCGCACACATGCTTGCATCTGGATATCGATAAGCGTGCCTGTTTATGCATAAACACAGTACAACATGCAGCCACATACCTCTGCATTCCTCCTCCTCTCCCTCCTTTCCCCCCTCCGCTTATTCTTTTATCTCCTTCTCATCTGCTCTTGTCTGTTAAACGTTATCTCTGCTTCACATTCAGAACCGAGTCCCGGGAAAGGGCAGCTCTGCTGGATCACACAAATGGGGTGCTGAGGAATGGCAAACATTTCAGGTGAATTTCCAAAGTTTTTAAGGGACTGAGTGGAGGGAAGCAAGGGAAGACAATTTTGTCATACCAGAACACTGCCAAATACACTCCAGCCAGAGTAGGAGAAAGCAGAATGGTTTGGCCAATACATGCAAGTATGTTTCTGATTCTGCTCAGGCAGGACCACCACCTCTGGACACGCACCGTGAGCTTCTGTCTGCCCAGTCATGGCCCCCAGGCAGTAAACCTGCACTTACAGCCCTACATTCACATGTGCTCTTGTGGCATCAATGCTACATTTACTGCATGTCAGATCGAGAAGCAAAACAACAGGGATGTCGATTTTACAGTGATTAAAAATGGTTTGAAAAAAATATAACCTTCCCTTCTTCTATTGTTCATTTGGTAAAAGAAGGTCTGAGAAATGAGCAAACACCAGGTGTACTCAACATCACCCTCAAGACCTACAGCTGCCCCCAGGGGCTGGAGCCACGCATCCATCCCTGAGACAAAATACTGCTGAAACTGCTTGCTCTAGACCTGAACCTTGGGAAATGGGAAACCTCCAGCAATGCCATTTGGGAGGCCCAAACCACTTTCTTCAGAGAAGTATGGCAGGCACTCGAGGACTTGTCTTCACTGAGAGACTGGTGCGCATAATTGCAAGCACTGCTGTTAGTTCATGTGCTGGACCCCCAAAGAGAGCCCTGGTGTCCAAAAGAAACCTTGGCACTCACCCACACATGCCATCGCAGTCTGGGGCTTACCCTGGGCCATCCAAAAGCACAGCCTGCCTCAAGCACTGACCCCTGGATGCTTGCACAAGGATGGGGAGCCACGAGGTCTGCAGCAATCAACTACCAAGCCCACCCCCTCCTTACTTACCGCACACTGGGGGCTTGGCCCATTTGACTGGGGACAAAGTCATCCCATGGCATTTTTTGTTGTCCTCCCAGGATTTGTCCCCAGCTGTCCTTGCTCAGACCATGTCAAACTCTGCTCCCAGCACGTCAGCATGTTGGCACTGGTTGCTGCATCCGCACATTGGCTTCAGATATGGTTCCCAGACTAAAAGCTATGTCCTTGGCATGGGCTGGGCCAATCCTAGAAACAAGCTGGTTTCCAGCTCTCCATCTTCCTAGGAAAAGAGGAAAGAGTACATTATGCCAAAGATGCTTACTACGCCTAGGCAACTTTTTAAGGGAACTTTGTCCTGGGCAAACTCAGTGACAGCTAGAACCCAGCTAGAGAAGACTAATCACAAATCACTCCAGAATCAGCTTGACACTCCTCCAAAAAGCTCTCCTCAGTTCTGCTCACAGGGGTCACCCAGCTCCAGGGTAGGAGACACAAGTGGGATAAGCTGGTCCAGCACTAGCACTGGTTTCTGGGCTGAAGCAGTGGCAGGGAGTCCACATCTGTACATAAGCAATAAACTCACATTGCTCACAGGCAGGATGGCATCCCTTGGGCAGATGCACTGTGAGCCAGACAGGGCAGAAGGGCTCTCTGGAGAACAGGGGTTTGAACAGCAGGAGCAAGGGCCACTCACGAGCCCAAGGCAGTGTGGCTGCACTGCATGCAGGCTCTCTGGAATGGGGCTGCGTACTGAATTTATGAGCTCTGAAGTCATCGCATTTACAATTTATATTCTCCAGTCTTTTAACCTTGCAATAAACTCCGGCTAAACCTTTGCTTTAAACCAAACCCTTAGAGGCAGTGTTGAAATTTCACTGTTCCTGACAGACCCGTATACAAGGTGCCCAAAAACGTACATCCTGATGGTTTTAGTGTGAGGGCTATTCTCCGTTCTTTACTTCCAGTAAAGTAATCTGTAATTGATCAGTCCCCCATCTGCTACCTGGGTTATCCAGTCCTCTCTTCTTGGACGTAGGTATAACACAATAGCAAATACTGGGGGACAAACACTTAGAATGGTCCCTTACCATCCCCCCTACTTTCTAGAGAAAGAGGCTTCTTCTTTATATCAGGGGACTTCAGGTCTATGTGCACATCACCAGGACCCTCACCTAAGTTTTGTACCACTTAGGAGTCTTCCTTGCCACTGCAAACCATCACCACTGGTCCATTTTTATCCACCCACAGTTGCTTTACTTCAGGGGTCCACATCAGAAAAGCTATCTCCGGAAGGTTTCCTGCTGGAGTGCTGGCTCTGAACAGGGACTAGCCTCCAAAGTGAATACCTTCTACACTAACAGGCCCAAAATTGAGATGAAAATAGCACTGGTAAACCTTCTAACGGAATCAGGCACTCCCTGCTTGGACAAACCCCACACTTTCAGAAGAGGGTGGCATAATTTCTCCAGAATGCTTGAGTGGCCTCAAATAACACACTGAACTGCCAGGCACAAGCCCAAGTGATGGCGTGAGCCAGCACTGAAATAATGAGAAGCTGATCTACAGCTTTTCCCCTCTGGTTTATTAAATGAATGTTCCACATACCACTTCCCACTGACTGGAGACAGAGAGAAAATCCCAGAACAGTAACTCATCATCCTTTCTTCCCCTGAGAAGATTCAAGGCTGTGGCTATGTATGGATGTTGTGAAGTGATAAAGTTGCTTCAGCTTCACGAGTTACCACACATCAGCTGAACTGTGCCATCTGACCATGCTCCCGGCTCCCTGCAACTGGGTGGTAAAACATGTTCACTCACGATGGGGCTGGAGCAGGTACACTGTCAGCAGGCTCCAGATAAGCACACTTTGCTGATAAGCAGTGCCTCATTAAGCCCCAGGACTCAACGGCTTGCAATGCAATCCTTGGCCCAGAAGTCCCTCCACTTTTCAAGATGTCGCCCTCAGTCGTGGAACTAGCAACAGGAAACTGCTTTGGGAAAGCGGTCAATATTGAATTAATTCCTGGGTCTATCACAGAGAAGATGTAGGGCCAGGGACCATGCCAAAGAGGAGAAATGGTGGAAGGACTGGCCAACTGTGTTGCTGAGCACAACTTCAGTATAACCATGTCTGGATGAGGATACTGCAGATGCACGTGGAGATGACCCAGTACGAAACCAAAGTGCTCTGAATTCTGGTGGGGTCAGAGTTCATGGGCACAAATTACAGCAGCATTTGGACTTTCAAAGACTGGAGTAAGGCCTTCCTCTGGACATGGTGCATCATCTGACATAAAAAATATGTCAGGCCCACTACTGACTCCACTAAGTAGGACCAGTCCTTCTCTTTGATTTCATACCCCAAAAAAGAATGGTTTAGTGAGGTCCCTGCCCTTCCCCACTACCACTCAGAAAAGATGGTTTTCTTCTTTCTTAAACGTTGCTTTAGTCTCAGGGCCCAATTAAAGTATCATAAAAGCTGGATAAAGACCCAACTCTCTGGATCTTCTTTCATCTCCATGTTTCAGACCCTGGGCATCCCTCCCAGCCAGTGCTCCACAAAGCAACCTCGTCTCCCATCCCACAGTCAACCTTTGTGCTGAGCCCAGCACATGACATGCTGACCCTCTCTCCTGCCCATGGATTGGGGAATCTATGTCATTTAAACCTTTTCTGCTTAACATTCACAACTGCAAAAACAGCAGGCAAACTCCTGACCTCCCAAAACTGAGCACCAGGCACCTACCTTTCTCTCCTCTGCTCCATCTATACACTCTTGAGATGGCAGCTACTACAGGTTCTCCTTATCTAGATGCTGCTTTTGTATTTTGAGAGGTGAGAAGACATTCTTCAGGGCAAATCTACTATTTTTCAATCTTGTTCTGAAGTCAGGCAGGTCCCTCTGTCACACCCCAGCAGGAAGTCGACCCAGTGTGCCCATCCCTGACCATTCTCCTTGGGAACACAGCTCCAGGGGCGAGCACAATGTCCCCTCCAACAGGGCTACCCCACGGGAGGCATCTGATGGCAGTTTGACTGGTGGACCAAAGCATGACTTGTGTTTGTTTGGATAGTTGAAGGACTTGGAACAAATGTCTCTGACTTATTTTGGCTTAGATAAAAGGACCCCGGCCTTGTCACAGAATCAATGGGGGTGGTGAGAAACTACTTGTGTAGACCTCTCTGCCCTCAGACCCTTTTCAAACAGAAGAAAACAGAATGTTAACAACAATAACAACAGTAATAATAATTATAATAATTCAGGTTGGAAAAGACCGTTAAAATCCTTGAGTCCGATCACTAACCCAGTGCTGCCAAGACCACCACTGAACTATGTCTCTCAGTGCCACAACTACCTAAATACCTAAATACCTTGAGGGATGATGACTCACTGTCAATGGTGTCAGCCTGTTCCAATTCTTTACAGCCCTTTCTGTGAAGAAGTTTTTCTTAATATCTAATCTAATAAAAATAATAATAGAAAAATGTTTACACAGTTTGGAGGCATTCAATCCTTTCTGGACTAGGGCTCATTGGGGTGCCAAGAGCAAGGCTGAGGATTGAAGCTGCATGGCTGTGGTCACCTGTGGTCCGTGTGACCAAAAGCTTGGGACATTTTGCTGCTTGGTGTCTTGTGCTTTCCTCCCCTGAACTGACTGACAATCCTTGCCGTTGCAGACTCAATGCTTGGCTGGGAGGGAAGAAGAGCAGGCTGGACATGGCAGTGCCTGAAGTGGGGAATCAGCAAGATAGGGACTGCTGCATCCACATCCATCTGGAATACTGAAGCAGTGAATGAAAGAAAAGAAAGGAGGGGGTAGGCTGAAAAGAAAATCCCAAAGATCCTCGGATAATAAGCACCATTAAGGTTAGTCTGTCTCATGATTGTTTCTTATTAAAAAGAGACTGTACTTTATCTGTGCAGGATATGCTGTTTGGATGAGGGAATTAGCAGAGTGACTGCCTCCATATCATCTAATTAGCAAAAATGTTGATAAGCAGATACAATCACATATGATTAGGATCCTTTTAAAAAGCCACTCCATTAATTAAATAGACAGAAAGGCCGCCTCCAGCCCTCGCGTGCCACTGATTAGAATACAAATATTTACACTAATCTCACCTCCATCAGCCATGGGACACTTTTGAGTATTTTTAGTGACATCAGATTACTATTGATTTTCATCCCCAATGTCAGACCATTTTGTTAGTATCTGAAAGTGCTGCCTTCAGTTTCGGATGCTTTAAATCATGTTAAGGGTTTATCTTAATGACGCTGCTGATAACCACTGTTCAGGTCACTCGTACTTTCTCTTCAAAGAACACAGCCTGGGCTGGTTTTTATTGTTTGTACTTGAGATTTAAGATACGAAAAACATTTCTCATTTCAAAGCCTTGGTTTCTAGGGATGGGACTGCCAGGCTAGTTTGGGTCTAGTTACTTGATGTGTGCATGTCTCATTTCTCTTTCTCTCTGCCTATCCTCAACCATTTCTTTTTTCCTTGCAAACCCTTTCAGCTCACAGCAGTGGCCCATCTTGAATGGCTGCTAATCTCTGATGCCTGCTGCAGGCAGCAGACAGACAGGCAGTGAGCATCCTCATTCGGGGATGACAGGAGAAAAACACTCCCTACTTTTCAGATGGGTAGGATGCACTAAATCCAAGACAGATAACCCAGTGCGCCAGCCAGTCTGAGATGAGCTCTCATCATCAAAAGCAAATAGGGGAGGAGACACTTTGCAAAGACATAGCATAGAGCAGTCACCTCCTTCCTTCCATGCACAGTCCCATTCCCTGCAGTAGATAACTGGCCTGGGACCCTCTCTGACAGACTTTTCTGATGTCCCTTTTTTCCTTCTGGGTAACAGAGAGTAGGAACAGCAATTCCTCTTGAAATTTCTGCCAAGCATCTGCACGTAGACCCTGCTAGCAGAGGCTGAGCTGTTGGCACCTTCTGGGGACTTGTAGGCGGTGAACTTGGATCATCTTCAAGTCCAATGGACAACCCTAAAAATACACTAGCCCAAATAAATGAGTCCCTTTGGTGAAGATTTCAAGCACAGCACCACAGTGTGAGCAAGCCATGAAGCCTTAGCTCTCCCCTCAGTGTAGAAGGCCACTTTGGAACGCTTTTGGAATTGCAAAGATCCCTCTGAGTTGAAATGAGCATCAGCAGCTTGCTGCTGGGCCAAATTACTTTTGCCATTGCTACAGAACAAACAACACCCAGCAGAAAAATAATTCATGTGGCACAACCACCCTGTAACTAAGAAAATTTCTTCTGTGCCAAAGGAGGCAAAAGCTAAGATATTCCCAATGAGGTGAGCCCACAGGACCACAAGCTCCTTTGCTGCTTTGCATTTCCTTCAGCTCCAGCCTCCAGACCTGCACTTCCCTATGGCAACTTTCACCACCCGAATACAACAAGTATATCCATACTACTGGCCCATCACTGATCACTAAGAACATCAGCAATACAAAGACCTTCTCCAACACTTCAGCTCAGTTGCCTTTCTCTCTCTGTCACATTTCTTTCTCCAGGCTGACGAAGTGCCCCCTTCCTTCATGGTTCCACACATATGATGCATGCTAGGAAGCAGCCAGCTCATACGCTGCACATATGCTCTTTGGTCTGGCCAGCTGTTGATTC
This sequence comes from Serilophus lunatus, assembly GCA_013399895.1. Lineage (NCBI taxonomy): Eukaryota > Metazoa > Chordata > Aves > Passeriformes > Eurylaimidae > Serilophus > Serilophus lunatus. Next base: position 273,080 of record VXBA01003238.1, on the reverse strand, counting down.
CTTCCCAAAATGTGGGATAATGGAAAAGAGGGCAGTGATCTGCAACACATGCTGCTATTAGTAGGTGTTTATGACACTGTGTTGCAGACAGATGAGTTCTCATTAATGGCACTTCTTTGGAGACCTTCATGCAATGATTCCCCATGAGGATATTGTATTTCCCACAGGAATGGCAAGTTCGGGGAACAGAAACAGATACAGGATAGCCCTAGACTTGACCATCAAAGCTCAGCTCATCATCAGCTCCTCAGGTCGAACTTGTCTGTTATGAGTACATGGGGCAGCCCTGCTATCCATCCATGCACACCTTTGGACAGGTGGCCAAAACAGCACATAGAAAAGTGGCTAAGGTTTTTGATTCTAGGAGTTTAATTTGTTACCAGCATGAAAACTAAGTTTTTCTGAAGGTGTTGGGTTTGGATATAAATTCGGAAAAGGTTATGATGGCCATCTAATTATGATTTCAAGATAATGGTGTACTCTGGGTTTAAAAATGGCCAGATGAAGTTCCTATGATTCCTTACCTTTATAATGAAGGATGTGCAATGTATTTTCAGTTTAAATTTGGCTAATACACCTTTCAACTGCTTTGTCTGGGAGCCTGATGATCCCTATGGCACTGAATTTCTGTTCCCATGCAGGTTCTTAAGACTATGATGTAACTGGTACTGAACTTCCTCTTTCCCTGAATTTCTCACTCCAGAGGATATTTTCCAATCATTAATCACATTTTATGTACTTTCCCTATGCCTTCTCTGACTTATTAACTCTCTTTCCTAATTGTGGGTAGCCAAACTGCAGCTTTCCTATAGCTGCTGTAATGTGCTCCATGGGATAATATGACCTGACTACACTGCACGTCCCTGGATTACACACAAAACCACACTGAATATCTGAGAATCCTACCTTTGGGCAGCCACAGGCAAAAAGTAATCTGAGAAAGTCATAAAGGTGGTAAAATAGTGGAACAGGTTGCCCAGAGAAGCTGTGGATGCCCCATTCCTGGAAGTGCTCAAAGCCAGTTTGGATGGGGCATTGAGCAACCTGGCCTACTGGAAGGTGTCTCTGCCCATGACAGGGGATGGTGGATTAGAGGACCTTTGAGAGGTAACTTACAACTCAAACCATTCTATGATTATCTGACAATCATAGATCACAGCTGTGTTATCATCATTATATCCAGCAAGTACAACATGACAAGCATAACCTATGTCTAAAAATATAAGGCCAGTGACAATCAATTCCACCCTAGAATGTGGTCAGAACAACTAAGCCATGGTTTGTTGAGCCTGCTCTGAGGCCACAATCTCATGGTTTGTGAGCAACGGGCTTGAAATGAATGTATATGGCCAAGCAGCACTCAGTGGCTCTGCTCTGCAGAAGGACAGAGCAGCACACGGGGTGGACTGAGCATCTACCCACCCCTGAGGAACGCAGTGGCATTAGGTGTCCAGGTGTTTGTGTGTGCTGATCAGCCCTGGGCTTTACATCTTTGGTGGGAGACAGATAATCAGGCATCTTCCAAACAGCCTCACCTTTGCTCTGAGATGGTGGATTATTACAAGGTCCTTGGACTGCAAGAAAATGCCTCACAGGATGATATTAAGAAATCCTGCCACAAACTGGCACTAAAATGGCATCCTGCTAAGACCCCCAGTGACAAGGAGAAAGCCGAGAAGAAATTCAAAGAAATTGTTGAAGCATATGAGGTTTTATCCGACCCTCAGAAGCGCTCGCTCTATGACAAGTCTGTTGAGGAGACCAGAGTTCACAGAGAAAAAGCCACAGCAAGTTACAATGGCTTCTTTGGTTCTGATCATGTATTCCTCTATCAAGAAGAGTTCTTTTCAGGGAGACATCCATTTGCATATACTTTCTACAACCCCTTTGACATCAGAATCAATGGCGGAAATCAGCAGAGTACAAGAGGAAGAGAAGGAAGCTCCAGCCCATATACTTCCTCCAGGGAGTCATTTATGCCATAGAATTCATTCAGATGCAGTGAAGACCCCACCTACATCTTTAATGAAACCACAGCTTGGCCACATGGTCCCAGGACAGGCACTACTAAAGTGGTCACCATCAAGAAAATCTTTGAGAATTGTCAGGAGGGAGAGGAAGAGGAAGAAGATGACCCACTGATGTTTGTGATAATTAATGGGATAGAGACACTGGATTCTTAATGTAACCAGCACAGGCATTGACTGCAAGCTGTGGGATGTGCTCTCATAGCTCAAAAGATATGATCTACTATAAGCAGTATTAATAAATGCTGAATTCATGACACATCCAATGCAGACTTCTCAATGATTGGGAACAAGTACTCCACAGGTAAAGATATGGTTATGCTAAAGAGTGGGATTCTACTAAGCTTTTATAAGGTGTATAATACCAGTGTTGAAGTCTACTAGCTGAAAGATTAAAGTACTGTGTGACCCTCATACACAAGATGCTTATTTATTGGAAAATGTTTCTATACACTGACAAGAAGGTAGATGAGGTTCAGTGCAAAATGCAGAGCCTAGAGGAGAGGGAATGGTATAGGAAAAACCAAAGGAAGGAAGAAAATTACAGTCCTCAGACTGTAAAAAGAAAACTGGCTTTCTTGAGAATGCCCTGGAAATTATGACCAAGGACCCCGATGGAACTACTGTGCAGCTCAGGGGTTGAAAGTGAGAAGAAAAAAAGGAGAATTTGGCTCTTGAACTGGGACAAGCTGCATTGCCTCTCTGCTTGGAGTTGTTCAAAAACAAAGAGCTAAATTCAAACCGTAAGCCAACAGATTCCAGGGGACTGAGTTTAGCTCCCTCTTTGTGCAAAGTTGGATGTGGGGACTTAGATGGTACTTTATCATCCTTATTTTCTTGCTCGTGGCTGCAAGAGCCAGTCCGCAATGCATTTCTTGCACAGCCAGCCTGCACACTCCTTTCGTCCTCCACTGAACTAAGGAACATGCTCCCCACATTTCCGCTTTCCCCTGTGCTACGTGAACTGCTGAGCCTTGTTTCTTGCTTGGCCAGATCACCTTAGGCTTTTAAACTCTTACATTCCTTTTACTTTTGGTCCCACACTACATCCCCTTGAGTTTCCCAGGTTTCCCTGCCCACTGATGTCTCCCTGGAGACTGGAGCTAGTTTTCAGGGACATTTTCTCTCTAATATAGATTGCAATTGCTGCCTGTGTTTGGGCAGGTCTTTTGCATCTGTTTCCTCTGCTGTGAAATGGGAATAACAGATTCATGCTTTGAAGGAGCCTGTGAGGTAGTGTTGCTAGTAAGGAACTCTGAACATTAAGCATTAAGTTAAATTAGCCAGAATACTGCCACTCTTTATTCAAAGCCTTTTACTTTTGACAAATATAGCTTAAATCACCTTCCTTAGCGATTGATGCCACGTCCAGCTTGGAAAAACAGACCAAACCAGTATTTGTTATATTAAGGGCTGTTAAGTCCCTCTCCCAGTGAGAAAAAGACTGCACTGGAGGCAAGCAGAAGCTTAACTGCATGCCGGGTTCCAGCAGTCACGGGAACAGGGAAAACCTCAGTGTACGGACAAGACCTGTCTGCTGCTCCTTCACAGTTTGAGAGCCACAATCCTGCAGGCATCAGGACTCTGAGAACTGCAAAGATTTAAGGGGCTTAGTACAAAAACATTAGTTTGGTCTGAGCAAACACAAGTAAACGTTTCTACTGATACTCCCTCTGTTGACACCAAGCTCACGAGAGATGGTTTCTTGAATTTATGTTATGCTGCTTCAGAGGAAGTCCAAGGTAAGAAAAAAACCAACCAAACAAAAAATCAACAAAAAAATGCAAACCACACCTTTTGGATTGGAAAGTGAAATAGTCTTTGATCAAAAAAACATGCTTTGAAATCTGGACCAGAGTTGAATTCCCAGCTCCTCAAACTTTTCACTTTCCTAAAACCTTTCTTCAGTCTTATCTCTAGTGGGATATTTTTTGTGTATGCACATCAACATTTCTTGATCTGACATCAAGATATGCAAATCTACACACATCTTAGATCTGTCCTGTCTAGGGTCTGCAGTTCCCTCTCTTGTGTTGGTATCTAAGGTAGCACCTAAGAGCAAGTTCTTCCTTTTTGGAACCCTGGGTCAGAATGTCTCTGCTGCTGCTTGCAGCAACAGGAGAGAGTACCTGAGGCAGCTCTGGCTGCTGCACACTCCAAAGCCTGCTGGAAGGAATATAGGAACACAAATTGGGAAGGGACCCAGCTCACCCAGTACATGTTGAGTCCAGGAGGACCTGCAGATCCTCTTCCATATCTTCCTGTGCCCTGCGGGCTAAGGGACGCATCTAAGCATTTTCTGTGAGCTAAATGTCTCAGATTTAAAAAAACAAACAACGAAAAACAGATAACCATAAAGGTCTGGTGGTAAGAGAGCAGGTCAGACTGCATTAGCAAAGTCCTTTTGCAAATTCCTGCAATAGCAAGAAATCTGCCAGGTGTGCCCAAACCACCCCTGGGAATGGATTGTGTCTCTGTTGCAGAGAAAAGTAAGTGAACTCCAACAAACCTTGCCTTGGAAGAGAACTCTTTTCTCTCTTAGGACATGGGGTGAAATTAACAGCCTGCCAGCAAAATACCAACACCTTCAAGGAGTTTTTCAAAGCTTTTTCTCATGCCATTTAGCAGCTGCAGTGCCAGAGGAGGCAACACTAGATATCCAACCAGCCACTGCACAAACTGGGCATATTTGCCTTGCCCAATCCCTGCTCTCTGTTCCTCTCCCAGAAGTTCAAATTTCCTCTAAAAAGCTGTATTTTGGGATCTTGCCTTTTCAGTGGTGACTCTTTCAGCTGTGATCATGGCTGAAGGTACTTGCATGCATTTGCACATGCCGTTGATCCACCTCTGAGGACCACAGGTACCAGCAGCAGGCTCTTGTGCTCAGCTGCTCATGGAAACCAGCCCCTCATCCTTCCAGTCACTGCTGGACTCGATGGGCTCATTTCCAGCACCAGCGCTGCTTGAAGATGTCACACTGGGGGGCAGTTGGAAGCCTCCTGTTTGATTGCAGCTCCAAATCCAAGCACGTGGCCTCAGCTGTCCCACAGCACCAGGCAGAGCAGGGAACAAAGGTGGCTTGAGCACCATTGCTGAGCCTGGCCAGCAGCCTGTGCTGAGAGACTGAGTCATTATTTTATTAGCAGGGACCACAACTACTTTAATGTGGGCTTAGGCTGCAAAAACAAAAACATACATAAAAGCATTTGGAATTACTTCATAAAATACTAAATCACAATATTAACCGACTGACCTTTGCTCTATGCAGACCTGCTAATTTTAGCAATTACAGCCAACAACTTGAACATATCAAGTGGGCAACTGTTTAACAATAATGACATCTGCTTGGAAAATCAAATTACATCTAAACATCTTTAAATCCCCACTAGGGGATACCTGCTTTCTTTTTGCAACTGTTAGTCCCTGTCTAATAGGATTTTAAACTCACAGCCTGCTGCACACTGTGGTAGCAGCAGTCCCTCTCCCTGGAGTGACAACAACAGGACCGACATCCCATTAAGCAGGGAGTGAGAGTCTCTTCTTGGACAGTGATGGAAGTGGTTTGGTTTTGACAGTCTAATCTGATAGACGGATGCATTAGCTGGATCTCTTTGCTCTTCCGTCCCCACCGCAGGCACTGCTCCCCTCTGCAGCCCCCCAGTGTTATGTGTGCTGGACAGCCAGGGCTGATCTCTGCTGGCTGGGAAGGACTTTGTTACCAAGATGGGCTCTGCAGCCATCAGTGCCATTTCTGGAGAAATCAACATGAGATTTCTTCCTGCAATGTCCTCAGACACAAGCTAGTTTTATTTTCTGTGTTGATGTCCATTTCTTTCCTCTCTCCTCCCTTCTTTCTGCCTCTATCCTCAGCTGCTTAAATCCCTTCCTGCTGCTCCCTGCTTCGTGGATGAAACTCCAACACTGAGATCTGTTCCTATCTATAATGGGAACCCCAAAAAGGCAGCAAAACTGCAGTTGTTTTTGTAGCCATATTTCAGGCTTGTAGGTTTTTCTTGCCAAGAAAAGTGACGTTAGAAGCAAATGGGACCAGTGAGGAAGAGTAAGCACAAGACCACCCAACTCTTGAATAAAGCACACCAATGCAGACTAAGACCCTCCACCATAAAATTAAAGGCCCTCAAGTTAGGTTGCTGCAACCCCCTGAACTCTGCTGATCAGGCAGCAGTCTCAGCAACATGGTCCCACTCCTGATCACTCAGCACCCTGGGTTGCAAGGCTATTGTCAGATATTTGAATTGAGATACAAGAACAGAGTATTTCCGCCCCTTCTCCTCCCTCTCTCTCTCTCCCTCCCCGGCCAGTCTGGCACTTTTCTGATGGAGCGTGCAGCAAAATCACAATCACATGTTTGCAGCAGCAGGAGGCCATTGGCATAGAAGTGGCTGTGATGTCACTACAAACATTTCCACCCTATCCCATTTCTCCAGAACAGTCTCCGTTTTTATGACCCCATCCTGAGATCTGCAGGAAATCAAATTGTCCTGATTCTATTTTGAGCGTTGGTGTCATGGCATCAATATATAACGACGTGGTGTCAAGCTGGAGAGGCTCAAGCGCTGTGTCGTGGTGTCACAGCCGTTTGTTTTGTGCAGCTCCGCGAACTGGATCGCAGCACTGCAGATGCCACACTTGTCATGCTGGGAACACTTGGGACACAAACGCTGTGCAATGGGGATGAGCTATGGGGGCTGGCCACAGGGCAGGTCTGGCTTTCATCCATCAGCAGCTCTCCCATCCTGTTAGATGTTACCCAGCTGGGGCACAATGGTACCGGGGGCAGAGCAAACACACAGGCATGCAAAGGCACATTGGATGCCAACCACCCTGGGGGCTGCACGCGAAGGAAGAGAAAAGCATAGTTGCAAGGCACTCATGAGTGCCAAGGGGAGGTGCAAGGAAGAGGGAGATTTTGGGACAGACAAGACACTGGCAAGTTACCTGGGACAACAAACTAAATGGCAATCTGACGAAAATGGGGAGAAGCAGCAACCAGCAGATACAAAAGCCTGCCTAAACTAGGATTACCATCTAAACAGAATGAGCCATGGGTTGGATTCCTCTGACTAGTGATCTGAGATTCAAACAGGGGTCTAGATGCCACTGTGCTCATGAAACACTTCTCTGATGCTTTCCACCAACACATGAACCCCTTGCAGACTAGAGATCTTTCTTGTGCCTGTGTCTCACAGGGAAGAATTTGGCCCTGAAATATCTCTTCCCAATTAAGCTGCAGTGGCTGCCTGATTAATCTCCTGCACCCAAATCTTATCTTCTCCTCAAAGAACATCAGGTCTAACACACAGAAGACACAAAGCACTCCTGCGCTGAGATCTGCAACATCTGCAGCAAAATTTTATCTATTGGACAGAGAGCTTATCCTGGAAGAACTTAAGACAGCCTGCAGAGTCTCCTGGAGCAGGGCAGGAAAAAACACCAATTTGACTTAAAAAAGAGGTGGGAGAGATGTGGTGGTGGCCTAGAGCTCCCAGTGAGCAAGAGAATATGGACTGCGTCTCAGAAAGTGTAGTGGAAGCTCCTCTATTATTTCTTTTAATTTAAAACTTTAAAGTTTTTAAATAAGGGTGCAGGTTTGAATCTTACATTTAGAAAATAGCTCCTCCAGGAGAAGCATTTTTATCAGGTTGTGTTACAAAAAGTTAGATCTCTTTGCAAAGGCAGAAGAGAGCCTAGTGACAGAATTTGAGTATCTCAAGGCTGACATGAAGCATACCAAGTGCTCATATGTCCTTGCTCTCTGAAGTTACAACTCCAGAAATAAGGCATATCAACCTTGAAAGGCACTTTGGTTTTGATTTTGCTTTCAAGCACATGGTGTGATTCTTGAGGTGTCCTGTGCAGAGCCAGAAGTTGGACTCAATGGTCCTGATGGGTCCCTTCCAACTCAGCATATTCTGTGATTTTATGATAAAACTCCTCCATCTCATTTGAACCTCACTAAAACTGAATGCAACTCTTTATTTGCCTTCAGCCATAACTGCAAAACTCACTGCATCCAAAGGAGTCTGTGCTGAGACCAGACAACTGCTTTCTAACCTCCTGTGTGGGGAACATTAGTAATTGGAGATAGCCGTCCAGCAGCATCGAAGCCTGAGACAACGCGTCAGTTCCCATGAAATTGCTGAGGCGTTAGTCATCTCCTCACTGCAGCCTTTATTTTCAAGCCCTCCTTTATCTTTGGCTATGATTAGCACTCAATTGCATTCACCTTTGGTCACCCTCCAAAAAGCACCAGGCAAAGGAGCTCATGGGACTTCAATACCACCCACTTATGAAGCATTCAAGAAAGTTCTTTACTGTTTGATTTCAGTATCTGTTTTCCCATCTTCCATGGGGCTATGCCCTGTAACTCTCTCTTCGTGGCTGGCAGAACTTTGCACCCTTCCTTCCCCAGGCTCAGACCTCCCTGGTGCCACTACAGGCAGCTCCTCACTTTCCCATGCCCTTGATCACTCAGCATCTTGGCTCAGTGATGCCACCCACCCTTTCCAGCTCCTCCGCTTCCTTACTTTACCCTGAATTCCTCTCACCTTTCTCCAATGCCTTCTAGGAGCTGCTTTCTTGCCTTCTTCCTGCTGCTTGCAAATGCTTTCCTTACCACTTTGGACACTGCACCCCTGTAAATAAATAGTTGCTTGAACTGCTCAGCTAAGAACCTAGCCTCTTCCCACTGCGCATGGCATGAGGAAAAGCCTCAATGGTGTTTAAGCAGCTGCAGAATGAGGCCCAGCAGCACCAAGTGACTCGGCAAGGAGTGACATCAGTGTTATAGAGACACACGTTACAGTGTGGTCAGAGTGAGGAGCCCATGTGGGGTTATAACATTTTCTTAATCTTATTTTTTTATTTTATTATTCTCTCTCTTGTGGTTCCTCCTGCTCCCGGAATGAACAGGGGTTTTATTGCTGGGGTTAAAAAACACGAATTTGCATTACATCCTGGCTCCCGCTGTAATACTTCAGTCTTGTTTCTCTCTCGTCCCCTCTCCAGAACAACTGATGCTATCACAGCCTGATTTAATTTCAAAGACGGATTGTGATTTGGCAGTCGGGGGGGAAAAAAAAAAAAGCCAAGTTAATCAAAAGTCACCATCTGCTGCGTTGCCATGGGGATATTCCTCCCCAATAAATGTGCTCTTTGCCAAAATCACAGATAACAGCACTATAAAGGGTGGGAGGTGGAGGGGGGGAATCAAAGAAAGAAGTTCCGACACTAGGGGGGAAAAACCGAAAGAGAGAAACAAGGGAGAAACAAGAGGCAGAGAAGAAGTAGGAGAGAAAGGATCATGGACTACTGAGGAAAAATGACAAATGGACCAACTAGGGACAAAGAGGAAAACTAAGAGACTAACAAGCAGCTGAGGATGAGAAAGTGATGGAGGAAGACATACAATCGGAAAGGAGGAAAGAGGAGAGACACCTCGAGACACCCTGCTGCATAAACAAGCAGAGATAAGAGAATTGCCCTCAAAGCCTTGTTTCAGGGAAAGGGGAGAAAACTGAAGCATCGGTGAGAATTCTTAGGGATGTTGGTTGGAGCTCAAGAAGATATCTTACGACTATTCACATTGCAGTTACCAAAAATAAATCCCTGGATGAGATGAGTGGTAGCATGTGGGAACGACTAGGGTCAGGTTCCTGGTGTTTGAGCAGTCCAGATGCTCTCAGGGCCCCATGGTGAGCTGGAAAGGTTTCTCATGCTGTAACACAGAACCAGGACCTCGTGGGATAAAATACAAATTATCTGGAATTAAACAGCTTCAAGCATCTTCAGATAGCAGTGGGACAGGGGCTGGTCACTCAACAGCTGCTGTTGCTTTTCATTTCCCCTTGTGATACTGGGTAACAATTCGGGATATGGAATATAAGGGCGAAGAGTACATCTTTGCAGGGGGTCATTGCTGTCCCCGGTGCTCAGAGGGGACTAGCTAGGCTCCTGCAGCACTGTGCACCCCAGGCACAGGCACCGGGCAAGGCAGTTGCCCAAAGAGAAATGAGGTCACTTAACATGAAATGAGTAAAAGCTGTCAAATTTTAGGTCACAATGTGCTGGCTGCCCCCTGACCCTGCTTAGAGCATGCTTGTGTGTGTTGAATGCCCCTATTAACCCCCAGCAGCTAACAGAGATATGGGAGGCATCCCGCACTCCTCCCCAACCCTAGTGGGAGCTAAGGAAAGGGGTCACCTAGCACCCAGGCTAGTAGGATGGGATGAATTATTCACAACGGAGGCACCACCAGCCTTTTTCTTCTTCTTCCTTCCCTGTTGGAGAATAATCCTGGAATAGATCACAGGTTGTATGAATTCTTCACTTAAAAATTAAGTGAATGACTTCTGCATGAACTTGTTTTGCAATTCAATACCAACACTGATAAGAAATGGTTGCTGCATAGTGACTGGAGGAGCACAACACCATGTTGCCCATATCCAACAGTCAAAAACTTTGGATCAGCTCTTCTCTCTTCCCCTTGCTCCCACCTCCTCCCCACATCTAGTGGTGCTGTAAAAATCACAAGTCTTAAAATGCAGCTTTGGATATTTTTTCTGTTTAATCATTTCAGAGCACTGGGGTCACGCTTCCATCCTTCTCTGCTCAACTGCATAAATGTTTTGTTTTGAAGGAAAGCTAAAGAGCCTCCCATCACACAACTCTGGGAGCTGGGGTTTAGAAGTGTACACTAGTACATGTCCCACAAGAGCATTAATGCCAGTTGAACCTATGTACATGGAAAGTGGGAATTAATTTCAAAATTAGAATGGGCGCTATTGAGTAATATTTTTCAGAGTGTCTTTAGTGAAGACCACAGGCATTGGGTACACCAACACTGAATGGCCTGACCTGTGCAAATGGAGCCAGATGGGGTATAAGAGCAGAAGGGTTTCTGTACTCCATATCCTTCCCCCATGATGCTACCTCAACACTCCCAAAACACCTCTCTCAAGCCAAGCAACATCTAGGGGAGCAGACATGGCCATGGAAATAATGGAGGTCTTCCAGACCTAGCATCCTCTCTCTGTTTGCACAGTGGAGCTCACTCACGGCTGGAGCTGAGAAAAGGTCCAATCCTCTCACTGGACTGTTACAACATATTACAGTGTGAGAAGGATGGTAGTTCCATGAAGACAAGGGACAAAAAAAGGGGAAACAACACAATTTCTTTTAGAAAAAAATAAATTAGAGAATTTTCTTAAAAAAAAACCCATTTTCCTATGCAGTCAGCCTGTTCTCCTACCACTTTTCTCCCCCCGCCTCCCCAATTAAACAGCAAATTATACTTATCAAAGAAAAAAAGGTAAAGAGAAATCTGAAAGGCTGTTAGAAACCTTTAATTATTAGTATAGTAGCATGAAAAGCTGTTGAGCCCCTTAGAAGCATACATGGCCAATTATCAAAAATATAAGAGATGCAGAAAGAAAGGTTTGTCTAATAAGTATGAATCGCAGGGCCATTTAGAACATCAGTGTTAAAGCATTAGAGTTAAATGGAAAAGTAAAAAGGGTCTGATGGTTTTAACTATTTCACAGGAGGACAAGAGGTTGATACTGATAAGACAAGCACTATAGTGAAGTTAATTATCTGCGGCCCTTGGTGCACAAAGCTTTTTGAGCTGGTGATTAATAGAGATAAACCATTCAAACTTCACATTTCTAAGGTGAATGAAGATGGCAGAGGAACTGCACAGCCCCAGCACACCCAACAGCATACTAACTACCCTGACAGCAACTGGCCCAGTGGCTGCAGAGGGCACTGGGTGGGTTTATCACACCTGATCTGCTTCTCCTCCTCTAATGGCAGGGAGGTTTGGGAAAGGGGTGGCCAAACATCCCCAGCACCTCTGGATGTTTGCTTCATCAGACATGGCTGGAGCAGCTTCTCTTTAACTAATAAAAATCATCTTTACAAAATGCTCCAGCATTACCTCTCTGAACGCTTATATGCAAATATTTAATGCCATGCTGATCCTTGCACTGCATTTGCTGTTTGTCTCAGACCTGCTTGATCCTGGCTATGTGCAGAGGACCTCTCCTTCAGCCTCATCCCACCCCGCAGGCTCAAGTGGAAATATCACAACCTCCCTGGACCAGGAGTCAGTGGAGCAGACAGGCATTAGAAGTGCTTGAAGGAAGCACACAACCAAGATAGGAGTTCTGTAGGGCACCTGCATGGAGGATGGGAATAAATTAAGTGATCTGTCACTTTGGTGAGAACTGGGAAAAAAAAAGTGAATGCAGGGCTGACTCAGCCTTTGGTCTTTCTGACACAAATAAATCAAACACCATAAGGTTTATCATGCTTGAGTCTGGCAGATAGGACCTAAAAAATGGAGAGCCTGGATGGAAAATCAAGAAAGACAGATCTTGATCTTACAAGATTTCCAGCCACATCTCCAGACCAAAGCAATTTAGACATACTCCTATAACAGTCTTAACATCCAGACTCCGGGATTTGGGTTATACATTTTTCCAAAGATCCCGAAACTTAAAAATTCCTAGGAGATTTCCAATACTTCCTGCAGTACCCCCATAGATCATGCAGACTGGTTCTCTTCTTCTTCTGTTTCAGTGTTTCTATCTAGAGCCCAGCTGGAACAATGAAGTTCAGAGACAGCAGCAAAAATTAATCAGGAAAAATAGACTCCATTTCTAAGCTTCACAAACTGCTTGCAGTTCAATTTGAATTCTAGGATGATTTTAGGGTTGGCTGTTATTTTCTCCAGAGTGGTTGGTTGGCTGTTATTTTCTCCAAAGTGGTTCCCTTGTCCTTGATAAGTTTGGAAAGGCATCTAAACTTCAGCATCTGCAAACAAAGGAATCTTATATTTTTGGCCAAACTAAATTGAATAAATTTTGTGTTTGTTAATTGCATCCAGGCCAACCTTGCACAGAGCCAAGTTTCAGCCCAGTGGGATTTGCACATGGCCTGGATACAAGCTATTGTAAATGGGGATCCCTGAAGGAAAAGCTGACAGTTGGTGATTCTAAAAATGTTTGTCAGAGCCAGCCTTTGTGACACAGAAAACCCATAGCCAAGGGGGTCCCTGAGTTGGAGAGATGATTCTGAAATACATGGAAGGCCAGGGGATTTTGTTGGTACTGGAGAAATTTGACTGGGCCTCTTCTTGTTGCCTGCCAAACCCATTTCCTTTAGAACCCCTCTTTCTAAGTTCTGGTTATTTGAATAAAATGAAAATTGGATCAATGCTGCACCTGGTTTTCCAGCTATGTATTCCAAAACCACTCTGATTTCCATGCTATAAAATAGGACTACAATGGACATATTTTATCCAAGCTGCGTGGAAACCCTCCTCAGTCAGTCCCACAAGCAAGGTTACAGTATGGCTTTTGCATCAGCATTTTGGTGAAGGGATCAGCACCAAAACTCATCAGTCCATCTCCCTCCTTGTACTACTTTTCTTCTAACTAAATGGCAGCACGAAAAATCTGGACCAGGAAAGGTCCCATCCAGCACACATAAGCAATGCATGAGGAAAAATTTCTCATTGTGATTTTCTGGTCAAACACTGCACATCCAAAAGTTTCCAAGCAAGAAAGATAAAATCCAGAAATGAATTTCCAAGTTAGCCCCGTTCATAACAGCAGCATCCTAGAACACCAACAGCTTTCCCAAAGTGCTCTCAGCAAACATGAAGTTTTCCAAGATTCACTCTTGGAAGTTAACAGGTCTCTCCCTTCCTTTGCCCATCCTCATCAGTTTCAAGTTTCAATGGTTGCCAAATAAATGGGTTTCAGTTGATGCAAAGCTGTGGGAGAGGAGTTAAAACAGAATAATGTGTTGTGAAGTATTCTCTGCCCAATAAATTCCTGGATGGAGGGACAGGAGGATGGAGCGTACCTGGACCAAGGAGCCCAGCTTCACAAACTGCCTGGTCACCTGAGGCAGAAGGGAGCTGGCTCCAAGGTGGCAGCACTGGCTCCAGCAGAGGTTACAAGGCCCTCACAATCAAGTTCAAATTACATATCAGACACAAGCTCCCACAAACAGATTCCAGACACCAGCTGCTTATTTTTAGACTGAAAAAGCCTTTTCTTACTGACACAGGTGGTGAGACTGGAGTATGCAGAGCATTAGCAGTGCCAGCAGCCCCACATCCGGCCATCCTCAAAGGGGCAGTGACAACAGCCCTCCAAGCACTTTCCATCATCCATTTCCCCTCTCACAGTGAAAAAGGATTAGAGATATTTTCTGTATGGCAGCAGAGGAGACCACAAGAAGCTCTCCCAACACCCTGCATGGGCTGTGCAGAGCCCCAGTGTGCCTCGCACACTGTGGTGACCAGCCTCATTTGCCTTCTGCTGAGTGCACCAGTCCCAGTGTTTGCCAACACCTATTCAGGAACATAAAGAAAACAATACAGCACCTCAGGAGTTGCTTGTGCTTTCTTCTAAAGAAACTCCAGCTTTTTCACATTGCATTCCTCATCCCTATAGCTGTAACTAAACTAATGCACAAGTCCTGGCATCCTGCTAGCTCATTCAGCAACTGGACAAATCATTTGGATCAAATTATTTATTTAATGAATTTTGCTTTCTCCCTGTGAACAGCAAGTAAAGAATCTGCAATGGTTTGGGATAGATTTTTTTAATTTTCTGCAACTAATTTTCATCACTTGCATCACTCATTACAGTGTTTGTCATCAGGAAACTGAAATTTAAATCCTTCATCTGGCTCCAAGTGAACATACCTGTCACATGCTCATTTATACCCATTTCAGTGGTCAAAATTTTAGAAAAACACATTAAAAAGAGTTTAAAGCTGCCCCTCACCCCTCAGCATTCTTTATCATTAGCCTATTTTATCTGTTGCCAGTCATATTCATTTATATATATATGTATGCGTATGCCAGGATATTAATGGAAAGCCAATATAAAGAGGAAACAGGCAGAGCAAATACATTTACCATAACTTCATGTCAAATAACTGTTCTATGAAAATGTTCTTTCTCTTACATCTCTGCAACTATAGATGGAAAATGCAAGAAATAAGAACTTATCTAAGAGATACCCTTTACAGGGATGGAAAAGCAAAGTTCACAAAGTATTTCAGACATGAAGATAAACATATTTAGGGAGGAAAAAAAAACCCGACAAGAGAAATGGGCCATTCAAATCTCTAAGTTTAAACAAGAGACAGCATTAAACAAGAAAACCAATCTTTACCTCTCAGGGGAACTCACCTTTTTGAACTCTGACTGCAACACAAGGCTCCACATAGTGCTTTGGCTCCTGCCATCTTACAAGATCCTAGAAAAGAACATATTTTTCTAAAAGTCAGTATGAATTCACTGGTAGTGGGGAGGTATTTCTCCAGTAAAAAAAAAAAAAATAAAAAAGAGGGCTGCTTGTAGAAGCTTAAATTCCATTTAATCCTCTTTCTGTACAAGACATCTCTTCCAGAGACTTTTACAAGGAAGGCAGTGGTGGTCACTGCTGTACTTGGGCTGCACACTTTTGGGGTTTGCACCCACATGCCAGAGGCTCAGCCAGGGACAGGGCTTAGTAGCATCTTACGCGTGGCTGGCATAACAAGGATGTGGGACCATGAAGGAGCTCAGCTTCAATAGGATGCCTGCATAGGTATTGAAAAAAATACCTGAAAATTTGGGACATGTATCCAGGCCAGAGCAATTTTTTTTTTTTGGAGCAAGAGTAATTCAATGGTAAGATTTTGATAAAGCAGTAATGGTGGAGCAGAAGGAGAGCCAGGCTAAGTGTCCATCAGAGCCGTTCTGCCCCAAATACCAATGAGATTTTTATCAAGGGTAACACAAGCCCTCAAAAAAATCCAGTGTGGCAAGTTTTCTCCCATCTACCTGACTATCTGGTTTTGCCCTTCAGGCAGGACAGAGCTCCTGAAGAAACTCTTACCTCACCTATCATTTTTGGTGAGCTTGACTTGATCACCCTATTGCAAAGGTCATTTTCTCTTCTTCCTGCTCTTGCACCTCCTGCCCTGAGTCTTTGCTGTTTTAGGGCTGATGGCACTCCCAAGGCAATCCTGAAAAATATCCTAGTTGCTTGTGCTGTCCCATTGTGGGAAGGTCTTGTTCGTCCGTGGCCATACCTGGAAAGGAAATGATATAACACAGTGGTGATGTCTCAGTGAAGGTAAATTGTCGCTCAAAGTAAAACCAGGCTGCTTCATGTTTCTGCTATGTACCTCCTCTGGTCAGTCCTTTGGCAGGAATTTATGCAAGGTCTTCAGTCACTGTTGACTCACCTTCTCTCTTTTCTTTTGATCATTCTTCTTACACCACAGGAGAGGTGAAGCTCTGCTCACATCTTGAGAAAGATTGGTTAGGAAAGCAAATATTTGGAAAACACTGGACGCATCTTCCTCCTTCAAGCCATAGCTCATACATCCTCCTTACTGGGGTTGCAGATGCATAGGATAGTCCTAGTCCCCCCTCTCCCATCTAATTTTTCTAATGACTCATTCATGGTAGTGCAACAGGGGCTTTCCAGTTTTTCAAAGCAGAGTAGTCCTAAAGTACTAAGGCAGTCTAGAGAAACCCTCCCTAATAAGCACGTTTTTGTTACAATGAAAGCTCTTAATTCAAAGGACCTGGCCACCCAAAGGGCAAGTTTTGAGCACCTTGACTCAGACAATGAGCAGTGTGGTTTCCCAGTATTCTTCAGGATAAAAGGCTTTCAGAAAACAATTCATAGATGGTTTTGGAAGCTATGGAATGCTGTAAATTAGCAAAGACAAGGCATGCAAAAAGCCTATTCCATCATGAAGTCTCTGCTACAGAGTCTTTCTTCTGAGTTGTATTTTAGTGCAACTACTGATGATAACTCACTATAAAGCCCTAATAAATTCGCTGAATGGCATTTTTTATTTTACGTAGAGGCCATGTAGCCATATGCTCAACTCCACTTCTTCTTACATAAGTTAGGCACGTACTTGGCATCTCCAGTCTCTGGGTCTGAATTCAGACATGACAAAATATAAATGTGCAAGTAACTGCACAAATGGCTAAGCGGCTGCCGGAAAAAAGGAAGATGGACATCAAACAGATTATACAGTTACTTGGCAAATGCTGAGAGATGTCCTGTTGAATTTTTACAGACAAAGCCAAAGAAATCTTAGTCACAGCGTAGTGGGACACTTTAATAAACAGAATACAGTTTAAAAAGGGGAGAATTTCGGCAACTCTAATGTTTTTCTGAGAGAGGTGCATGACCATTATTTGGGGCAAGTTGTGAAACAGGCAGATTGGAAAGATGTGGATCACAGCATGAATGGCCTTCAAGCTAATGGTGGGTTTCATGTAATAGGTTATAATAGAGATTCACTTAGCCACTATTTGGGAAGGATACGATGGGATCACCTCAAACTGCAATGATTAACTGCTTGATTATTTCCGAAGCACCTAAAGACAAATTATTTTTTGCTCCAGATCTTAATTTTCTGTGATGAAATTAGAATGATCACATTTCTTCTGCTTTACAATACTGTTTCCATTGTTAATACTCAAAGCATATGTTGAGATTATAATAATGCTAATTTAGTTCTTGGTACAACACTGTGAACTTGCATTCAGTAAACCAACAAATACTCTCTCTTAACTCAGATGCACTCATAAATACTATTTTTACCTATGTGTGCACATACATTACATAAACATATATATGCATACAAGTATAATATCTCCTTCATGCCCAAACCAAATAAGCGACTCATTGAATTTGCAGTTTCTGCTTATAAAGTTTTGCCATAAAATCCAACAATACATTTCAGAATAAGAAAAAATAGGAGAAACAAAAGAGAGAGAAAAAAAACTCCCAGCACTGTTGAATGTATATGGAGCCTGGACTACTTCATTTCTGTGTGTTGAAACTAATTTGTTGCATTATGTTTCTATCTCTTGCATGTCCACATTGCCACAAGGTCTTATTTTTACAAAACAGACCCATCATTCTTTCCCACAGGATGAAAACACGGTTAAATACTTGCTGTAAAAAAACCATTATGTGATGTGCTAGCCAAATGATACACTAATACTCCGACGTAAGTGCTTTTTTGGCAACTACTCAAAGGAGCAAAAATTACATCGTTTTCAACCCCAGTGATGATAAGATTACACAAAAGAAAGCAAAATATACAAAACGGGTTGATGATAAATATTGTACAATAAATGGAGAATAAGCTGGTTTTCTTGCTGTCACACTCTTTGCAGTTTTCTGCAATTTTTCCATCACTTGAGGCAGCCTCACCAATTATTTCCATCGTATTGGGTGTCCCCTGAAAAAAACCTGACAAAAATAAGGATTTGAAAGATTCCTTTTCAGGAACTTCCTCCACCAACTATTTCCTCCTTTTCAAATGGGGCTTTCAGAGAGGAAGTGGTGGCCAGCAGTAACATTCCCCATGGGAGGGACCCATCTTCCCTTCACATGTGGAGAAGCAAGAATATCCTCTTACGAGACAGAGCAGGAAAAGAAATCACCCTTTCATCGGCTATGTATTCCGACCGGATAGGTGTCTGGTGCCGTGTCCATGATGGTACCTTCTGAGGAGTCATTTCCAATTGGCTTCAAGCCCCGCATTGCAAAAGGACAATCAAGAGCCCATTGGTTTATCCTCTACCCTACTTATTTCAGTTGGAAACAAATCAAGACATTAACAACCAAATAAAAAAAAGCAACCCTTAATCTTCACTTAGATCCTCCACCACAGCGGAAAGATTTTCTTACATCCTCAGTGAGGTGCTCAAGTATTTCTTCTTGTTACTAGCAGGCACAGGGTTGCTGGAAATGTTTCTTGCAGCCTTTCACCTTTTTTTCCCTGTTTGCAAACCCCATTTCCTGCCTTCTGCGTATTTCTTTGCTCCTTGTGAGTGCTTACTAGGTAGATGGAAGGAACCATCCCAAATTTCAAGGCTGCATAGGAACTGTTTGCTTCGAGTCTCGTGTTGCATTCAGGTACACAAATCACAGCGGAGCTCTCTAGGTAATGTTTTAATCAGAGAGAAAAAATAGGGAAGCCAAGATAGGATGAGGCATGGACTCAGTGGATGGGACAGTGAGCAGCAAAGAAGCCATCACCTCCCTTATTATTCTCATTTGATGCAACATGTTCCTTTATAATCTCCAAAGGTTCAGTGTCCAACAGGAGCAGCAGCAAATGGGCCAAGCAGATGCTCTGACTCCAGCACCACAATACCTGATTGCACGCACCTCCAGAAAGCATCCAGGTCACTGGGGAGCCCTGAGCACCCGCTGCTGTCCCAAGCTGCATGGACACAGCCGCCACATGTGGCTGAGAGCTGAGGCTGCCCCTGGGAGCCAGATGAAAAGCAGGCTCTTTCTGGCGGCCCGGCAGCAATATCCCTTGTGCACAGATGTTTGGACGGGCAGGCTCAGTGGGGGCACAGAGCAGGGCACCATCCCGGAGGTGTGATACCGCTATGAACGTTTGCAAACACCATTTAGCGGAAGTCAGACGCCTATTTATCGCTTTCAAAGGGAGACGAGAACGGCTGTTAGTGCTTGCAGGATCAAATGGGTAAATTAGAGGCAGAAAAGATCGCCATTCAGGCTAATGGGATTTACACTCTCAAATCAAGTTACATGGATGCATTATAGGGAGTTCACATTGAGGGGAGCCAATTACCCCATTAGCACTAATAGGAATTGCACTAAGGCATCATGTGAGAAGACACATGCAAAAAGATTGCAGCTTTCCCTCACTTATTCAGGATTGTTTTGCTGAAACAAAGCAATAACTAATGGTTCTCTCTCCAGTCAACAGAGCCGGGGTTTAGATATTCAGTGTTCGCCTCATCCAGCCCCTTCATTCATAAAGCTGGGAAGAACTTTCCTCCTAAAGAACTGTCACGAGGAGGGCTCACCTCTCCTATACCTGTTGCAGCCTCTTGTAATAGGAACAAAGACATGAACCCAGGTAGGCCTCCTGAGGCTAAGAAAGCTCTGTCCAGGGATGTGCCATTTATCTGTGGTTCCTTCTGACTCTCTGAAGCTGCTCACTGGCTTTGTCTCCAGTTGCTGCTGTTTATCACCATCTCTTCACTGGCAAGCGCCCAGTGGACACATTTATTCCCTCTGCAGTGTATGGAGGCATCTTAAACAGATACCTGTAACCCTAATGACGGTTCTGTAATGAAGAAAAGGCAGCAAAATTAAATGCAAGTGGCACATTACCACACTTGTTTTAAATTGATATTTAATTAAAAAGTTAATTATTAATTAAGTTTATCAATTGCACATCAGTTGTTCAATAGAAAAGGGCTCATTCATTTAATTATCTGCGTGCAACCGATAGTATATGCTTTTTAGGCTGGCAAGGTTATCTCTGCATCTGTTCTAATTTAGATCAGTTTAGCTTCTAATCTATCAAGAGTGCTTCCTTTTGCGAGCTTTTGATTTGATCTATAAATGTTTACTCACAGAACTGTTAGGTTTTAGAAGCTGATCAAATAAAGGGAAGAGCTGCTCACAGTTGCATTGCGCTCACCAAAGGGCTGCGATGGAGTTCTCTTGCAAAGAGCTGCTCGGGGTTTGCTTTAACAATGCGCCTGCTGTAAAAGTTTCAAAAAAGATAAACATCCACCCTGAAAGTATGTTAATAGCCCAAACAATGAGGGATCTTCAAAGGACAAGAGAGGCCCGAGAGCAGAATACAGCGACAGAGGCCACCACCGCTGGGGGAACTTCTTTGCTGCCCTTGCTGCAGAGAGGACCACGGGACACAGGCCTTGTTGATGGGGGTTGTGTAGAAGTTCCAGCTCCGGCCCAGGCTGCCAGAGAAACACACTGGTGTTCCTAAAGGTCCCTGTGATCAAGGGATCAGCCTACTGCTCTGCTTTCCCTTGTCCCAGAAATGAGTCCTAGGTGCAAATAAACAGCTATTTATAGAGACACACAGTAAATCATGCAATAAACTCCTCCAGTACTTGGATACTATAACAGAGATATACCCTGTGAAGGCTGTTACTCCAATAGTGTATTCTAATAAATGATCTTGTATTTACTTTACCTGCAAATCACAGTCCTGTTTAGTTTCTAATAAAAGTACCATTTGGTGTATTATATTAAAAATGCTAAAGGGCCCTGTTACCTTAATATATTACTGGGGACTAGACCTGCCTGGTGCTGAGGATGCTGAATGTCAATAAAGTTAATAAGAAACTGAGGGTACCCAAACCTGTGAGCATTGTAGGAAGCAAGAGATAGGTGCTGTGTAACTAATTAGAAACAGCCACCAGCTCGAGCTTTTGGGCTTCAGCTCTTGCATGTCCCTAAATGATTCTCATATCCATGGCAGGACAGATGGCTTTTCACAGGCAGCCTCCACAGTACAGTTCCTGCCCCTGGAGTTCAACACAAATCATGAGCACGTGACAAAAAATGCGGCAGATCACAGAGGGTAAGGTGAGAGAAAAAGATGCTACAGAACAGAGGGCTGATGGACTGCCTTGAGGGGGCAATGCTGAAACAGATGTGCCTTTTCACAGCTTAGTTAATCAAGAAAAGGAAATGTATCACAACAACTAAATAGCTGCAGCACAGAGGTTCATATAATTCAGGTGAATACCCAGAGTCTGCAGCTTGTATTTGATCTGAAGACAACAAGCCCAGGGCTGTCTCCCATCTCCTGAATGAAAAGCACTAAGGGGAGAGGGCTTTTAAAACGAAGGTAATTTACAATGCAATATTGCCGGGGGTGGTGGTGGTGGTGTTGTGTTTGTACAACTGGAAAGACGATAAAAGAAATCTCCATGAATAGTAACTGTATGTTTATAGATGGGAGCCTCTTTGCCAACACCACATGCAATGTGCATTCATCTTCACCAGATATTCAAGTGGCAGGACTTTTTCAAGCAACAGTGTTTATAGAAAATGACTGTTTTGAAGCTTTACACACTAGGATTTGAGGAAACCTAAAATTTACATTTACAAACATCATCAGTCACCCTATCTGATAAATCAGAACAGAGGAATCTGGCTAAACTGCTATAGATGGGCAGCAAACAGCAGTCAGCTTCTCCAGAGATTTTCTAACATGGGTTAAAAAAAGAAATTTCGCACACATCTGCTCACAGATACTCTGAAAAAACCCCCCAACATATCAAAGCACTGATTTGTGAGGAACTATTTACTCTAGTGCTTTCTTGACTGGAGGACAAAACTGGAAAGTTTCCTTTCTATCACCCCATTCAATGTAGCATAGAGCCATGGAACACTCCTTTCCCTATGATGGCAGGACTGAGGTGAAGATGAAGAACTTCCATATTGTCATAAGTTATCAATGAAAATGCCATATAAGCAAGAAGCTCTGAAAAATGGGGAACAAATAAATCCAGTTTGTTCTTCAAGGTGTCACTGCACAATGAGATGGTTGATAAAGTGAGAGTGTTTTTTGACTGGAGCTTTTCCACAGCTAGAGAACCCTTTGCTTCCCATTGACCCATCCTCTGAATTGACTCTGCAACTGTTTCCTAATATGGGTGCTAATTTAGTCTCCATTTAACGAGCTATTCTCAGGAAGCCTGTAGGAATTTCCATATCTCTGAGCTCTTTAGGCTTTGTGGCTAAATGAGTTTGAAGAAGTCACCTGGGGAGGGATTGAGAGATGTAAGCCCTCTCACACCATTTGTCTTTGAATTCTTGGGTTGGAAAAAACACCCTGAATAATTTGAAAAATTTCTCCACACATTGAGCAATAGGACTTTTAGGATGAGACTATTTCTTTATAAATTACAAGAAAGCAATAAACAGCTTCCCTTCCATCCCCAGCAGATACAGAAATTAGTTTAAAAGAACTTATGGCCCAAGAGAGTCAGCACTTGCCTGAGCATTAACTCTGTGTCTCTGCCCCAAAGAGTGAACCTCTCCAGCTGTCAGCAAGCAGTAAGCAACCCATCAATCAAGGAAGAGCCAGGTTTTCACACAACACTTTGATTAAACCTTTGGTTTCAAAGCTGAATCTTCTGTGCCCTTCTGTAGTCCTGGGCTCCAATGGCAAACAAATGCAGAAATGCCGCTGGGGAAAGCATGTTTGTGTGAGATTTCCAACCCAATTTTGCAGACTCAGATGTTAGGCAGTTTAGATAAGGGGATGATTAGAGGTCTAAGCCTAAGGTTTGAAATACCCAGACTTCCTGGAACCATTGGTGCAAATCCCAGCAGGACTGACTCAGCCCTCCACCTCACTAAGATAAAGTGAGCTCCATGCAGAAGTGTGACTTGTGAGTCTCCATGGGCCAAGACCCCACTGGTATGGAGATAGCGGTGGTGTCTAGAGCATAGGAGGGGATTCCTTATGTGGCAGAGGCATAGCACCCCAGGTGTGCCTACATCACGGATCCTCCTGGTGCTCCCACTCCTAGGCTCTGACAGGAGTGATTTATGAATCCTAAACTTTTCTAGAATTTTGCTCCTGCGTGTCTTGGTGTGCCTCTCCAGAGTCTTGCACTGCTTCTGGCAAAACTATGGCCCCTCTTATCTTTCTATTGTGCTACACATTGACCCCTTCAGAGGAACTCTATATCAGCATAATTTGTGACTCAGAGAAAAGCCCTACAGAGCCATATGACATTGCTTTTCTATCCACCAGTGCTGTGATCCAATAATTTTTATTTTAGAAAATTAACTAAACTTCCAAATCTCTGGTATAACCTTCACACAAATATTTGGTTTGCCAAGAACAATGATCCAAAAGTTACCAGCAAAAACCTTTTTAGTAAACAATTCTGAACTAATCGATTTATCCTTTCTTTTTCTTTCAGCTACTGGACAATTAGCCAACATGACACAAAATTCTAGCACACATTTCCTCTTCGGAGTTACTAGTAATTTTCCCCTTTAATAATTCACAGAATACTTGCAATGCATTCTTTTGTGTTCTGTTCTGAAAATTAAGTCATCTAATCAGGGACTCCTCAGGAAAAAAGATAAAGAAAACCGCAGAACTTCTGTAACCATCAAACAGCATTGATGACTGATTTCACAATGAAGCATATGATTTGAAATGCACTTTATGAAAGTATTGAAACAGCAGAGCTAATTAAACCTTTGCTTTCCAGTAGTATTCACCTCATTACAGCTCAGACATTCACAGGGCAACAAATCTGCACGAGGCTCATATACCTGAATATTCTCAAGGGGAACTGCACAAATGGACATTGGTATTGAACCAGACTCACATTTTGTCATTCCTCATCCCATACTGAGATCAACAGGTTCGTCACATTGACCAAAACAGGTAGCAGGCACTCGGTTCTATTACTCAATCCAACATAAAAATAGTAGTAAGAAAATTCTAGCTTCTCCTCTCTCTAGCTCCTGTTTTCACTGTGGCTAGCTGTGTGATGACCCATCAGCACCTCCATCCCCAAAATGTTCTGCAACAGAGGCAGAAGATGCTCATTCATAGTTCTTTGAGCTGAAAGAAGCATCCCCAAACTGCCACTCAAACAGATGAATTCAGAACAAGTAGGTAACTTTGTGGGAGCTGGAAATAAGGATCCTATTTTCCTGAATTTCACGTCCACATGGTTGAATTATCCTTTGCCTTAAAAGATACAAATTTCATGTAAATGTTGTGATGGAAACATCTTCAACGCCTGCAGCCACAGTGGCTGCAAGAAAGTGCCTTACCCTTCTTTTCCTCTCTCTTACATTCTTTGAGACTAGTCATACTGCTTCTGCATGTGCCAGAGCTATTCTTTCAGTTGAAATGATGGTTTGGTGTTTGATTTTCACAAAACATAACAGGAACACAGTATCTCTGAGACATCTACCCTCTTGCCATCTTTCACCGACCCTTGCAGATAGGCTCTGGTGTTACTGGGGAAAGGAGTGAGACCAATTTCTTTTAAGCCAAGGCTAAAAATTACTCCAGAAGCTGTGCAGGCACACCAGAAAAAATTAATAATTTAGCAGAATATTTTGCTTTCCAAATAAAAGTGTCCACCTTCTGCTTTTTAATACCATGTGGGCAGCATTTTCACTCTGCTTTGGTCTGGCTTAAATTGTAACTGCCTTGCAGCAGTGTCTTTGCCTTTCTGTTTGCTCTTAAAATGCCCTGTGTGCCCAGCAGCTCCAAATACAAAATAATCTCCAGAGCTGCAAGGAGAAAAGTCTCCATGAAGACGCGTCTGAATTTTGTAATGAAATTGTTTCTCTGTTGAGATGTCCTGGTGCAGAAATATTTCCTTGACAGGGTTTCTCTAGCACAAATTCTTGGTTTTGTCATTTTATGTTTGAATACACATGAAGACTGCGTCTGAGCTTGAGTAAGCATTCACATCAGAGCAGCTTTGTAAGTGAAATTCCTGCTCAGAGAACAGAAAGAGTGATTTTTCTTGACCCATCCCAATTCGGCAATAAAATTCAAATGTGGCAAACCAGACCATCCAGGCCTTTTATTTTTCCTTTCTTTCTTTTCTTCATCTCTCACCCCTCCCTTTTTTTCAAAGCAACAAACATTTCGTTGAATTGTTCTAAATAATGACAACATTTGAAACCACTTCAGTCTGTTAAAGATCTCAAGGGGAAAATTTGGTGAATAAATGACTTGGGATAAATCAAATCATTCTGTTCTAATAACTGTGTCTCTCACTCTTCTTATCTCAATTGCTGTCCCTACTTCTGTATGCTCCTGCACCTCCCAGGCCAACTCCTAAGCATTGCCCCTTGGTCTGAAGTCACCACACTTGTCTCCAGCCCTGCAACAGTCCCCATTCCACCTCCCCTCATCAAGCTCTCAGGCTTCTCCTGTCTTGTCTTCCATTGCAACCTTTTTCTCCATGCAGTCCCCAACCTCTGTCCATCAGCCCTGCACATCAGGCTGCCAGGCATCTCTTCTCACTGCCCTGTCCATGAAATCTGCTGTGTGGTGCACAGCTCTTCCTATGGAGGAACGTTGGCTTCTATTCTCCCTTAAAATCAGCTTCTCACACATGCACAACCCCACCATCTAGACCAGAATCTGGTACCTCACTCATTGCAAAGCTAAGCTGATGTCCTCCACTTCTCCCCTCTTTCCCCCTGCACCCTCATCCCCTTCCCATGCCGCCCTTCTTCACTATTTCACGCAGCAGCTGCAAAACTGTCATTGGTCATTTTTGATGGCCTTTGGATAGTTTGTGTGGGAAATGATTCCCGACACTGCCCTACCTCCCATACTGGGGGTGTGTGGCACATTCAGGAGGGGTCAGTCACTGGCTTGACCTCCTAAACCCATCTGCCCTCGCACAAGTGAAGACACATGCTCTAAACATGTATTATCTTTTCAGGACATTTGTTTCAGGAGCGAGTTGCGCTAAGCAAAGGTACGTCAAGTGATAATAAACCTGCTCCGCGCTGTCATTTGTGGGTGATTTGAGGAAAAACAGACCATGTAATCAGGTCTGAGGGGTCCCTAATACCAGAGACGCTGGTGCTGTCAGCTATAGAAAATAATTAGAACGTTATCCCTGTGGCAAGGAGAATGTAAATACATCTAAAATACGACATAATGACATTCTCCTCTGTAAGCCAGGGGATCTGCTTCAAATAAAAGGGCCATTAACACAACAATTAAAGCCGAGGGGGCCGGTGAAGTAGGGAGCTGGCCTGGTGCAGGGCGAGGCGAGCGAGCGCCCGGCGTAAATCTTTCGCCATCCCAGCCAGGAATGTGACTATTAGCCCTCTCATGACCCGAGGGCTTCCCAATAATGCATCTGCTCTCTGTCAGGGCCAGGATTTCGTAACGTCCCCCAGTCCGAGCCCAGGGCTGACTCCACGGTGCGGCGCCAAAGAGGGAGTCGGCGGGAGCAGGGCGGCTCCGCCGGACCTTGGCCCCCGTTCAGCAAAGCACTTAAACCGCCGGCCACGGGGACGCGCCTCCTCCCAGGGATGTTCGGGCACCCGGCGATGAGCCATGGGCGTGCTTCGCTCAGTCACGGTCTTTCAGGCTTTCCCGGAGCCTTTGGCCACCTTCAGCCATCCTTCCCTCCGTGTCCCTTGTGTGAAGTGGGGAATGTCCTTGTTGTGAACCTCCAGCTCAGGGAACCTGCAAGAGCAAGACACAGATTGCTCCACAGAAACTGAGGCCATGTTTCAAAGGAAATGTCACTGCTTTTACTGTCCAGACAGCAAACACTCTGAATAGGCTCCAGGCAACACCGAGATAATACTATCTAAAAGCTCTACAGCAAACTTACAGAAATGATGGACAAGTGCTTGGACAGGCCAGCAGTTGTCACCTTTCATCCATTCTGAAATAAGTGATGATAAAAATCCCAAACATATCAGGAACTTTGATTCCAGAAAAAATGCATCCAGTACATTCCTACAGGTTGTTGGCAAAGGAAAAATATCACAGAGCTGGCAAAATCAACTTCCACAATAACATCAAGCTTAGGCCTGATGTTTCCTAAAACGGACAAATTAGGTCACAAATAAAGATTTCATTTGTTTCCTTGTAGAGGTGAAAACCTCATCAGGTTCAAAAGACTTTTTTCTATTTTTTCCTCTGTTTTTGTGGTAAATGTAAAACCTGATATGTCCAGTGGAAGTTTGTGAATGCCAGAAAACAGGAAATGGCTGAGTCGTGCAGGAAGAGAACACTACCAAATCCAGCTCTTTGGGAAAATCTGTCAAAAATCACGTTTATAACACCTATCCTCTTTTTAAATTCTACTAACCCTTCTAAGAGAATGACATAGCAGGGACTTCAAAACAAACCAAAATCCTCAGAATTAAGCTCCAGCGTTTTAAAATCCAAAGGTAACATGCTACTTCTGTCCTGCTTTGGGCACATGGACATCCCCACTTCCCACCCCAAATGAATAAATTTAAATAGTTGTAGGACATAAAGAAATTTGTAAAGCTAGTTAAAAATGAACTTTAATTTTTTTGAAGAAGACAACTCATATCCTCTCAGCCTTTATGAGTAAGGAAGACCTGAAAATAACAACTACAGAAATCACATATCTCTTATGAAATCATACCATGCACTGTCTGTGTGAGAAGACACACAGAGAGAATTTCTCCCTGCATTAATGACATCCACAAAAGAAGTGCTTGTCTAAGAACTGAGAAGCTGAATAACTAACTGAAAACCAGAACCTGACGTCCAGAAATGACTGTATCTGTTGCAATGAGGCTGGGCTCTGATTGCCAAGAAATTCGGATCCAATTCCAGGGCAAAAAGAAAATTTTTCATATGGTCTGGGCTGTGTGGGCACCCAGCCCATCTCCAATAATGGATACAGGATCAACACCCTCTAGAGGATGGACAACTGAGCAAAGAGAGAATTATGTATGTCAAGGTAGAGCAAGCATCACAGTAGAATCTCGGTATGGAAAAAATTACATAAGCAAAAAATTATCTCAATGTCCAATACAGAATAATCTTTGAAGATTCTCATTACAAGTAAACACAATGGATAACCTAATTAGTCATGCAAATCTGATGGATTTTCACTGCCTCCTTCCAGCCACTTAGTTTTTAGAAGGCATTTAATTTTCTGTACAGTGCACAGTTTAGAATCCAATTCATATTAGTTGGGCAAAAAGACAGTCCTTTAATCTTCTGACACTTTGGTCCTCAGTGTGAAACACATG
The DNA here is from genome assembly GCA_013399895.1 of Serilophus lunatus. Taxonomy (NCBI): domain Eukaryota; kingdom Metazoa; phylum Chordata; class Aves; order Passeriformes; family Eurylaimidae; genus Serilophus; species Serilophus lunatus. The sequence goes on along the minus strand of VXBA01003238.1, from coordinate 244,417 downwards.
GAAACTGTCCAACAGAGAAACAAAATTAGTGATAATATAAAAGAAAGTATTAGCAAAAGCTTCCAGGGAACAGAATGAGGTGGTGTTCTCTGGCAGATTTCATGCCTGAGCATTGTGGACAGCAGTAACTTATAACCTGTGAATGCAAGGACAGCACCCAACACATGTCTCTTTCAATTATGTGAACTGTCTTATATATAATAGAGCTAGTAAAAATCATCTGAAATAAACAACAGCCAGCCTTTATAACTAAGGTCACACTGGCCAAAAGGGTTGTGAATGTTCCAGCAAGTTAGGAACAAGTTTCTAGACAGCTGGAGACATTTTGAGCAAACATGGGCCAAATTAAACCGACATGGGAAGCCAAAGTGAAACCAGTAAAAGCTTGCCTACTCAGATGACTTTTGTTTGAGCTGGAAGCTAAATTCAAACAAAATTCTTGGGATGATACTGCCTTGACTGTGACAGCAGACACCTGAGTCATGTGATAAGTGCGTTGCTTTAAAAATCTCAGCATGTCACTTCTGAGAACACTTGTACATCAGATATATGAGAAACAAAAATAAGGTGGGGGGGGGGGAAGGAAAATAAAAGCTTTTGTGCAAGCCCTGTGAACCAAGTCCTCTATGTCTCTTTCCTTCCAGACATTTCTGAAAAAACAGCTCACTGGAACCACAAAAAGCAACAACAACTGAGCAGTATTCTAATGTGGGACATCCTGCTGGACCAAGCCTGAGCCAAAGGGAAAGCCACAAACATCAGAACTCAAGTTGGACACTCAAACCTAAAGCCTTACATTTTGGGACATTTTTTCATTTAAACTAGTGTAATTGATTGGTCACCATAACAGGCTTCAAGCAGCTGGCTAAGTAAGGTCCATCTTTGACAAACCCTTGAACCAAAGCCATGTGTTCAAATGCACATACATTTGGAAAGGCAAATGAATTATCAACTATTGTGTCTTAAAATATCTACAGTTGACTTCATGCATCACCACTAATAAGTATCATAGCACACAGTATAGTTCTAATGTTGTTTGTGGAGCTTCTAATCGGTTCCCTAAAGTCCCTATTAAGTCCTAGGGATGGATTTCCTCTCAAAGCGACTTAAAAACCATGGGTGAATATTTATCAAGGGTCATTGCCTTTTGCTAATGACCCTGTCTTGGGAATGACTGAAGTTCAGAGGGCACGAGAAATAACATGAAATGATTATCAGGAAAAGAAGGACTACAAAACAAGACAGGAACCTGGGAAAAGTTCATTTTTTCCCCAGGAAACAGTAAATAACTGGAAAACTGGTAGGTAAAAACCCTCCCTAATTAACTATTAAAGGAATTCCTTAAATGTAGACCCTTAAAAGAAGATTAGTGACAAAGCTCATAAGTAGGTCTTATTCAGTTATTATCTCTGGTATAGGAGGTGGTATCTACTTTGCTTCCTTCCTACCAGCTGAGGAGTAAAACTTCATGGCTCCCCTGAGTAGAGCAGGGGCACTGTTGCATATCCCATTTCCCCACTTGCCTGCCAGCCTGGAAAAAAGGTTGCAAGGATGAAGCACAACTGAGCCCAGTCCTAGCACGGTGTCAGATCATGGCTGGACCATGACTCCCAGCCAGAGTCCATCTTGGACCCAGAAGCTGGAAAATGCTCTTTGGCCCTTATTCCACCTCTGGGATGTTTTCCAAAACTGAACCAGCTGCAGAGCCAAGGTCTGATAAAATGGAACCTGAGGCTGGACCAGGCCTGTTTTTTGGATTTACACCCCCAAAATCCAACAGCCAAAACACCAGAAATCCAACACAATGCTTGACAAGTTGGGTCACAGCAGGCACCAAGCATCTGAGGTCCATGTTTGGGTCCATCCTGTGTTCCAGTATGGTACAACTCTCCCTTTGATGGCCATTTACTTCAAACAGGACCTACAGACACTCAGTTTTGCTATCTCAGAACCATCTCCACCTTCGCTCTGTCCTCCACTACTGCTGCCTTTTTTCATGTTTTGCAGCCTCAGAGAGAAACTCAGTAAGCAAATGACCAAAGGATGCTGCGGGCTGCTGCAAGAACAAAACCAGCCACTGACTTCCCTTTTATCTAGGAAAGCAAAGGCTTACATTCTACTAAGAATAAACTGGGTTTTGTTACAAAAGAAAGAAAAATTCCTAGCAACAAGAAGAGTGATAAATGTCCTAAGAGAATATCACAGAACTGGAGTAAATTACTTTAAAATTAGAAATCCAGGGTGAAAGGAAAACTCCCCAAAAGTGAACAAGTGCTCTTCACATTTTAAATAAGGGATAGATTTCCCTCCCACTTTTTTTTTTTCTTCCTTTCTTTCCAGCAGCTAGAAGTCCCATCTGGTTCCTGTTTCTATTCGTCTGATCTCCCAGAAAATTCTAAAAGCCATAAGCATCAGCCAAAAATTCCCCAGGCATGGACTCCTTTCCAAAATAGCCCACAAAACGGCATTTTTTAGGTGGGTTGCTTTGGAATGAGCAGAGGGGGGGATGTTGATTTCTGTAACATTCCTAGGAATTTCTTTGCATGTATTCTTCCTTTTAGAATTTCTTCTCTGCCTGAATCCCCCTTCCATTTTCTGCTGTCACACTGGTCAGCACAGGGACTGCTCACTCCCATGTGACAGGATTCAGTTCTTCTTGTGGGACCTTGCAAGATGCTGAGAGGCTTTTGTCCCCAAGGAAGGCAAATGAAGTTGCAATTCCTTTGCAGTCTCCTCTTTTGGGCTAGTCACTGTTTCATCTGGAGGCTGCAAGACAGGACTTTTAGAATTAGTAGTTGGTGTAAATAGTCAAGATGGACAAGACAAAGAAGCCATGCTCCACTCCATGGCCTTCAGGACAGGTGAAAGAGTTTTTCCAGCAGATCCCCAGCACCCACTGCCTGAAAATGGAGGCAGTGACATGTGGCACCCTCAGATTGGAAAAGCAACCAGTGTGTCTGATTTCTGCATATTTAGGATCTGATTTAAGCAAACTTTAATAAAGGTGGTTAGCTCTCACTGACTTTGGCTTAAAAGCTTCCTTGGACACTTTAGGCAGCTAAGACCAAACAAAAGCAGCCCCATATAATTCATTATGGACACACCTCTTGGTTGCACCTAAGCTTCTTGCAAAGGTGCACAGACCTGTCATGAAGACTCCAACCATCTTGGTCTCCTCTGCTTTTGAATCCTAAATCAAACAAACTTGCACAGTCTTTCAGACAGCACTTCAGAAGCACAGAGAGAACAGGACAGCTTCAGAGATGGGTGATGGACTCTAGAGTCCAGGTCACTGATGGCTATCAATTGCTACTTTCAGACATCTGAATTAATGAATCTATTTTAACCTCACAAAAGAACTCAGCTGCCTGGCAGGACCTATCTAGCATTCATAACAGAGTAACAGAATAATCTAAACCACCACAGTCTTATCTCCACATCCTGCACTTGCTTGTGCTACTTGCTTTGCTTGAGGAAAGAAGTCAGAAGCACATCAGAGAGCAAGTAGGCTCTAAGGCTCTGTGGCACAGCTCCATGACACAATATGATGCTGTGCACAGTTCAGCACATTAAACATCCCAGAAACAGTAGCAATGGCAATGCAATGACAGCGCCCAAGTTAACTGACCTTCCACAACAAGGTCACTGCAGCACCACCTCAGGTACCTGTAAGTGCTGCACCTGCTCCACAGATGCTCTCTGGTGTGACCTGCTTTGCTTGTAGGCTCTGTGTGGAGTCTAAAGGCTGAACTGACCACAGAGACCAAAAATCTCCACTTGTGTAAGCCCATTCATCCAACAGTGAAGTACTCCGGCCAGGGGAAATGGGCAGAGACTTTCTCTTCTATTGTCAAACTGTGTCTACTCAACAAGCCTTTGGGTCATCTTAGCATCTAGTCCAGTTTGAGAAGACACCAGTGGAGTTCTCTGGCCCTCCTGGCTCAACTGTGACATGTCAGAGATCACTAAAAGCCCCTGGCATCCCCTTGCCCTTCCCAGACACAAAATAGATGGGTTCAATTTGTACCAAAGACCAACTGGCATTTCTGGTCCATGTATAGTCTGAGATGCCACTAAGAACATCTCTCAAACCCTCAGCACAATTAAATACTTCACCAATAAAAAGTAAACATACTTCATTTTCTATTATAAAAGAATCTCTCCCTCCCCTCCCAATGTTTTATTTTAGCAAGTGCACTCAACCATGTTCTCAATCTGCACTTCATTTCCTGCTATTCAGTTTTCTGTGGTTCACAGACAAAAATACCTGGGGGAAAAAAAAAAAAAGCAGCACAATACCAGATCCCATGGGGCTCTGATTTACCACAGGAGAAAAATGTGGCTTGCTGTACAACAGGAGCCTGCCATCCAGGTTGGGAACGGGAGACACAGTGGGTGAGACAGAGAGTATTAAGCTCAGAGGCAGCAGTGCCAAGAGCTTCTTGAGTCCTCTCTCAGCCAAGATAGTGGAGGGTATCCCTATCTTCATCTGGCATTGATTCCTGTAGAAGTAGTAAATAAAGCAGGGGTGTAGGTCTGTGTAGGGCATTCCTCCAGCTCAAGACAAAGAGCAAATAAGACCTTCAGTCCCTGCTCCTGCCAGACCAGGCCCTTTCATCATAATGGAGTAAAGTCAGAAAAATACATTTTTACAGCCATTTCCGTTCATGAGGATTCTAGAGCACTTGATCTTCTGCAAATGTGGTTGACATAAGACATGAGAACAGGCAGAACCTGGCAGCAGATTGCAATGGAATTTACAGATCAACACATACAACAGGGCTACCCCAGGGCAGGAATTTCCTTTAATTTGGGCAGAAGGAGATTTGGGAAAAGAGGTCTGGTGTTCTTGGAGAGGAGGTTCTCCCCCCGCACTGCAGCAGAGACTTTTCTCACCAAACAAATGCTTCTGGTGCTGTTCCCTGTCAGAGAGAAAACAGGGGACTTAGGTGAGCAAAGCCCCAAGAATAATTCATGAAAAGAGAGACAGAAGATGTACCACCTCCACTGCAGCACATCAGGGCAGCCAAGGGAGAGCAGGCATGGTCCCACACCACCTGCTCCACTGGTCACAGTGATGACAGAAACTGCAGCAGGGAGCTCACTCACATATTTTATCACATCTTTTTCACCACAAGAAACATGAAACAAGACATTAAATAGGTGCCACACCATTAGAAACATCAAGCCTTCTCTGTGCTCCAGCTTCCCCTGCTATCCCCAGCAGAGAATTGCAGATTATAGGGTTTGCTGGAGTTGATGTAGCAAAGAGGAAGGAGAGGGACAGAGCCAAGCAAAAGAAAAGATAGAGAAAGGAAAGGCTGGTGAAAGGAAGGCGTTTGGGTCTAAATACATGTGTTAGGGAACAGAGGAGTTTGTAAGCACAGAGATGGGAAGGCTGAGAGGGAGAGCCAAGGATAAATTGTTTTGGTGAGTACTCCAACCCTGAAATAAATGTAACCACCCAAGGGGGCTGTGTGACTCAGTCTGACATTTTGACTGGTTTTTTTCATGCCACCAGATGTAATCAATTTAGCTGGGGGGTGAGGGGGAAGCACACACATAATTTTCTTACATTCTAATGTCCATAAAAAAATAAAAAAAGAGAAAGTACATGTTTTGTTTTGTTTGGGTATTTTTCTAACCATAATATATGACACTTTGTGCAGAACCAAGCATGAGCAGAACTTCCACCTGCCCTTTACCATCACAGAAACTGGAGTTCTGGGGACTGGGGCAGATCAGTGTGTCCAGAGGTAGTCAAAGTAGCCTCCTCCTCTCCAATGCAGCTGGGAGAAAACCTCTGAGTTGAAGGAGGATGTAAGAGATAGCTGTGCAACTCTGTTCACATTTGCCTCAATATCCACGAGGGAAAAAATACGGCCAATAACATCCTAAGATATTGTCGTGCTGAAATTCTTTGTTTACCAAGAAATGACATGTTGAAAGCCCTTGGCATTTATGAAGCAGATGATTTCTATTCATTTATTTGAAGCATTTTACAGTACTTACCCAGACACTTGGAGCGATTATCTTGCCAGATCTCACGGGGAGGACTGGGTCAGATGGGCAAGCTCCAGAAGAATGTCTTTGTGTCCTAGAGGAAGTGGTGTGGTAAACAGGTAGGTGCTGCTCACCTCTCTGAACCCATCCAGTACCAAGGCAAGGAAGGGGGCCCATATTGCTTATTGCTTTCAGTTGTAGTTTCAATTGGGCATAGAGAAACCTTCGACTTCTGTCCAAACCTTCGGGGAAATGTTTCTGTGCACTGTTAAACAGCTCCTGCATTCCACCCAGGGGCTGATGCTTTTCTGTGGTAGGTGAATAATTCTTATATTTACTCTTTGCAAAATATTTTGGACTCTGGAGAGTTCTTGCTCAGGCAGACTCCTCCTGAATTAATAACAGCTTTACCAGAGCAACAGCTAAGAAATGAGAAGGCAGTGTTGTAGGAATCAGTAATTTTTAATTCATCTTTATCATGGGGTCTGCAGAAAAAAGTGCTGCTGGGAAATACTCGTTCTCCCTTTCTGTTGTAGAACAGACATATGTCTTTCGAGGAGCCATAGGAACTTAACCCAACACATCTGAAAACTAAGTGAAACTATTCATTGAAATGGATGCTAAGCCTCCATCCCATGACCAATATATTGTCCATTATATTTAACATCTAAGCCATCATCAGCCCAACATTTTATTTTAAAGTCTGCAAGGACGCAGCATCCTTCAAGACTTAACTTCCACCATGACTAGATCTTTGAATGTCTTCTCTTTGGATGTCCATTGGCATGGAAAAGAAGCCCAAAACCTTTCCTTGTAAGACCTTGTACTTTTCAGCTCCCTTCTAATTAATCCCCCCTCCGATTTCCTAGGAAGCTCTGTGCTGAAGGCCATCAGGAACAGGGGAGGCTGCTTAGTTTTTAAAGATGATCTCTAGTATGTCTTCATTTTCAGTTCAGAGCACATATTTTTCTCTCTCTTGAACACATCCCCAGAATCTTAAACTCTACTTCAAAATCCTATCCATTACATTTTTTTAAAGTGTCACCATTGCTCTTATCTGTTGTATTAATTATAAAGATTTTTTTTCCTTTAAGTGGGAGTTGTTTGAAATATATATAAATGATTCTATAGCATGACTTCTTATCACCTATTCTAATGTTTCAAATCAAGTCATCCACCAAGACGCATTCTGGGTATTTTGCAAATTAGCAATTTTGAATGCATTTTGCATGCAAGGAATAATTTCGTGTGCTCAGTGCATAGTCTATACCAATTTTGTACATGTCCGAAAGTACCAAATTTATGTCTACTTGTGGGGGGAGTCTCTGAACATTGAAGAAATTGCTCCATCACAATGGGCTAGAAGGGAGAATAAAGAAAATTCTACATTTGCATGATGAGCTTGTATTAAGTTTGTAATACCATTATTCCTTGGACTGGAACTTGCTAACTTTTGAAGATTTAATTGGTTAATCTTAGGATTTGGTTATTCTAGCTTTTTAATAAAAGGAAGGTTGTTTAAGGAAAACTATCTTTAAGTTTGAAAATCCCAAGGAAAAACATGTATTAAACCACAAGCCTCCTGTAAATGATAAATTTGACCCTCGAATCACTGTTTCAGAATCACTACGAATGGAGGTCTCCCAGTTCCCAGAGGTAATTTTTGGTCCAGCTGTCCTAAACAGATTTTTCTGTATTTCATCTGTCCTTAAAAAAAAAAAAAAAGGAAAACAGAAACCAAAAGCCTCCTACCAGAGATACTCTTAACTAAGTTAACACCAGGTTTTTAAGTCTGGCGTCCTCGACCCAGATAGGAAGAAAGGCGAGCTGCAAATCCAATACTTGCACTAAGATGCCCATTTTAAATTTCCACGACTTTATAACTGATAAAATGCTTTTCCTTAAGCTGAATAATTTTTCTAGCCTACTCACTAAGGAGATGGAATTGAAGTCATGATAAAAAAAAAAGTTGATACATTAGATATAGGAAGTGGAGATTTTTGCCTTTATGTTTTTGAATCATCCTTAAAAAAGTAGAGCAGATGTAAAACTAATGATCAAAATATTTTTTTTCAATAGAAAGTGTAGTTTTCACAAAATCTGAATGTTCCATGGAAAAACTTTAATTTTGCCAGAGCTGCTTAGTTTTCCACTGGGGAAGATCTAAATAAGAGATTTCCTTTTAAGTTCCAGTTGACTGAAATGTAAGATTTTAAGTCACTTTTTCAAATAAATAAACAAGTAAATAAAGTAGGATCTATCCTCTAAAGATTTTCTTCAGACTGATGTCTCCTGAGACATGAAAGATGGACATTTACCACATGGCAGAGATTAGCAAGGAACTCCACAAAGAGAATTCCAACCAACAGAGTCCATACCTTCAGCAAAAATGTGTCACTGGGCTAAGACAAAGCATATAAAATTTCAACCCAAAAGGAGTGAATCTGAGAAATATATGAGCAAAAGTGATGGAGGACAGGCAGGAATAGCAGTTGGAGCTCAACCTCTGTTCCAGCAGCTCTTGCCAGTGATTGCAAGCACTAATAAATAACAGTCCCCCTCTACATGCCATGTGCAGCCAAGGCGAGATAGACACATTTATTTCTGCTGTTTAACAGCCCACAGCTGATCCACACCTGCATCCTTGCCTCCAGGGGCACCATCCCTTGGGATGCAATAAGTTAAGGACAACATTTTACTTTGCTGAGCCTCCATTTATTGATCCCTCTGTCTGTTGGTGGTTTGGGAGTCTTGCAATCACCAGAGCTGTGATTGGGTACCACTACCCTGTGCACATCTCCAGCACAGGCTCAGGTCCTTCTGAATGTCTTCCTTGAGCATAGGGGCACTGTAGTATTGCCATGACTTCCAGATAACCAGCAGGAAGGGGACCCGGGGGTAAATATGCCTGTCCTTTCCCACCATTCTGCCTGCCAGAGCTGGTTCTGGCCAACCAAGACTTCTGTTGCAGAAGGAAATGTTGCTCTATGGAGAGGAAGAGTTTCATGGAGCCCTTCCATTGCACGTTCATCCTCTCCTTGCCCTCCTTGAAAATCTGGCACTGCTGAGACCTGAGCACAGCCAGAGACAACTGCAACTTGAGCCCTGTCCCAGCCTGAGAGCCCCCACAGCTTCTCCCCACACATGTCTCCCCTCCCTCAAAGCAGAGCAGATGTCCCCAAAAGGCAGCTCTCAGGACAATTTTCAGACAATCCAATATAAATAGAGTTTGAAGACCTATTTCTTCACAGTTTCTTCCTGCCCTGAAGCACCTTTTCTCTCTGTTCACACTGCTGGGGCTGAGCAAAATTGGGGGTGGTTTTCTTTTTCTCTGGAAAAACAACAAAAAATTCTGTTGCCAACTCTTGCAATTTTAGTCCCACAGTACTTGATGTTTTTCTTCACCCCCTCCCCAGCTTCTTGCTCCAAAGTATTATGCAAAAATCTCAGATTTCATTTTTAAGAGAGAAGAAAAAGGGACGAGCAGTTCATGGGCTTCTAGGTTCTACAGAAAAGCAGAGAAACACAAGCTCATCACATCCTAAAGCACCCCCAAACAAAAAAAAAGAAAGCATGGGGAAGCCAATATTTACAACTTTTTTTTTTTTTTTCCCCAAAGAGGTGATTTAAAAACCCCTCTTGTCCTGAAGAACCCAATGAATTTTTGAGCCCTTGGGCAGTTACACAAAGGGTCAGTTAATGCCATAGGTACCACCAATGGCTTCCATTGGCCAGATTTCAGCTCTCAGTGCAACAACATGGAGATGGGAAGAGAGTGGCATTTCCCTGGGACATGGAGGCTTGTAGCCACATGCTGTTCTGCTTACCCACACTAGAATGGGCCACAAATGGTCTGGCCATGCACAGAGCCACAATGCTAAGAGAGGCTCGAGGCAACTTCAAGTTGTTCGATGTCTCCATCTCCTGAGCTCATGCCCACCTCCTAACACAGCCTGGCCATGGCATCTCCGCAGCTCTGTGACATGCCTGGTGCAGGTGGAGCTGACCCATGCTGCAGCTGGGCACAGATCCCACCACAAATCCCACTGTGGGGGATCTCACAGGTGCCTGGTTGAGACAAAAGGGCTGGGGACTAACATGTGCAATCAGGGCATATGGGGCAGATCTACCTGCCGTGTTAGTGTGCCAAGGGAATATTCCCATTCCTTCCATTGCTGCAAACCTTTACTGGCTTGGAAACCTTGGAGAGCAAGAGTTCATGCACAGATATTTACAGTCCTTTCAGGCACATGACTTGGTTAAGTGCTTCCTCCCAAGCTGCTTGCTCCCTGCCTGGCCCAGGAGCTACCAGCACCACAGCCCTGTGCCTGCTCCATTCCTGCCCAGCATGGTCTCTCCTTCACCACTGGTGTTTGCTGGAGTTGTCCCCCTTGGGAAAGGCTCTGTGTGTAGCCACAAAACCTGATGTCAGGTCTGCCAATTGTCCCCACTGTTAGGAGCAGGACTGAGTTTCTATGCAACTCCTTGGCCACCTGGAAGAGAAGGGGCATAAATCATGGCTAGGAGAGAGGGTGGTTTGCACCTCAGTGGGATTTCAAAGTTGCTCTAAGAGATGGTTCTTGGCAGTCCACCTTTACAGGAAAAGAAGCACACACATCATCCATGGGATTTTCCGGGTAAAACAGAAGAACTGAGGAGGTTAGAACACTGCATATATATACAGACAATGAGCCAAACAATGCCCAGAGGTACAGGGTGGACACAAAGATCATGAACCACCCTCTCATGCACTCTATTGTATGCTGGGGGATTGTTCACTGACCCCAAGGAACAGTCTCTCTTGTGCTTGTTGGATCTTTGTACTTTTAAGAACTGTGCCAAGAGAGGCCACTTCATCCTTGTGTGAGGAACCAGTTTCAGAGGGAGGAGATGCAGTCAGATGAGAAGAGTAACTGGGCTGCTTGGAGACTTTACTTTTCTTTTGTCTTATTTTGGCATTTTATTTTATTTTTTAAAAACACAAGTCATCCAACCTGAAATTTTGTGGCTGTTCATATATGGAAACAGTTCAAGTCAGAAAGCCCAATATTCAGAAATTTAAAGGCAATCCAAAACTCCTAGGGTCTTCACAATCGAACTAAAAATACCATGGGAACAGGCTTCCTTTGACAAGATACTAATTTTCTGCAGCAGTGTAAAGCAATTAAAACTGTTCTAAATACCAGCTGTGAACTGCCCTGACATTTTCATGTCATCTGCTCCCTGGTCCTCTTGTGTAGTCCATGCAGGGGTGGGCTGGAGGCTTTCAGGGCCCTGCTATAATCCAGCAGACCTTGGCTGGTAGAACCAGCCCCAGAAGAGATTCCAGCTGGCTTAAGTTAGAGCAGCCACAGGGCTGCTCTAACTTAAACCACCTGCCAGTTCAGTCCTGGGCCAGCTCTAGGATCTGGGAGGTACAAATGTGGACAAAAACCAACTTTGCCTGCTATCTTCCTCATCTGTCCCAATAGGAGATAGAAGTCCAAACCCTATTTAGAGATTTCTCTAGTATAAGTCTTCAGAGGAACATCTTACAGCTCCTGGTTAAATTTAAAATCCAAGAAAAGGGATGCCATCATTTAGTCCCATCTTCCTTCCTTACCTTCTTTCATCACAGTGCTTGTGTTCACAATATTGAAGCCCGAACAAGAGGAAATGTGCAAGGACAGGTTATTTCCTGGAACAGCTGATGATTTCTGCCCTCTTTTGACTTCCCAGGCAGCCTCTCCCCTGCAGCTCTGATGCCTCCACTCCTGTAGGGAACCAAGCAATATGGACCAGAGAGGGGTTTTTCCTCGTTAAAGGGTGGAAAATAAGAAAGTAAATAAAAACAAACAAATAAAACTTTCCCTGAATACTTTCAGAGCTGCTGATTTTGGTTTTAGCTTTGGCAATAAGATCACAACAGATTTAAATAGCCCTGATTCACCCTTATAAGGAGACATACATAGTCATGTGCAATGGTAGGAATTACCCTGATTATACAACCTGAATTGTCTTGCTCCTTCCTTTCCTCCTTGCCTTTTGCCCTGCAGCTAGCAAAGATAATGAGTAACAGTGATATTAAACAGGGATTCTGAGGTTTTTTGACTTTTCTTTTCCCCCAGAAAGTGGATAACATACTATAGTAGATAGAAAAATCCATCCGACTTTATTTAACTGTAGCATTTATTAGGAGCAGTGAAAAGGTCAGCATGGAGCTGCCAGTGTATGGGCTAAACTCCTTTCCCCAGCCTTGAATGCGACAAGAAAGCAGATCTTTTAAGATGCAACTATCTTAAGCTCCCCTCCGATGGTTAAACTCTTAGTAATTCTAGGTTTTGGAGACAAACGTCAAAGCAGAGGGCTCTTCCCTTCATTATTCAAGTAAAGGCCCCATCAATATTATCTGTAATAAGAATCTGCTGTTGACATGGCTCACCCGCAGTTCCTGTTCCAGGCAGTAGTCCCTGTCAATAGGATTAAAGTGGAGGAATGCCTTTGACAAGTCCACCGGCTGCTGATTCATTGCTGCCATCAGGCTGCCGGCTGGGAGAGGCATCGGGCACCATTAGCCAGTCCTGCTGTGCCAAGTGCCCCTGAAGCTTTGATTTCTTGTGCCAGAGGGAACCTCCCTGGAGCTTCAGGAGGAAGTGGGGAGAGGGAAAGTCTGCAAGCGGTTTGCATAACTTGTGGCCTACCATGTTGCTTTTGGCTGTGTAATGGGCACATCAGCTGCTGGGAAGTTTTGAGGTGGTTTGATGATCCATGTTCAGCCAAGTGGCACTGGAAAGCCATCCAGCACTCATGAGATGGGAGGGAGAGTTGCCACCATCACCTCCATGTCAGCCTGGGAGACCACATTACACATGGAGATGAAAGAGGGATTCATTGCCCTCTCATTGGAGCTGCTCTCAGTGCCAAGCAGCCCACGGGAAGCCACAAGCAATGATACCTGAGCAGTGCACCCCAGTGCACTGGCAGCCAACAGACCTGAGGAACAACAGCACCAGCAACCCACAGCAAGAGGCACAAACAACTTACTTTGACTTGTGTTTCTCCCAGAGCATGGCCCATGCTTCACTGGGCATAGGGATGCAGGGATGTTCTTGGGGGTCAGAATGAAACACCGTAAAAGCTCTGGAAGGAAAATTTTGGGCACAAAGAGATGCAGATTGCTGGTGCACAATTGGGCACATCCAGTCCTCGATGACATTGACCTGTATTTTCTTTCTCCTTTGCCTCCTTGTTTACCACAGCTTTCAATACCAAGTGTCTGTCATCACCCTCTGGCTTGCACAGCCCGAGTTCTGCAAAGCCTCTGGCTCCCCCTCCCCTGCAGGCTGGTGGCCACAGTGAAAGAGGCAGAGAAGGGACTGTGCAGCTCCTCTAGAGCCCTGGGTCTAATGCTGCATAAAAATCAACAACTAGCCACAAAAGTAAGGGAAAAATGTCAGCTGCCAGGGAAAATCTGAGCCTCTTAACCTTCTATCTCTCAACTTTTCGAGTGGAGTATGCAGAGCACATGTGCACACACACACTCACATTAACACCCTCATCTTTTCCAGTGAGTAAGCTCCTGTCTAATTCATTCTGTTCCTGTCCCCTTAGGTGCTGAGGCCAGGTCAGGAAGCAGGCAGCCTAGAGTAAATAGATTAGCTCTTTTTAAAATAAAACCTCTATTATTATCCTTAGGAAAAAAAAATAACAACCCTAATTTTCAGGAATTGTTACATTTAATTAGGCTGCAGGTTCCACTGGGCTCTACAAATGGAGCCAAGAAAGCACGAATGTCAAAATACTCTGTACACGAGATGAAAAGTCCTGAGCTGGGCAATCCAGGGAAGGGGAGCCCTGTCAGCCCGCCTGTCAACTCTGCCGCAGATTTTTCAAACCTAATTAAAATGATCTTTAATTTTTTTCTTCTGCTTTTAAAAAAATGCATTTTTCATATTTTTTTAATTTTTTTTCTGCTTCAGTTTTTAATCAGCCTGATTTCCTGCACTGAGCCAGCCAGGAGGAACATGAAAAGGAGACTCACACAGGCATCCAGAGCTGGAAAACAGGAGGACGGGTGGCCGTTCAGGCAGCAAAGCCTTCACCGCAACTCAACACGCACTCGCTGTTTACTCACATGTGAGATCAGCCCTAACAGGAAGAACAAGGTACCAAATTCTGTCCCTGCCTGTTTCCTGCCACATTCAGGGGAATGGGACCTTTCAGGCTCTTTGTAAATAAACAGGAGCGCATCAAAGGGACACCTGACCACTGCACTCATTTTCAGCAAAATTAGAACAACTTACAGGCACTTGAATTTTTGGCTGACAGCTCAGACCAAAAGGGCCTTTACTGCCCTGGGATTAGCAGCTCTGATGCTTTGGAGCCGATAGAGGAAACCAGTTTGCAAATCCTGAAACAGGAGCTTTACAGGAGAGCTTGAGCCACCAAGTAATTTTGCTCACATCTATGCCTTGCCCCTGCGGGGCCCTGCCAATCCCTCTCCCTCACTGGGTTCATTGTTTATATGTGTGAAATTATTTGGATGGGCTGATCTCAGCAAAGTGGTCTGTAGAGTCCTGCAGCAAAATGGGAGGTTACTGACATGGAGGCAGCAGCACAGGGCAGAGCAAGTCATTAAGACTAATAACCAACATGATAAAACTGGGCATAAATAGGGATAAAGAGATTTAAAACAAGAAACTAATGCTGAAGAGGAGGTTGGGTCAACAGCTATATAAACACACACTTCCCCTCCCACCTCCCCTGCTCTAGTGTCTCCAAGAAACATATTTGCTGACTTAAACAACCATTTTTTTTTCAGCCTAGTTTCCTAGAGAAACGACTCTTTTGTGATCGTGCTGTGGGTGTGTCTGTCTTTCTCCCTAATAAAACTTGTGAATTCACAGGCCAATTTCAATCAAGTTTGCCAGAAGGGCAGAGACCTCAAAGAAACTAGCTGCTTACAAGTCTTCCAAGGGCTGGGTAGACAAGAGAACGCGAAGCCCATGCTGAGACAAAGGCTGAAGCATGAGCGCACTTGATATTAAACACCAGAACATTCAACCTTGAGCTGTCTCATATGTTTCTCTCCAGGAAGCCACACTTCACTGAATCACTCTGAGCGCAATGTAGAAACGGCATCATTTGAGCTGAGAATTTAAAATTGTGGTGACTGACAGCCCCTCTTCCTGTGAAATGCCATGAGAGTAAGTGCCTGTGCAGGAAGGAGTCCCAGCCAGGTAAAATGAGGTGCCTGCAGGCACCTGGTACCACCAGCACGGCACTCCAGCCACCCAAGCAGCCCTTTCTGCACCAAAGCCACTTCTTGGGCACTAAGGAGATCCGAGGCCAGGAGCAGGCATGAGGTCACCTTCTGCTCCATGCAACATCCCAGCTGAATGGTCTTTCCTGCTGCTTGGGTGAGCAGAAGTGGAGATAGGAGCAGTCCAGCTGCCGTGGGAGTCAGCAGTTTATAAACCGAGAGCATTTGACCCAGGATCAGCAAGAGGAAAGGATGTTCTCACAAGGTCAGCCTCCTACAGCATCAATTTTCAGCCTCAACTTGCATTTTAAAAGCAGGTTGGGAAAGGCCTGCTGCAGATGCCCCTCTCTTATGCAAGGGCATGGGGATGCTCCTGGAAGCATGGAACTGACCTGGGAGCTGCCAAGCTCCAACAGAGCTCAGATGCTGATGGGGAGGAGGGCTTGAAAAGCACGATGGAGTAAATTGAGAATACCAACCAGGGCTGCTTAGAGGCAGCAAAAGCAAATGTCCTAATTAAGAGAGTCTCTCTTTGTCCAGGTACAATGGTCCAGTGCAGCCAGATTTAGGATGCACTAAATGAAGGAAAAAAGCCAAGGAAAAAACAAAAGGAGCCATGAGCTCCTGTTCTCCAAGATGCTGAAGAAGATGACAGAGAGGGAAACTAAAAGGATGTTTCAAATGGGGAGGATCTCAATTTCAATAATCTTACCCCCGCTCCCACATCATTTAAATTTGGGAAGGTCCTCAGAATATTACAACAATCTATTTCACTGGGATGTCTTGGCATTTCTTCCCTCTCCTCAACTCCCTGCTATCTCACTGGAAACACCCTCTTGTCTGCTGAAAAAAATAAATCATCTCCTAGGGCAACAAAACCCCTCAGCCAAGACCTAAAGGAGGCCTGGAAGGTTTTACCCTATGATTGCTCAGGGAAAATTCACCCGTGTGACCTTCATGTCCCATGGAAAAGATGAAATCGAGGCTTGCGCAAGGCTCTGCAGGGAAGGGACGGACTGCTGGGTTTGCCCTCCGGTGACCAAGCTGGGATCTTGCGTGCCTGGGAATCATGTCCGTAGGGGAATAGAGGGAGCTGGCATTTTTGGGACCCTGTGACTGGCTGCTCAGCTAGTAATTTAGCAAAGGGTGAGCAGATAATTTCCTGTTGAACTGGTCTGTTGGAAGGGCCTTTCCCCTCCGGGGAGCTGGTGGCTACGCAGCCAAGCCTGAAGACACACAGGAGCAAAGTGTGCTCCCTCCTTTTATAGTGGGGCTGGTTTCCC
The DNA here is from genome assembly GCA_013399895.1 of Serilophus lunatus. Classification (NCBI taxonomy): domain Eukaryota; kingdom Metazoa; phylum Chordata; class Aves; order Passeriformes; family Eurylaimidae; genus Serilophus; species Serilophus lunatus. Next base: position 227,890 of record VXBA01003238.1, on the reverse strand, counting down.
CGTGTTGCCGTCATCCCTGGGGTGAGCAGTGCCATAAGACATTTGAGGCTCTCCCCCGCAGAGGGTAAAAAGTCAAAAGGGTATTAAGCTGTCAGATTGGGGCAATTTATGTGTATAAACAGAGCCCTGTTTTGCTGATTTACACCCTGATAGCACATGGCCCACAGGTAACGAATGCAGCACATCCCCACATCTGCCAGTGGAAGCAGTTTGGATTGACTGACCCATAAAACTGCAAGGCCTGAAGTTATCTGGCTTCACATCTACATATACACACGCAAACAGCCACAGCCAGCAAGCGCTCATGGAGTAACACGATATAAGCAATAAACGCTTTCCCCCAGCAAAAGTTAGGGGAGAGATTAGATAAGGCAGCTAAAGCAAACTTTAACCACCACAGTGGGAGCTCAGCTGGCCCGTCCTTTTACTTGGCTGAACAAGCCACAGCATAGGGAGCCCTATGTCACCCCACCAGTCACCCCACAGTGCCAGTTTCCCAAAGGGTGCAGATGACCCAAATTAGCCCAGCACATCATCCCCACTCTCTGTGAAAGCACCCCATCATTATAAGAGAGCTGTGCCACCCTCCCAATCTCAGGATCCAGCTAAATCTTGCCTCCCACCAGGGAAGGGCTCTGAATTATTTTTTCCCCTTTGGAAATGCTCCTATTCAAAGTCAGAGAGGTGGCTGGCCTCTGTGGGCACAGGGAAATGGCTCTGGTGCCACTGCTCCCCTCCCAGGTGGTGTAATCCAGCTCCCTCTACTACATTGCATAATCAAACTCCACTCTCTCCCACCTTTCAAGGGAAAACCGCATTGCAACTGACCTAGAAACTCCATCCTTCCCCCTTCAGTGATACCAAGAAATAGATTGCCCCCTGACCATTACCATCTGAAGATGGGATTGACAGATACACAGACGGGTTCCTGCTCTCAACACAGTACGGGGCAGCGTTTGCTTCCCGTCATTGCAATTCGTGCCTTCACATCATCGTGCCACTGCAGGGATGCGAGCAGCCACTACATTCCCAGTCTGCCCAGCAGACTTCAGTGTCAATTGCATGCTTTGGGCAAAAATAACAATTGGAAAAAATAATTGCATTTATCATGTTGGCGACTCAGCCAGCTACATAAGAATGTTACATAGCAAAACCACAGAATTCAGCCTCTTTCCACACAAGCAGCAGAACAATGACTGGCAGGAGTCCCCTGACATCAGATGCTCATCTTTAACTCAAGCAATTCTTCCACCATCTCCACTCCACCAACCTGGGATGCTACAGCAGTCCAGCCTGCAGGTAAACCTGAAGCTGATGGAGATACCCAGAGGACAACTTCCAACAACAACTAAGCAGGTAAGAATACCACAATGGACTTATTCAACTGTCTTGTCAATGGGGGCTTGGAAAGATGTAGGATTAAACTTCTCAAATGATGCCATGATTCGCAGGAAATTAAACATCCCATGCTTGGGGCAGTAGTGATTGGTGATAGATTGTGGAAGAGGCAAATGATGGCTCTTCCAGTGTCACCACAGACTCCATAAATAGGTGAATTGTTGCTATGCCTCTTAACAGAACATTCAGCACTGCATGTTATTTCTGTTTACACTTTCCTTCTTTGCTTAGCCTGCTAACTCTGCTCCTGTGTAACCTGGTCACTATGTTTGCACTGCTTTCTTGCACATTTTGTCTCATTAGGACATGCTACTAACTTGCCTTGCTGATGTGAAGAGGGATTTAAGGTAATGCAATGCCCATCTCAGAGTCCAAGTGAGAAAATCAACTAAGAGCCCCATGTTATGAAGGCTCCATCTCTTCTAACCAAAAGCTGACACAAAAATCCTGCCCATTCTTTTGGATTCTAGTTACTGGGCAGTAACTATGAAAGTCATATCTGTTCCAAGTAGAAACCAGCTCACCAAAACAGACTGCCCAAGCAGCAAGGAAATCCTGCTCCTCAACTGGTTGCATGGTCACTTCAGCCAACATAAGAGACAAGATGGGGCATGAAGCAGAAGAACAATGCTACTTCTTTTGGAGGCAGTGCCCAGCTAGACGGATTAGCCAAAACATGATTTTGTTCCCCAAAGCTTTGTAAGCAAATGCAAGTTAAAATAGGTCCCTCTTGGATCTGGTGTTCAGTGTCTTCTGACTCTATGGTGTGTAAATTATGTCAGTTGTAGACTCCCTTGGACTTCATTGTATTGGCATAAAACATACAAATGAATTGGCCTGGGGCATTCTTCTGCTCACAGGGTATAAACAGTTGGCAGTGACTAATGTACCACTTGTCAGTGCATTCTCCTAGCCTAATCCTGCAAAATAAAGTGCATTAGCCTAAGCTACCTTCAAGCTGCAGTAATGCCATCCCTGTCAATAGCATGTTCTTCTCAACAATCTTGAACTGCTTTAGATCTTGTTTAACAAACTACTTAAACACATATGAACACCAATACAACTACACTTAAATCAGTTTAAATGTTGATTCGTGCTGTGAATACAGGTTGTGAGGGACATCCTTGTCCTCCAGGTCTTCCTGTGCTAGCTGATGTTATGACCACAAGATTGTTGTTGCCACATCACTAGAGAGGTTGCCACCCCACAACCCCATTGATGTATACAAAATTATAAAGCCGATGTGGACAAGAACCAGTTGGCTGGAAAGGCTGTGGATAAGGCAACATTTCAGCTAGTGCAGCTGCTTACATAGTGAACACCTTTCTGAAGTCTTTGAGTTGCAACCAGCACTGCCTCCAGCAGTTTTAAATTAATTTTGAAATGTTCATCCAGGAAGTTGTACTACATTAGTTTAAAAATACTTTGAAGGGTTTTTTTCACCTTGTGTATAGACCAGGATAAAAGGTGTCTAAGAACTCTTGGGGATAGTTCTACCTCCACCAAGCCATTGGCTCTTTTGATACCAACTTCAACATAAGCAGAGCTTCAGCTTTTACTTTTTATGCAGGTGTCAGTCACCAATCTGGCTATACCAGTGTAGCAGTGCTGGTTTCATCCTGTTGAGATACTGATATCCTCTGCAGATGTGCCTTGAGCCTGGCCAAAGATACCAGACAACACAAGTCAATTCCTGATGAAGCTGACTTCATAAAGCCTTTTTCCCATCTGACTGCCTCCATGCTCAGCTTCCAGGTGCTGCACAGTGGTCTTTAGAGGGGTAAAAAAAAATTCCCAGTATCTACTTCATTTCTCACATCTGCAAACTGGGACTAACTTTGCCCTCAACTTTGCTCTTATGGCTCAACATGGACATGGTCACTCAGGGCTTTGCCACCCTTCCAAAATTTTCCTGGCTCCTACTTTAACTCTCTCCAACTTTTTAAGATTTTACTCACCACAGCAGCACTGATATTTGGAGCAAGTAAATTGGAGCTTCTTTTTATGCTCTCTTTATCTCCAAGTGTCCTCCCACTGAGCTACAGCTGAGCACTGGGACCATCCATCCAGCTGCTTTTGTCCAGCAAAGAAACTTTCCCAAAAGCTTCTTCAGGATCCTCCTTCCTGGAGTCCACTGTCTTATAAATTCAGCTTTTATTCTTTGTTCTTGCATTCACCTGCATCACCATATTTGTTGTTTACTTGAGCCTGGCTCCCCAAGTGCTCTCTATTTCTCCCTATCAGCGACCTCCTTTCTTCATTATTTACCATTTCCTTGCTTGTCACAGCACCAACGGCCCACAACAGTGGTGATTTTACATTTTCTTCCATGTCATTGATAAAGATATTAAAAGCAAGAATACAGGAGGGACTTTGCTACAAACACAGCTGGCAGATGATTTACAGTCACATTTGGAGACCTGTCAGGGAGCCAGGTTTTAATCCATTTAGTGCACATCCTCTTGATTTTATACTGCTCTAGATCCTTAATCAAAATGTCATGTGGTACCCCGTCAAATGTCTCACTGAAGTCTAGTACACTACTATCACTTTCATCAACTAAACTAAAGAGAGACATCACATTCTATTTTCCATGAACTCATGCTGATTGGCATTAATTACAATTTTTTTCATTTAATTGCTCATGAACTCCCACAAATACTAACTTGTATCACCCAGTGCATTTCTAGCAGCATCCCTCTGATTCATCCTTGGCCACACATCATGTGTGTTTTGAAAATAGCACTCCTGTAAAACCTGAAGCTGGAGCTGGGCACAAGCAAAGTTGGCCACTGCCTGGAGCAGCACAATATGGGGACCACAGGAACAATTATGGTCTTGCTGATGGCTTTGCCTTTTCCAGAAATCTGGAAGAGAAGACGAACTGTTCATCTTGCACACAAAAGTAAGGATGTGAAGAACGGCTCTTTCAGACAAGTGAATTGTCCATCAGCACTGTTTGAGATAGCACTGATACACACTGAAACTACTGCCCCGAATATGGCCAGGAGAGTCTTTTTTATAGTACAATGGGTGATACAAAATGTTTCTATCATTACAAAGTGCCCAACCCTGTTTATTCAGCATACAGATGAGACTGAAACAAGCTTTTACCAATAACATAGCAGGTATTATCTTGCTATCACAACTATTTGGTTTTGTTCATTGAAGGTTGGAAATAATTCATTAGCTCATGCTTTGGTTCTTTCAACTCTCCAAGTGAAGTTTATGAAGCCATCCCACAGCACATGCCCATGATATTGACATGTCCATGGCCCTGGGTTGCTTCTTTTTTATCTTTTAACTCTGCAAATCATTGTCTAAGTGTCTCAAGTGGAAGTAATTGTTCATTGAGAAACTACAAAGAATAAAAGGAAACAAGAATTTTTCTTCAAATATCCAAATCATATCTGTTTTCATTTTGATATAGTTGCTATTTTTCTAAAATTTGGAGCAGAAGAAAAGGATTGGTTTAAGCTTTTTCCTTCTTCTTTTTTTTTTTTTTTTGAGGAAGGTTCTTTTTTTTTTCCTTTAATGATTTAAATAAAACTGAAGAAAATTTCAAGGAATAAATATTTCATATTTTGCAGGAGAAGGACAGAAAATAAAATTTGAGGTCCCTACAATGCAATAGCATGGACCCATCAAGATGAAGTCATTAAACATTTCAGCATTACTAAAACAGCATTTGTTTATTTTTTACAAATAATTTGGCTGATGGAATTTTCCAATTACCAATCCTGGACAGTTACTACTAGAATTCAGCTGCAGCTTATCTCATTTTGAGTGTGCAATCTTTAGTACAGAGTAAAGATGAAAACCTTATAACTACCACAACAAGCAATACTTATAACAAGACCTGCTGATGTAATAGAAGTGCCTGATGTTACTACTTAGAAAGCCCTTCTGAAGCTTGAGTTTTGCAGTCCCATACATCCAAGCATTTGAAGGAGAGGAGGGTAGGAGATATAAGACTGCATCTCTCCAGATAGGATTATTCTCTGTGATTTGTTTCCTTTTTCCAATTGTCCAACACTAAAGAAAATTACTGTGCTGGACAGTGGAGATGTTTCCCTGCTCAGTGCTGATTATACACAGACTCTCCTCTGTCCCAGGGAACAACACAGCAGACAGTTTTCAGCTGTAAGAGACTCTCTGGCCTTGCATTTTTCATCTTTCCTATGCTAAAGGCGAACTCTTGGCAGAACATGCTGGAAAAACACAAAGGATATTGTAATCTTGGGGTTAATGGCTACACTGCTGAAAACTTCACAGAGCCTTTGACTTATCTCATTAGCAAGCCAGAGAGCTGCTTTGGCATTAGATGTCACCTATGCATTTGGACCAAACCCCAACATCAATAAATCTCAGCAAATATCCCTTCACTGCAACCCAAGTGCCTGCAAGGGTGCTAATCCCTGGCCAACATTTACTTGGCTAAATTATTTTTAAAAGATATTGCAGCTAATACTCCGTATTCCAGAGAATCCTGCATTGTTTTCCTTGCAAATTGCTCCTCCAAAAGGATAAAAGCTACAGCTTCTCACTTTCCACTCCAAAATAACCCTTCTCGGCTGGAGCAGTAGCCTGTGAACTTCCCCAGGAAAAGTGAGATGCCTGTGGTGAGTCACATCCCTGTCCCCAGCCACGGTTGGAGTGACGGTCCAGGGGCGTGTCTGTGCCTAATCCCCCACTGCTCTTTTTGCATGGCTGTATCCCTCCAGGATTTGGACGTCCCTCCTGCCGGTGGTGCTGGGAGAGCAAGAGCAAGGCCATGCAGGAGTCAGAGGCATTGAAGGGCTCTGCACTGGCAGAACAATGGGTTTGCTCCAGGCAGAGCTACTGACTTTTAACAGCTCTTTGCCAGTAACCCCATATGGGATTGCATCATGGAAAATCCTAGTGGAAAGCCAGGAACAAAGGAAAGATGTCAGGCTGCTTTTAAAAGCGACTTGTTCTTGGGGCAGAGGAAGCCCTTTGGTGGCCAGTGTGGGAGACTCAGCCAGAGGAACCTGGGCTCCCTTAAAGACTGGAGGCAAATTTGGAGACATACACCAGACTGGAGAGACGACAAAAGGGCAACACTCAGAAGGCAATAGCTTTGACTTGCTCTGCATTTTCTAGGGATGAAGTGTGTGTATCTGTTTGGAAAAAATTCCCATGCAAACATTGTGACCCTTTATTGAATTGTCCCTATGGTCCCCAAAGAGACCAGAGTGCCCATCAGGACAGAGGATGTGACAATGCCCATAAACTACTGAGCTCTCATCTCTGATCCAACATTCCCAGAAAGGGAGCCAGGCAAGGAACATGTCCCTGAAAGCCAGAGCTGGGGATGCTGCCTGGACTTTCTCCAGGCTTGGGTAGCTGAAAAACAGGGCTGGTTTTATAATCCATGACGAGAGATCTTGGTCAAGAGATGCTCTGTTCTTCAATAGAGAAGCACAGTGAAGTGATTTCTGAAGGGATCAAAACTGTAAGTGGTATTGCACTGCAAGCCCAATGAGAAAACTTTTGATGGGGGATTAGAAAAGTAACATTACTTCTGTAAGTATGGAAGAGAAGAGCCATGAGTGCTCATGAGAAGAAGAAAAAAATCCCAAGGAGAGCCCAGCAAAGACACCCTACACTGCCCAGTGTAACTCCCTGAAGTCCAGATTCTCTGTGACTTTGGCTCTGATGTGATATCTAACTTAATAATGCAGTCTGCTTCTTGTTTTCCTTTCTTATTCTAAACAGGTCTCTAACTCTCCAGGGACAGTGTGCAGAAGGATAGTGCAGAGCAGGTGTTTGAGAGGCTTTGCTTCCTACTTTGGTGTTCCACCCAAAACACTTCATTTCTCACTGGCAACACAAGGACAATCCCATGAGCTAGTGCAGTAAGTTCAGATTGCATGGCAAAAGGAAGGGCACTTAGGTACCACACATGGAGAGGAAGCAGCAGAGGTTGTAAGCAAGACTGGAAAACCAGCACATTTGCATTCTCATTAGGTATACAGAAAACAGCTAGGAAGATTCTTTTGGCAATACAGCTAGCCATTGACTTGCTCACTTGCCTGAAAGACTGATGCCAAGGAGCAGCAAAGCAAAGCAAGAGAGCTGGCTTTGAACCAAGGGATTTTGTAGAGCTCTCATTTTGCATTCATTGCCCTTAGTCCAGGGGTCTTAAGCGTTGTCACTTTTAGGACATGAGTTGGAAAAACTGAATTGCAGAAGGACATCTTCCCTGTTTGCATATGGGCATCTCTTCCTTTATTTCCCATTCCACCATGGCCAAATAGTTCGGATTTTGGACAGAAAATCCCTCTAAAACTCCAGTGCTCCCACGCTGGCTGGTTGGAGCAGGGAGTGGGGCAGGACTAGCCCTGCTGGCAGCACGGTCATACCCGTAGTGCCCGGCCAGCTCTCACCACTGCTGGCTGGCGATGGCTCTGCTGTAGCTCCTCATCACAAAAGACACACTCTTCACTTGGCCAGTGATGCCGGACACTGCTCCAGGCTGCCTCAGTCTCGGTAATACTGGCAGTGCCACTGGATGACAAATAACCGAAAGCATAGCTTACATGCCTGAGAGCCCCAGCACATGTTGGATATCTCAATTGCCTTGCCCAAGTTGCTACCAAAAAATGTCACCTCCAACGAGAGCGGCACAGCCTTCTCCTGCCTGTACCACACACCACACTCTGGGACGCCCCTGCCCACTGCCAACATCATGGAGCAATCTATCACAGAGTGCGAGAGGACTGGGAATGCTGCTGTTTTTCCACTATTGTGGCATTATGCGGGTCTTTGCTTGGAAAGGTTTGCTACTATAGGTTACCCTGAGAAATCTTGGTGAGAATTTGGAAAAGAGTGAATCAGATGCCAGCTGTGAAGAGAAACTTTTCTCCCAGCAGCTGCATTTAAGGCTTGGAAGGGTCTGGAGATATGTCTCAAACCTTTTTCCCCACCCTCATTTCAAGTAAATGGCTTAAATTTGGTCTGCCTGCATTCACACACCTTTATGTTTGCTTTACCAATAATATTCTAACAAAGGCATTTACTGTCAGGAACATTTACCAAAATGGCAAATAGTAGAGAACTCATAAACACAGCAATTTAGACCAGAATCTGGTTCTGAAAGTCACGTACTAGTATTTAAGAGGAGGAACAATGTTGTGTGAACATTCACCCAAGCCAAAGTCACCAGCACAGCTGAGATTTCATCCATTCACTAGTAACAGGTTCATTATCAAGATATATTGCCTGAATTATTCCTAGATGTTATTCAGAGAATTATTTCAAATAATTAATATATGTAAGAAAATTACTGGCTCTGAACAGAAGAATTGAACTTGTCACATTAGAGTTGAATAAATGCCCTGCAACTATTCACTGCCCTGCTTTTGGATACATTAATTTCGCCAGATCCAATCTTTAACCCCATTGGGGCTGAAGGAAACATTCTCCGCTTGCTGTGGTTTGGGACACAATCCCCAGGAACACCATCCCTCTCTGTAGGGGGACTGTGGCCATATTTCACAGGCTGTCCATTGTATTTCAGGAAGGAGACTCACAGTTTCACCTTTCACTTGCCCTGGGATAATTTCTGTGATCTTCAGCAGGGCCATGGTTACATTTCTGTGCACAGGACAAGAACTGCACCAGGTTTAGTCTTGTCTCCAGTTCATTGTTTCAGCATCTCAGAGGAGGTGCAGGAAACACTGTGATCATAGGGAAGTGCTGGCAGGAGCAGGCAGGACCTGATGCTCCTCAGAAGATGGTGGGGACAGCCAGGTATCAGCCTTCCCCAAACCAGGGCAGGCTGGAACCTGTGCTTGGTGCTCCAAGAAACACAGGAATCTTGATGCTATTTGGGCTGGTCTCTGGAAGATAAAAGTGAGCATGGGCAATATGTCTAAACATAGATGATGTGAAAGTAAGAAGGTCCAGAAGTGGAAATTCACAATTTTTTGCCCTCATAGATAAAAGCAGTGTTCCTTCAGGGAGTTAGGGCCCCAGATTATGCCTACAGTACCTTCCAGACACCAGAAACTGCTGTAGCTCTCTGTGTCCGCAGTGCAACAAAAACGCATTAACCTCATTTTGCACCACAGGTGACTTTTGTCCCACATCTTCTCTCTTTCACAGTCGTTCAATGTATTCCCATTACCTGTAAGAGCAGTCTTGTCCCTAGGATCCCTCCAGCACCTGTGGCAGAGTTCAAGAAGTAAAGGTGCAGGATCAGGCTTCAGGTGGAGAAGAATTAAAAAATCCATAGAGACATATAGGACAAGTGGAATAACTAAAGAAAGAGGTATGTTTACATGGAAGTTGCTAAATAGGTGGCTTGTTAACTGCATTGTGTCAGGAACATTCATTCTTCCTTGTCTCGTTATTCCCAAGGGTTTGATCTCTTATACAAGACCAGGATAGGCTTAACTTGACTGAGGGCAGGACTGTACACTGAGCTGGTCCAGGTTTTAGCTAGCAACAGAGGTCAGTGTGGGGAAAGAGTCTGTCAAGCAGGGTTTGGAGAGGGATTTGAGCGAGGAAGGGGCCCAGGGGTCACAATGAGATCTTTTTCAAGGCCTCAGTGATGTAGCTCATGGCCTGGGAGCATCCTGGCTACCCAAAAACATGTAGAGCCCCAAGAGCCAGGATAAGTTTTCTGCATCAACAAACACACAAAAACTAATAGCAATAACTGGGAGAATCTGAAAGGGGTCCTTTGCTACCCCCCCTCACTCCCCCCACTTTTTTTATTTGCCTGAGTGACAGAGGATTTAAATGCAAAGTGGATCTAATGCACACCCTGAAGTCGGCTGGCAGTATGCAAATGACCTGTCAGATTAAAATCTGAATGAAAGAGATAACAAGCTTATCTTCATAACAAAAGACTCTTGCAGGCAAACTATTTGACGCAGTGTTGATGTTTGTTTTAACCCGTGGACTTTGGACAGTGCAATATTTCTAGGGCTGCTCGCCCCTCACTCCCCCGTGCTTGCACGCCTGTGTGTGTGTGTGTGTGTATTTGTATTTGCACTGGCAACAAAAGGCAAGGGCTGTGATAATAAGAAGAGAGGGGAGCAAAAAAAGAAACCTAGTGAGGGCTCTATCAGTTGATTTCAAAGTCTTTTTTTGGGGGTGGCTCTGCAGAGCCAGTGCCAAACAAACCAGCAATAGGTCAACTCACGCTTGCGACCAGCACTACAGCTGCAGTGAGAATAAGCAAACACAGCAGCAGGGGAAAGAATTAAAGGAGGGGGCTGGGGGCAAGGCTGGCGATTTATTCTTCTGGCACGTGCAGAGGGGCTAGAGATGGATCAGCTGTATTTATTCTGTGAAAAGGGAAAATAAAAGGAGGCAAAAGAGCAAAGCAAGTTTCATCGCACCAGGGAAAACAAAGATTTTCAATAAACTCCCCATTGCCACCCCCTCCCTGGAAAAAGGGGGAGAGGAAGGGGAAAAAAAAAAGCTGCAGGTGTTTGCGAGGGGTCTGTATAGAAGCCATGCAGGGAATTAGCAACTGAGGCAAGTTGTCTTTGGAAAAGGAATCTGCTCTGAATAGATTTGCATTTCTTAATTTAGGGATCATCAGCAAACAAGAGACAGAGAAAGCACCCCTCTGCAGCACCGGGGGCTTCAAAGTGAGGCGGGCAGTGTGCCGGGGCGGCCCGTGAGGCAGCCGCGCTGGCTATTCAGGCTGGCCGGGCTCCCGCTGGGGCTGCGCTCCCTCCGTGCCGGCGCCGGCCGGACCCCGAGCCCCGAGTCCCTCCGGCCGCCCCGCTTTATCCTCCTGATACAATGAGGACCATGTGAGCATTGAACGCCACGCCACGTTCCTCGCCCTGAAGAATCGGCACCAAATCCTCCCCTTTCAGGTCCTTCCCAATGCTCTAAAGCCCCTCGGTTAATGCCCCGCTGCTCTGCTTTCTTCCTGCTGGGGAGTAAAAGCCCATTGAGAGGGAGAAAGACTTCTCCCAAAGCCTTCCAGTCAGTCCTCAAACCACCAAGCAGTGTTTACAAGTTTTTCCAGACGCTGCAATTCATTCTGATGCTGACCCCCTGCTGCAGGGGACAGCAGATATATGCCCATGCCGCAAGGACAGTGGCAGGAGCAGAGCCACAGCCCTCAACCCCCTGGCAAGAGTTTGCTTCATGCCCTTGCACACAGGCTCACTGCCCTTGTTGCCCTGACTTGTACTTATCTGGTCTGCTTGGCTTAGTCCATCTGGAGTGGGATGGAGCCCGGCACCGCAGCACCAAACCAAAGCAGTGCTGTCCGTTCCTGGGAGTGACAATGAGTCCCCAACTGCATCTCACACCCAAACATTTCCTAATATTCGTAGATGTTCATGCAGCCTTTGCACATGACACCTTCTCACACATGTTCTGCGGTGCTCCCCAGGCTCTGTCCTGCACTTCAGAAACATACACATTGCTCTGTGGGAAATGGGCTGGAAGGGAAATCTCAAACACAATTTTCTTGGATGGCATTGTAGAACATGAAACCACAGGCCAGGGAGAGCCTGCCAGGGAGAGCCCTCCAGGGCAGGTCACTGTGCTGCATGAAAGGGTCTTTCAATTCTGGAAGGAAAAAGCAAAAAAAAAGTTACATAGATGTTAAAACAATGAAGAAGGAATTTGAGCACTGTAAAACTTAGCCATCAGGTCCCTCCCAATCCCACTCAACAGCGCTTGCTGAACTTAAGACAGGACTGCAGCAGATAAACCTGCAGATGCAGGAGAACAGCTGGAGCGAAGCATCTCAGAGATACAAAATTGTTGGAAAAGACCATTCAGATCACAGACCCCAACTGTTAACTCAGTGCTTCCCAGGCCACCACTCACCTGTGTCCCTCAGTGCCACATTCACGTTTTCTAAATACCTCCAGGAGTGGTGGCTCCACCACTGCCCTGGACAACCCATTCAAGTGCTTGACAGTGCTTTTGGTGAAGAATTTTCCCCTAATATTCAATCTAAACCTCCCCTGGTGCAACTTGAGGCTCTTTCTTCTTGTCCTATTGTTTGTTACTTGGGAAAATCTATGCAACAACTCTCACCAACTTTTATTACTATGGAGCATCTATAGGTGAACTGTGATTCCTTCATATTTGTTGAAGGCCATTTGCCATTCTCACTTTCACTGTGGCTATTGCTGCACTGTTTGGCTGTGATCAGGAATGACACAGACACATGAAACAACTTCTTAGCTTAGAACTCCCTCTCAGTTCTGAGGGAAGGGTTGAATATTCCTTCATGTCAAATTCACTTGGCATGAATAGTAAATGCCAGTGAAATGTGTTGGTACAGACAGATGCAGGAACCAGAAAAGGGCAAGAATGCAGCCAAAGGGGCTGGTGAAAAAAAAATAATTTCCAGTCCTAAAACACTTGCTGCCATGTTTTCCATATTTCAGTAAACAGCTCTGCTGGGCCTTCTCTTCCACACCTATGTTTTCATAGTTGGCTTGAGAGAACAAGCTCACAGTGGTGCCAGCTTACATTGTCGTCATGTGCTTATAACACATAAGGTTTTTCCTGCAGCTTCAATTTTAGCTCTCAGAGGCAACAAATTAGATGAAACCAGAGGCTCACAAACTGTGACCTGGGTGATTAACTTTGGAAGGTTGGTCTTTAAATTCTCCTTCCAAAGGAGCATAAAAACATTATGAAGAGGAGCTTCACCGCTCAAGTATCTAAGCCAAATATTTCAAGATGAGCACTGCAAACAGCTTCACATTCCCCTCTCTACTGGTAAAAAGAGTATCTGGCCTTCATTCCTTTGGGAAAAGGCTCAAAATGCAATTTTTAAGTACCCTTATAGCTACAAACACAGAAAGGGGGCAAGAGCCTTCGGCAATTAAATCAACCTTTCAAAAACCTTCTTGCTTTCAAGCCAAGGTCATTGTTTTGGCTGATGTGTTGGAGTGCAACCTCTAAAGCTTGGACAACGTGACAGCAAGAAAATAACATTTTTAGTGACTCAGGACAAGGTTTTGCAAAAAGCATAGACCACTCTCTTCTAAACAAGAATCCTGGAATATTCACTGACAAGATTAAGCCTGGAACAAAGAAATAAGTAGGAATGTTCAGAAAATTTAGGTCCTAATTGTAGGAGGATGTTTCTCTTATGATATTTCCAACAGCAGGAGTAACAAGTGCTTAACCAGCATGTCTGATTAGTTGTAGGTCCACTGAGACATGCCCTCACTAAAGAGAGGCACCTCAGCCAGGACAGCTCTGCAGTGCTTAATTCATGCTCACGACCTGAGGCTCCTCCAGGACAAGACCGTGCCCAGCAGATCCAAATCCTGTTGCCACTGAACCTCTGTTCAAGGCAAGAATGACCCTTAAACCAGAAACTTCTTGGGAAAGGGCAGTTCTGGCTCCATGACAATTTACAACAAAGCTCCATCGGGCTTAATAAGATTCAGCATTTCATGCCATCGTGCCTATTAAATGTCTTAGAAGGCCTTACCCAACTTTGGTGCTAAATAATAAGCTACGCACACAGCATTTCTGCCCTTCTTCTCCTTTACATCATTAGTTTGCTAGTGGTTTTGGTTTTAAGAACTAGCAGTGAACAAAATTCTGTATGCTAATTAAGCCTATGGGGCACATAAGATAGAACCTCCCTTGTGCTGGGCATTCACTTTTGGTCTTTTCTCAGCAATAAATCCAACCAGCAGGATCCTCAGCTGGCATGACTCAACACAGCTCATTTGAACTCACACAGTGACACACTGCTCCTCTGTAGCACAGATCCTGGCCCCATCTACATAAGCAAGAGGCTGTGTTTGCTCCAGAAAGGTAAGATAGTATCTAGAGAGATGACACTACCAAAATAAGGATGGAAGGATAAAGCCAGACAGCTGAGACATTGCAGACGGTCTGTGACAAGCTGGAATTAATATATTTATTCTTAATTTTTTTTTTTTTTTGAAGAGACTCCACTGATGGGAAATATCTCTCTGGACACTGTTGTGCAGTTGAGACTGGAATTCTTTCGCATAGCCCACGTGGAGAGCCCTTGAAGTTTTTGGCTGTGCTCATCCAAAGGGAGTTTTAAGATGAGTTGCTTCCAGCCATGTTTTTTTCCTGAGAAATGATCCAAGTCTGGAGCATCCTGCTCCACCAAAGACCAAGCTACAAAACCTTAACTCATGAGGAACATTGTCTTCTTCCTCCCCTCTTCTCCCTGGGCAAAATTGCTGCTGATGTGTGTGGGCAAACTCTATCAAGTGAAGAACCTTTGGGCTGCTCTCCCGTGATACTTGTGCATAGGGGACATCTGCCAGTGCCATGACATATGAGTCCTGGGCTCTCTCCCCAACTCCTCCACTACTTTACCAGATTTCTTCATTCACAAACCCCCAGGACTGCTCCATGCCTCAGTTTCCCTGACTATAAAGCTGACAAAAAAGTAATTCCTCCTTCCACAGGCATTTTCTTTAAATTATTATGTCTTCCTTTTACAATGGCCATAAACAGATGCAGCCAAGATTAAAATCACACAGTAAAAATATACAAGGCAATCTTCCTCCAGACGCAGCATAGAACATAGACTGTAGTCAATTTAAACTGGGTCTGTTCATGTTTTTTGCCAAAGCATCAGCACTTTGTAAATAATACCGCTTCATAGAGTTGTTTTAAATCCCTGGTCATTCCAGATCTTGTATGGAAGAGCACTACAAGCATCAGCCTTTCCCACGTGAGGCAGTTTGTACTGTTAAAACAAGGCACATGGGAATATACTGACAAGTATTTTACCTGTAGCTTCCACCAATTGGCTGTTTACAGTCAATGTCTATTTTCCGCCTTTGGTTGCACAAGGATAGTGGTCAGGGGAGGTTGGCAGCATTGTAGAAACAGCTAATATGAAAAGCCAGATATAAAGAGTTTCATGAAATAAAAAACAATGCTCAAAATCCCCTTGCATTAGTGAATCATCAGGAATTGACTGACTTACGCTCTTGGCCATTTAAGTATGAAATAAATAAAGATGATCTTGTTCATTTTGTGCATGTGTCTAATTCCATATTCTCAATAAAATGCATTTAACCTTGTTCTGTTAAAAGAGCTCCGGACAATCGGAATCATCTTTACAGAAGACTGCGCCTGCTTTTAAATTAGCTTTTTAAAAAGCAGCCATTCTCTCTTTTCCCTTTTCCAATTCCCATTCACACTTGGCACAGACAAACACAGGAAGGCCAGAGCTAGGAGCCCTCCGAATGTTTAAATGTAAACTATGCCTCAGAAGAGCAGTGTTTTTCCCCAAGCAAGTACACAGTTTGCTGTCAGCCCAAACCATCAGAGGTTCAGAAGTTTTGTTTGCCAACAGCCCATCAAACACCAAAAGTTTAGACAAAACTGCTTGCCAAACAACTATACCTGTCCATGGGAACACTAATAACTGACCTGGAAGATGGCTTTACACTCCAGTAACGGCTTTATACTTCCACAGAAAGTACCTCATTCTCTTAGAAATATTCCTATCAAGTGCAGGCCAAATCTATTTGACCTAATTTTTGCCTTTTTTGGCTTTATATCCATGGGTCAAATTCAGCTCCCAGCCATACGGAGAGTTTGTTTCTGACATTGACTTCCATGTTTAGCAGAAACTTGGGAACTAGTGCAGAATTTAACCTGTGGCACTTGTTGATAACCCCCAAATTAATCATCTTTGTCACTTCTCCAGTGCCTCCCATCTGTGGATGCAGGAGAACTTGGTGAGCCACAGTGAACTAAAGTGATGATGTGGATTAAGAAGGGTATCTCCATTTTACAGCTGGGAACAGAGGAGCACACAGGGCTGTGTAATTAATGCTCAGGAGATGTGGGCTTCTAGCAGAACATGTTCCCACAGCTGCAGATAAGTCTTGCCAACACAAAAAACCTGCTCTCACCACGATCCTGAACACACAGGGGAATGTCCTCCTGTGGCAGGGCTGTGGCATGGGAAAGGAGGCACAGTGCTACAGTGGTGCTGTGCTGCAGGGCTAGAAATAAGACAGAAAACTGACCGTATTTGCAGTAAAGGTTGGCATGTGCAAGGGTGGGGATTCATGACACAGAAAGCATCGGGGAAAAAGTTTCCATCCTGTAAATGCTGGAATTGAACCACCCTTATCATCACAAGGGCTGTGTAACGGCATGCTCAACCGATCAAATTGCTGTTCTGTCTATGAGCTCAGGTTAAAATCCCAGCAGAGATGATGTCTGGCTTTAGCACAGGTTTTTGCACTACTTACAGGTAGCTCAGGTCAGGCAAGCATTGCTGTGCTGCTGTGCTCTCAGTGACACTGGCATATCTGATGAGACTTTGATGGTGAGGGATGTGCCTTGGTGACTTGAGCAAGGAGCCAGCAGCCAGGACACCAGTGCCTAGGACCCCTCCTGGGGTCTATCACTGAAGCCCCTGAGCCAGCAGGTTTGAGGAGGTTTAAAGTTTCTAGGGGCCCTAGACAGAACCAGATAAAAGGAAATATTATACCCAAGTCTGTGCTCCCAGTTTTGACACAGTGAGATCCTATCCTAACCCCTTTCCTTGAAACTTTGGAAAATAAGTGTTAGTCACTTGATATATTTCATCCTCACATTCAACAGCATAGCAAGATCCATAGGGTGAGGTATTCCCTTTTATTAGACCAGCTGGAAGCAGTGGAGGGGGAAAAGCAGACAAGTTATCAATGTCCAAGCTCTTCTTCAAACAATGTGTGTAAGAATATTTTAACTGTGGTCTACAAGTGAAATTTCTGCTGATTTAGTAAGATTATAAACAGATTTCCTACAAGCTTAATTGAACATTTGTAGATCAGTACTGGCTTGCATGTCTCAGGAAAACAGCCCCACAAGTTAGCCACAAGGAAAGTGCAGGAGCCCTGGGTGGTCATATATTACATCATACAAAACCATACTGGGACCGAGAGAAAAAAAAAAAAATGTCCTTTCATTACAAAACAAGCTTTTCAAATAAAAATGCTTTTTGAACAGAAAATTTTCAATTATATATTGTTTCCTTTTAAAGCAAAAAAAATAAATTCAAAATTAAATGTAGATTTGTCTTTCAGTACCAGTTCTGGTTTTTAACCAAGAATTGTTTTTCAGTAGTAAAAAGAGTCTAGCCTTCCTTCTTCTGAAGTCCTGGAAAAATAAACAATCCTTTATACTTTTAGGCAAACTCAGTATTCCCCCCCTCACTCCCTCCTTAACAGCTATTTCCAGTACAACACATTTTTAAAATGGGGAGGAAAAAAGCATCAGCATACTTCAGGGATGTGTATTTCCAGTAACACTGACTTTGTAGTTCACCTTGGAAGCCTCAAACTGCAGCTCAGGCAAGTCCAGATGGCAGAGCACTGACAGCAGAGGTGAAAGTTGGTACAGACAGGCTGGATCATATATCAATCAAATATATCAAATTGGTCTAAGTGTTCAGATTGAAATGTGTATTATAAGATATGGCAGGGAGGAAAAGAGCTCCTAATAGCCCCCTGTATTCGAGAAAGGGCAGATAACCTCGCAGGGAAGATCAGGCAGAGTATGGGTAGGGCGCTCTGACACAATTCGTGCAGCTCTGGGCTCTCCTACAGTTTGCTCCATGAGCACCAGTTCACTGCTGCTTTTAGGTGGAATTAACTAGGGTTTTTCCACCCTGAGAAGTACTTTTAGTACAGCAGGGTCTGCAGAAAACCATGTTGTGAAAAATGGGATCACTTGTCTGGTTTTAAGGGTTGTTATGGTCAAACTTGGGCACCTAGATGGGTTTGTTGAGCAGGGTGCCAGTGAGGTGTTCAGAGATCTGTGCTTTGTGGCTGACTGCACTCACGGCTGGAAGATCCCAGTCAACTGCACAATCATCTCTGTATCTCACTTTCTACAGCAGTAAAACAAAAGCATTTCTCTGGAGCGTTAAGGGGCTAAATTCATAAATATTTGAAATTTGCTTTGAGATCTCTGAGGAACAGGACTGAGGCTGCCAAGCCACAGCAGCACTGTGCACCTTAGAGGCATGGTGAATGTTAGTCAATTAACTGCAGATTATTATGTTTAGAGGAATTAAAATAAACTCCCGGATTCTGATTTGGTGCAGCCAGGAGGGTGTAACGATCCCGCTGCTGTGTAAATATCATCCCTAGGTCCATTAGTGATGTGTCTCTGTGGCACAGGGAAGCTGAGCCACACATCAACACCATTCAACAATTGGTTGTCAAGAAAACGTCCCCACCAGAGGCTGTCTGGGGAGGGCTGGTGACATTTGCCTTTTATCTGACCTGATTTTGAGGCTCTCATTTCTTCTTACTCCTAGTGTTTTTACCTTTAACACTTTGTATTGTGGGAGGAGTGAACATAGCAAACGACATAACTGATGAAGAACTCTGTTGCTATAAGTATTTGCTTTCCAGCCTGCCCAGCCACAGTGGGAGCAGTGGTCAGTTTCCTAAGGACTGGATATCTCCCGCTCTGGCAGCAGGAATCAGAGCCATGCAGATAAGGCTGTCATCAGAGATAACAGCAGTCAACAACCCTCGGCGTCATTATCTCAGCAAAGGGAAAAAGCAGGCAGCTCCCCTTAATATACAAAGTGTGGCGGTTATATATGTCTCCTTTACAATGATAGATGGAAAGGGATAAAGGGAAAAATCTAACAGAAAGCCTTCAAAGCCAGCCTGCTTCACATCCTTGCGATCCCAAACTGTGTGCATGTTTTCATACAGGCGGCAAACAGCCTCCCCCCAGCCCGCACCCACACTCACCCAGCGAGGTGGCTCCAGCAAAACAATTTCACTGACATGGATCCGAGTGAGGGTTGTTTTCCCCTCCTTTGGTTAGTGGAATTTCTTAAGAAGGAATAATGAAGCAGTGATTGTCAAACACGCCTAACTGGAAAGCAAACAAATTGCCTGGATCAGGCCTGTTTAATTTTAAAAAATAAATAGAATAAATGTGACTTTATTTGCAATGGTTAGATTTCTCTCTGAAGCCGTTGCACTGTTAAGCTCCTTTTTACTTATAATCAAACTCCAGTAGCATAACACACTCTAGCATGCCACTGCGCTGTACAACTGCCCCAGGATCTACCAGGCTGCGTCCTCCTCACCACACGAATGCCGTGCATGACCCAACACTTCCCTATCACAGCCTGCTGCTTCCAAACAGAGACCCACCTGTGTGTCAGCACTAGAGCACTAAAACCCCAACGCTGTGATATGCTGCAATTGCCTTTTTGAACACACAAGACAGTTTGCAAAGCCCCAGATGAGCCCATCTCCAAAGAAACACCTTAATCAAAGCCCTAGAGGAAGATATGAAAATAAGAAAAGACCATAAGGGAAAGCAAAGTGGCAAAAACCTAAATAAAATGTCTGGGTCTGATTTCTTTATGTGCATTTCTGAAGTGAGAAGAAGCACACAGAAGGGCATTTAATTAAATCAAAGGGTAAAGGAAGAGGTTGCCATGCAGCTTGCTATTATGTTACAGTTCACTAAAATGAAAACTTATTTTTAAACCTCTGGTATTAATTTGAGATTATTCAGATACTTAATTAAAAGTGCAGCATGTGTTAAATATTATTTCAAGAAAGATTATCATCAAAACCCTATGTAATAAGATCCTTCAATGCTTAGAGCGATATTTTATGCAAATTTTCTATGCCACCAAATGAAGGTCTCTTCAATTTTTTCCCCCCCTTGTTCATTTGCTGCAGCAAAATGTTCCAGTCAGGGGAAAAAAATAAAGGTTTTCAGAATAACAAGGATACTACAGATAATGCAGTGCAACAAATAGCAGCTCGGTGGTAGTCACGTTTCTGTGCTCAGCTCCCTTCCTGATACACTCGGCAATAAAGGACGAGATCAAACAGGCTCCCATTAGAGCTAAAGGGCTGAATTTTGCTCCCACTGAGGTTACAGATGGTGTAAGCCAGGAGTAAATTTGCCCTGGCAAAACCCTGCCAGAGTAAGAAAGGCGTTCGCCCTTCATGCATCGGGAATGAACCAAGAGTTTATACCTGGAATACATAAGATAACAAGGTTTCCAGGGCAAAGAATATATTTTCCTCTGCGGTATTTCTCCAGTGGCCTTTACTCCTGTGAATGAAGTCAGTGAAGTTGATGAGAACTAATCCTGTAAGACCAAGTCTCAGTCCTAACTTTTCAGTGTTGTTTGCACAGTTTGATATTTTTAAAGGAAAAAAAAAAGAGATTAAATATTTGCTCTAAGTGACACTATTCTGCCTGAAAACCAGTAAATAAAAACCCCAGAAAAATAATCAAATACTTACATGGACTTTCCTCTTACATAATGGCTTCATCAGCTCTGCCACAGGCAAACTTCATTTATTGATTGGGGCCAGTGCTGCATTTACTCCCTAACGAACCCAGGATCGTTTGCAAGCAAAGACCTCATTGTTTAAAGCCAACGTAAGAGTCGCAAGGAACTGCATGTAATGTTTTTAACATACAAAACATTTATACTTTACAATACAGAAGAACTTCAAAAAGATTTGTGCTTACTATTCAGCGTGTATTCAACACACTGAATTTCTAAACACTGGGAAGGACTTCCATTTGTTAAAGGCTGCTGTCAAAATATAGGAAAAGCAACTACTTTCAGTTTGGGGAATAGTTCAAGCCATCATCATAAAACAGCGCAAAAATCTTCCAGAGTGCCAATGATATAAAATAATGTTTTCAGTGCATTAAAGAATCTGCCCATATCTAACACCACCAGCACCACACACATACACAGCCTCTCTCATGGATTCTTCAGTTTGAATTCATGGCTGTCGTGCAGTTTGAGAGTCCCCGCTGAAACGACAAGCCATGTATTCTCCTGAAATCACAAGCCCTAAAAATACAGGGACGCAAAATGCTGAAGCGAGATTATAGCAACTGTTAGCCAGTCTTGGATTGTGGTTGGAGGTAAGCTGCACCAGCAACTCGAGCAGGAGATGATATGGAATAAGAATTAAAAAATATCAAACTCAACAAATCAGAGCAGCAGAATGCCAGCCACGGCTTCAAACTGAGAGCCAGAAGGGGGAATTCCTCTGTGTCGGATAAGGATTATTAGTGTGGCTGTCCTCGGAACAAACTGCAGGAAAGGTGCAATAAAGTGCATTTAGGACGAAAAGAAAATTGTGGAGCCGAGGAGCAGCGCTCGTTTGTAACCATTTGCTCTGTCCTTCCTGTGGCTCGGTCGGCGCGTTTGGGCAGCAGCGGCTTTGGCTGCAGACTCACCGGGGCAAGGAGCTCAGCCTTGTACTTGCCAGTAAAGTTCGGAACTGGGCACAGATGCTACAAACATTGAAGCAACAAACCCGAGTGGGATCTAAATGGCTTTTGTTTTACTCTGTTTTTAAAAGGATATTGTTAAAAGGCAAAGAGAGAGCTGGAAAAAGTAATAATCAGGGGATTTTAATACTGAGTGTGTATGTGCAGAAAATAGTGTCAGAAGTGCTGAAATAACAGCTAAAAGATGGTCTATCGTGAAATCTACCCATAGCTGTATCTTGAAACAAAGATCTGAGCATAACACGATATATCATCTTGGGTTTCATATGGACCCATACACAAATAAATATCTGCTTTACAGGAACTTACATGTTCTATATACGTATTTACTCAGATATTCTTCAGGGGGTATTTTTGCACAAGCAACACAATATTTTTTCTAGGTATTTGAGTGATTTTTTTTTCTTTTTAATAGGTCTAGGTTTTGCTGGATTTGTTTTTTTCCTCTTTTTTTAATTATGGGGAAAGTTACCTAGGACATCACGCCAGAGCCTCCCCGCTCCACACTTACTAAAGAAAAACCAAACCAAACCCACAAACCACCCCAAATTATTGCAGGGTGCTGCCGCTGAAGCCCGGCGATGAGCGGGCGCGGGGTCGCGGTGCGGGGCGCAGCGCGGGCTCNAGCCCCGCCCGAGGCGCGCAGCACACGCTCGGCTTCGCGGGGCCGCGAAAGCAGCGCGCGGTGCCCGCGCTCCGGCCCGCCGGGCCCAACGAAGCCCTGCCGGCGACAGCAGCTCTGTCCGCGGCGCCGCTTTCCCAGCGCCGCTCCTGTCAACTTTCACTATCGGAACTGTTAAACAAAACTCCCGGCTTTATCGCGGGCCCTTTGTGCTTTATCTCACCACTATATGGTCCCAAAAAGGGATCGAGACAATGCGGGGGGAAAAAACGGAGCACAAGATTCCCACAGTAGCAGCTGACCAGATATTAAAAAGAACCCTAAACCAAACCAAAAAACCGGATGGGACTTGTGACCACCAAAGTGGTGGGAAAAAAAGGACTTAGCAAGGTGCAAATACTGACCTGTGAAGCCCCACACTTTGTTGTAGTTGTTTATCACAGGGGCTGAAAGCTGCACGCTTACCCGGTCCCTTACACAAGTGTGTCCACACAAATGCTCACCTTCGAGGAGCCCAAGTGCTCCTCTTGATCCTGTCCTCACTTCCACTGGTTATGAAAATCTGGAGAAAAGCCACAAAATTAAGTTAAACCAGCACAACTTTAGAGTCAGATTTCCAAATATAGTAATTTTAAAGGGTGAACTGTTGCTTCTCCTAATAATGCATAAAATGTTGGGGTCAGTCCTGTTTCCACTGAAGCCATTATAAAGACACATATGCACACACTGGTCTAAGTAAAAAGATAATTAAGTATATGTGTGTGCATCCAGACTGTATTAACGATGATAAATATGCACATTTTCTCAGCACAAACATGCATATTGGGTTAAACACTGAAGCACACAAGAAAATATGTATTTTTTCCCTGGCATTTAAAATAGCTGATGAGACTAGGCACTGAAAACCTACAGAGAAAAAGTTAAGATAATTTAAACAACTAAGATTAGATCGATTTTTCCAGAAAAGAAGTCAGACATCAGCTCCTAGATGTCAACATATCCTATCTCTCAGGTACCTGAGAAAAAAACCCCAAATCGTGGCTTTTGTACTGATCCGAATGTGTGCAGGTACTTCCATAATGGGGGGAGCACATAACTGCCATTGCCTCAGAATAAAGGCAGTTCAGGATGAACTATGAGGCCAGTCAATGCTGAACAGCCATCCCCTACCTGACACTGTATTTCATAAAAACTAAACCAAGATATTCCCTTTTGGAAGGTCTTTCAGCCTTACCTGCATCCTTCTGTTCGTTCATAACTGCTGCAAGAGTAAAGGCTGCTCTTAATCTATGTCTGGTGTGAGGCAGACAACAGAGCTGGTTTTAGAAAGCAAGTCACAGAGAGAATGCACGGTGCAATGAAAGCTGAACAAGGCCAGTAACATTTCATGCTACGCTTTGCAAACTTTATCCCATCTTCTCCTCTATTGCTTTTAGAAAATAAATTAGCTTTCAGAGAAAGCAGGCAGTGACATGAGGCTGACCTAGATGGCATGGGGAAATTTATTATAAAGTCACACAAGTAAAGATTTCCGTCACAGGGAGGTCAGCATTCAGTGCACAGACACCATGTGAGCAGGTCCTGTGGATCATGTTTTATCTTCATAAATGAATGCATCTCTACAGTAACTGAACATTTGTTTGCCTGTATGGAGCTCATTAACAGCTGGGTTATACTTGAAATCCTAGAGTTTCTGGCATATGCAGGGGAAATTATTTTTCAGATGATCTCTGGTCCTACCTCTCCGCAGACATTCAGAGCCACCCACATAGCCCACACCCTGCTGCCGGCTGGGCCACATAACGCCGATCCATCCATGTTTTTAAACTATCCATGACTATAAGCAGCTTCTCATAAACCAAAAAGATGGCTGTTGGTCTTCACCAAACTTAAAGGGATACCAACAATACACCTAAAATGCATTTGTCCTTTTTTTGGGACAAGGTGAGGACAAAACACACCTCTGTTCAGAAAAAAAAGAAAGCCAAGAACATATCCTAAACAGCAGCATGCTGGTTATTGACTAACTGCACAGTGCGACACCAGGTCCCTAAACCTGCTCGCTGAAACATGCTGTGTCCCCATCATGTGTATTAATTGCAATAAAAAGTTCTTCAATCATTTGAAACCCTCAGTTATCCAAAATTCTCCCCTTTTCCCGCATTATGTTCAGATAATTGAGGCTGTATGGAGCACACTTGCAGCCAGTTAGAAGAGCGAGCATTATCTTTCGGCTGATACAACTATCAATAGCAAGTGTACAGCATATACTACAAAGGCTTTATTGTGCATATGTAGTGAGATAGAGATGAGATACGGTTCTGGGAGGCAGTTTGTCTAGTGGTTACAGTACAGAGTTGGGTGTCATGAGACCGAAGTTTTAATTACTACCTCTGCTACCGACTTTGTTACTCAGATAAACTGCTCGCTGTCTCTGTATGCCAGCATCTCACCCTGCAAAAAAGGGCACTGTGAGAATTACCCACCTTTGTCAAGCACTTTGATATCCTTAGATAAACAGCTTTTTATGTGTAACTGCTGAGTATTACTGTCCATTTAATTGCATTTTTAAAAGTCTTTGGAAAGAAAAGACTGAAAAAAAATAGCCAAAAACATTTGAGAAGCATAACTTTGGTTGTCAGAGACTGGAACAGAGCTCGGCAGAGCTGTGCTGATTTAAATCAAGGCAGATCTGGCCCTTTAAACACAGTTTGCCAAATGTGACGTGACTAGTATGAACAAGCTGTACCTGTGCTAGGTACAAACCACCCAATGCAGATCCATACTTATTGCTGCAAAAAATCTTTATGTCTTACCACAAACCAGTACCAGTACTTGGTATTTGAACAAGAACAATACAGATTTCATTAAAGCAATAATCTCTTTGTGCTCGGTATGCTCTGAACAAAGCAATTCTGTTTCCAGAGTCCCAAAACTTTCTGCATAGAAGAATCAGCACTAGCGTGTGTCCTCCCCTCGAGCGAAGCCAAGCAATGTGCAGCACATCATACACCAGCACCAGGAAGGGTGCCAGGCTCAAAAAGCACATCTTAAAACGTGGTACAATTAATACTTCCACCACATAAAATGCACAAAGATTATATAAAATAAAGGTCTTCGAATAATGATAAACCTTCTGATTGCAGGTGAGGGACTACACGAGCTCACTGTATGATGCTGTAGCTGCACATACAGCACACCTGCAAATGGTGCAGATCTATTTGTAATCACCGTGCACCAAACGCCTTAACAGCAGGCAGAACACGAACCTGTGAGGTAAGGAGAAGGCACCTGCCGCTCTGATATCTTTCTGCTTTGTCTTATAAGCATCTGAAATTCTATTTTAAGGCTTTTCCATGCGGCGATTTCTGTAAATCGCCCTTCTCGGCTGGAGTGCTGAGGTGAGGGGAAAAAATCCCGCGCTCACTTAAAGCCTTTTATTTCTCTTGTAGCATGGACATCTTGGAGAGCAGATTAGCCAAAGACGAAAAAAAATAAAAAGCAAACAGAGTACTGTGACCTAATCCTTCCTCTCAGAAAAAGAAAGGGGAAAGAAAGCCTCTTGTGATCTCCAAGGAGGAACTTGCCTTGTAAACTAGTCTCCTGTTTGAAACGGAAACAAGAATGTGAATCCTGATACAGAGAGGCTACCAAAGGCAAGGAGCAGCTTACCAGACCGGAGATTTTCCCTTTCAGTGCAACACAGGGTATTACACAGGTCCTGCCTACGTTAGAGAAACAGGCAGCGAAAACTTAACAGGTTATAAGATCCGCTGGCCACAAAGATATCCAAATGCGGTTATTTTTATACGCTAGGCAGGAGCGTAATCTGTGTCCAAGTTTATAAACTGCAGGCTTGTAGTTTATTAAAAGGATTCTGTTACTGGCTCCCCTCTCCTTAGTTATTGTGTCCCATGCCAGCGACATACAGTTACAGTCCTCTCAAGACTACCTCTCTATAAAACTAGGAATGCTGCCCCTTCCCTCTCCTCCCCTTAGGGAATGGGGGCAATCAGCATTAGAGTAACTAAA
Source organism: Serilophus lunatus (assembly GCA_013399895.1). Lineage (NCBI taxonomy): Eukaryota > Metazoa > Chordata > Aves > Passeriformes > Eurylaimidae > Serilophus > Serilophus lunatus. Next base: position 201,558 of record VXBA01003238.1, on the reverse strand, counting down.
TATTTGAGGAGGAGATGCATTTTTACTGGCAATTCTATTTGGAATAAAAGTTTGCACTTCAAGTGCTCAGATGAAAGGACATGAAGGCAGGCACACTGGATGCCACTGTCCTCCTCAGGTAAGAATGTTGAGATCTCGGGTAAGCTCATGGCAAAATTGAGAAAACCCCCCCAGACTCTTGGTTTCATCTCCTACCCGCAGACCTCTTTGCAGCACCAAGGCAGGCAATCGGCCCATTGAGCCCAGTCTCTTCTCTCCAGATTCAGCCAATTAGATCACTCCTAACAGTCAATTTTTCAGACAAATTTAACTTCTTCTCTTGCATGCAAATGCCCATGATTAGGCTACTTGCTCCCTCGATATTTGATTGTCCAGAAATACTCAAAGGGGTGAGGTTTTTTGCAGCTTCTTGGAGCTTCTCACCCCATTCTCAAGGAGCACTGCAAATGTGCTGTGAGCCCTGCAATGGCATCACTTCTGTTCCCTCTGAGCAGCGGATCCAAACACCATTGGTTCTAATGTATGAACACAATTGGCATGAGAAGTTTCCAGGAATACTCACATTTGTGTGCTTTTTTACTCTCCAGAAGCACGAACACCAGAGAAAACCTGAAAGGCGAGGAACATATGCAAACAGAATGTCATTGTGGCAACAGCTAATTCATCTTTTAAATTCCAGGTATTATCTTCAGGTTTCTTTTTCTGGCATCGTTCCCCAGCTGCTATCCAAGTATCTGATGTCCATAGCTTCCTAAAGATGGTGGTAGATGCCATTCTGATAGGAAACCAGAAATTCCTTCCTGACTCAACAGATTACGTCATGCCTCTGAAATGCAAGATCAAATCCAATCCAGCTACCTGTCCATCTCCAGACTGCCTATCAATTAGCATTAGACACTAATTTGATTAAATTGGTATGTTGAAATTTTATTTGATTCCACCTAAGGAGTGTAATTCCCCATGCATGTTCTCTATAACCCACTAATTTTCCAATGGAATGGGAAACACAAGTTGGGATTTGGAGGCTATTTCTTCTACTTGTTAACATCTGAGCTTAAAACCACAGTAAAAAATAAATTCATGCAACTAGGTAGAATGAGACTTGCCAGCTTAAGAGAAAATGGCTTTTTACAGAATAACCCAGATGGGGAAAAAAAGTATACATTTAACTCTGAAACCTGAAGTGTTCTTTGAGGGAAAACGAATACATTTTAGCCTTAAAGGGATCACAGACTGCAATTATATAATTCTTGTCAACTGATGTTAAAGATAGGCTGGAAAGAATGTATGCTGAGGCCCTGCAATAAAACGAGCTCCTTTACTCCTTTCAAATGTTTGCAAGCCTTGGAGGTTATCCAAAGGTCGAATACAGGAAAAGTCTTGGTGAACAGAAAACATAATCATGAGCTTTTTTAATACGGGCTCTTTTTGTAATAAAATAAAATTATGGTAAGGGAAGGGAGGGCGGGCTCTGTCTCCTCAGATCTAGGGCCAGGGGGGGCTGAGTTTTAATCAGACGCTGCTGTTCTCCCCTCCTCTCTCCTCCCCAGCCATCACTGCATGGAGAGAGAAGCCAGTGGAGGTGCAAGGGTCCTGGGTGTGCTGCAGAGGGGCCAAGACCCAAGCCTGGCGCTGAAACCCCTGACTTTGTTGCAATACAAGGACATGTTTCCCAAGAGGGAGGTGGAAAGGGATCTTCATTACCAGCCAGCTCGCACAGGGCAGCAGCAGATCCCCAACACCTTCCTCTCCTGGGATCTACTGGGAGAACAGCTCCATACAATGCTGGAGCTGTCATCAACATGCTGCTGCTTCAGGGACACACCAGGACGAGAGGTATGCTTCCCACATAAACACACCTGGAAGCCGGAAGGTATACGGAGAATGCCACAGGAGTTTAGAGATGAGTTGTCAATACTTTCATGGACTTTGGGGCAGAATGCAGGGCTGCAGCCTTCATTCTTTCCAAAAGTTCCACAGCTTCCCTTGTGAACATCCGCAGTCAGGGAATTGCTTTCTATTTCACCTGGAGTACTTGGAGGCACTGCCTGGTCACTCCACCTGGGCTGCAGCCACAAATCACACACAAGTACTTGCATTACCACCTGCATTTTGTTCAGAAATTTTCTGTCCATCTACGGATTTGACTGCATCTCCACAGGCTGCTAAACAGAAGCCTGAAGCATCAAACCACAAATTATCTGGAAGGAATTCATGAAGCGGACATTTACTGAAGGCATCAGACGCTTCCAAGTTGTGATCATCCTTCATCAGAAAACCTGAGAGGCATTAACCAAGAGTGGCTTTGTTCCAATCCAATACTCTTTATAACACTTTATCACCATTTACGTCTTATGATGACTGCTCCATCATTCAAATCTTAGTACATCCCTCACTTACCTGTACCTCACAGGCCAAGAAAACATTTTTACAATAAACAGTATTTTTTCCTTTCAAGAATCAGAAGCCTGTTTTAATGATCCATCTGAATTGCCTGGGGAATGTCATTCATACTGACAAGTCCACCCCTGTTCCGAATATGTTTTTTCCAATTTCTTCAATAGTTCCTCTGTCTAGCATTTCATCATTATCGGTCTGGATGGAAAGACCTTTCCCATTCCCTACTTCTATAAGTAAAACAGAATTGAAGGAAAAAAAGGACAGAGGAAAGAGGAAAAGGAGGAAAGAGGAAAAGGAGAAAAGAGGAAAAGGAGAAAAGAGGCCTACCATTCCCATCTAGGTATGAAACAAACTTCAGAGCTGGAGCAACCTGGATAAACTGGTAAATGCACCTGCTCTGTTATGATGTGAAACTAATTCACATTAGCAGTGCTCCTATGGACCACCTCTTAGCCTACAAGCATGAAAACTTGGCCCATATTTAAAGCAAATTTAAGCCTTGGGGCTGCTCTGTGCAGTGCCAGGAGTTGGACTTTGATGAACCTCCAACTCGGGATATTCTATGATTCTATGAAAATATTTCTTTTTAATATTATTTCATGCCAGTATCATGTTTTCTGACATGAATAGGTTTTGTTCTGTCTCATTTTTGAGGAAGACGTGCAGAGCGGCCATTTCACAAAACCAGGAGACAAAGGTCTTTGAGACACCCTGAACACTACTGCATGCAGAATATGCCACATATTTATTTTTAATAGTATCTTCAGTCACAGAAGAGGTGTGATTGGCAGCCCAATTGAATTGCATGAGTGGTCACAGAGTCAGGGTACCAGCCTCACGTTAGGAGGTGTGACCCAGAACCCCATCTCTTCTTGGTTTCATTTCACCTCTCCCTCTTTCATCCAGTCCTCCTCCTGCTGAGTGGCATTCCTCGGCTTTGTCCACATGCTCCTCCTCTTCCCTTTGAGCTGAAAAGTCAAGAGAATAAATATGTGAGCACTAGAAAAGTCACTAGAAAGTAGGCTGCTAATTTTCAAAATAAAGGTCCCTATTCATAGTCTGATTTAGAGCATTATTTTGGCATGTGCCTAAATCCAGTTGATCTCCACAAGACAAGAAAACACACTAAAAGTCAAACAGACACTGAAGAGCCCTTTCTGAGCAAAGTCACTTGCCCAAACTAGGGGATAAGTCAAAAGAAAATATCCTACAGAAATTCCACGTACTTGGGACAGCTCTGGGGCCTAGGAAACAGAGATGGCAGTAACCTGACCCTGCACACCAAAGGGAAATCAGAGCCTGGGGAGATGGGATCCAGATTTTCCAGAGAACAGAAGGTGGATGCTCAGTGGTGCTGCAGGCAGGCAGCTCTTCAAATGAGCTCCACACATGGGACCAAAAATGTCCAAAGGCCTCACACCCAATGGGAAGCTGCTGGGTGCCAAATGCAGCTGAAACTCTGGAGCTCAGAGTGGGCACAGAGCCCTGGCAAATCCGACTCCAAGCCCTGCTGAAAATCTGTCACCACATCGTCAATGTTAAAAGACAGGTTTTTCAAATGGGAAAAGTGTGTTTATCACCCTCAGCAAACTCACGAACAACACAAGGCATAATTGCTCAAATGTCAAATAAAAAATCTCATCTGAGTAAACACCACTCATGGACCTTTTTTGATCCCCAAATATGAATGCTTTAAAGCAGGATGAGCATGTGGCCAGCGGGGCTGGAATGGAGAGTGCTTTGTAACCTTAACTATACCAGGCATGATAAAGTGCCCGCTATCATGAAAAAAAGCTCATCTAAAAGACAGAGGGAAACCAGATGGGAAAAGAGCACAAACTCTCAACAGGAATTTCAGGGATTTTTTTTTTCCCTGAAATAAAGATCTCTTCCCATTGCTCTAGGCTAAGCAGAAACATGGTACTATACACCTGAGGCATTCTTAGAGCATGGCTGAAAGGCCAGGGTTAGATTTGGTGCTGGAGCTGCAGCCTCCCACACCATTGGGATCTGTGAGCCCATCCCATGGGAGCATGTGCACCCAGCCTCTGCACCCCAGTGGGCACCCAAGGCTGCAGGGGTGCCTACCTCAGCTATGGCCAATTGCAACACCGTGGCTACTTCTGATACTGCAGTTCTTTCTGCTGCCTGGGCAAATGCTTCAGACACACTTTCTGCCTCTGGGTTTTCTGATGCTTCCACAACTGTCTCTTCTTCTCCTTCAGGAGTGGCCTCCTTTCCACACTGAACTGTTCTCACTGGGCTTTCCATCTCTCCTGTTGCTGCTTCTTCCACCTCGGCTTGTGATGCTATTGTATCCTTTCCTGCTTTCTCTGGTGCCGTGACAGCCAGCAGCTCCATGTCCCCTGCAAGGCCACCAGCAGCCAGTGTAGCAGGAGGATCCTTCCCAAGGGACAGCACAGGCCTGTGCAATTGTAGAGCTGGCCTGGAACCTGTTGGTAGAAACAGTGAGTGTGAAGCAGCACAGCTACAAACAAGTGTGTTTCCTAGTGTCACTAAAAGTGGGCTGGTGACAGGTCCTGAAGCCAGCAAGAACTGCTTCCCAACAGCCTGCCTTTTCTGTAGAGGCCCAGAGCAAGGGGCTGGGACCCATTGCACTTTGTGGTAGCACAGCTTTGACTGTCACATCCCAGCCCCATGTTCTTCTGTGGGCAGCAGCCACTTTTGCAGCCTGAACTGAGGCCAAGCACACAACTGTATTCCAAGGTATGTCAGTGTCTCATATCAGGTGATTTGTGTAGAACTTACAGACAAAAAGGAAAATAAAAGGAGGCTGACTCTCCTAAGATCTGGTTTTGCTTAATATCCCAGGAGAAAGAAAGCTTTCTCTCCAGAGAAAACAGCATGAAATCCAGGGAATGTCCAAGTTAAACGTGCTTTTTCAAATTGCCATACCCCACAATCTCCTACAAAAAGAATCCAAGGGTCATCCCCAGAGGCAGAGGATAGCATGCTTGGGTCAGAGAGACATGGCATGCCTTCTCCCAGACTCTCAGAGTCCCTTCTGTCAGTGCATTTCACTTCTGACCTGCACCTGTCTCCCTGCTGCAGTCTGTGCTCCCCATACACACCTCTGCTGCTGGACTTCAAATTCCCTGCAGTCACACAAAGTTTTCAATTTACATGTTCCTGTCAATGGGAGGAACAGGTGAATTTTGAAAATCAGATTATCATTTCTGGTAAATACACAAGGGACATTGTTAGAAGAGGTCCATAATTGTCTAATATATGTGTATTAATCAACTTTTGCATTAGAAAGATCCCCTGCCAAATGCAGCTGCTGTCTATTGAAACATAGAGCTTGCAAGTGAAGTAAATGAGTAGTTCCCATAACGAACTGTGAAAGGAGTCATACTGTAGATGCTACTCCTCCCTATTAATACCTACTTCAGTCTAGAAGTCAGGACAAGTCTGAGAGGTGATGCTGGATGGACTAAATTTTATCAATACAGAGTACAAATTAAGGAGTTTGAATCTTAACTCCTTAATCATTGAATGCTCATATTCACTGCCTTACAAAAAAAAAATCAACATTTATTTAATTTCCTCATCTTTTGTCCCATCTCTCCTACAGAGACCGGCACAGGCACTGGATTAACACACAAGTAATTTTTTGGCATATGAATACACAGCAATACAAAGGGATTCCTGTTGCAGGGAGGCATCCTCATGCTGGTTGTAACACTGCCAGCACAACACCAGGGTCTGGCACTGATGGCAACCCCCTGCACACCTCCACGGGCAGTCCCAACAAAAGGACAAGTAACACTTGACAGATGTGCTGAGCAACTGTGATCGGTGGGGGACCCTGATGCAAGCACATGAAGGATACTGGCTGTTCCCAGCTCACACACGCTTCACAAACCACTGGCAAGGAACTTGGGCAGGCCTGATGAAATAGTGATGACACCACTGCTCAATGCTGTTTAGCATCAGTAATTTAAAAGAGAGGAGGAAAAATAAGGTGGAAAGCTATGAAAGGACAAGATGGAATGAGCAAGAGGTGCTGTGGCTGAAAAACAGAGGAAAATAATAAGGAAAAAAGGTAAAAGGAGAGCAGAGAATGTAGAGAGGAAAAACTGGAGAGGAGGGAAGCAGGCTGCAGATTACCACTGCCAAGAGGAGAGTTGTGCCCAACTGCACTTCGAGAGAAGCCCAGGAGCTGAAAGCCATCTGAAGCACCCTGACATACACACCTACATCCTTGTGGACACAAGTCAATCACTTGCTTATGCCATTGAACAAGCTACCTGCATATCTGCTTCATTAAATAGTAACCCTGTAGGTCTGCTGACAAGAACATACTTCTCTCTCCTTTGGTAATTAGCCCTGAAGGCTGGTCATGCTCACTGGCCATGAAACGCTGCAACAAGCAGCCTTTTCATGCCTCGAGCTTTACCTTTGTCCCTGTCTGTTCCCATCAGGCTGGGAAAGGCAGGCACGATGCCTGCCTGACACTGGCGCTGCCCGGCCGCGTTCATGCTCTCACCCCGCCGAGACGGGCACAGGCGTCTCTCAACAGCGCAAATATGAACTCGCTGGGACAACCCGCCAGCGACCGCAGAAATCGGGAACCTTCAGCCTTTTCCTTCTGCTCGCAAATAAACAAGGACAGACTCGGGAACAGCAATTTGCTGCCAGTCAGCTTGAGACAGCTGCAATGAGATACGTCGGGAAGAGGAAGGGTCTTACGAGGCTCCAGAGATACAGGAGAGGGAGCCCAGGGTTTTGTGTCAGGAGCTGGACAGGAGCTGGAGGCTCAGCCCTATTACAGGAGGCTGGGCACACTGCTCAGCAAATCTCACCCCGGGGCTGAGCAGCTTTCTCTCATTTATGCCACCAAGGCAGGACTTCGCTACTCACTGCGTCTGCCAGTCCTGACACAAGCTCTGGCCCCAGTCAGTGATATAAGAGCAGTAAGAGACCCAAACCTGTTTTAACAAACATAAAACGCCTCCTGAAGTTCTTGCAATGTGGGTTGAGTTAAGCTAAAGCTGACATTAACTCAGTGTATGGGATTAAAATGGGTTTTGTTTTTTTAATTTACTCTCCTTGTCATAAAACAAAGGAGGCAGGTTACAAACACCCCTTTCAAATCTGCTAGGAGCCTGAAAAGAAGCATACATAGCCCAAAGCTTTAGCTTTATGATTACATTTCCCCTGCAAAATATTCTGGAGATAAATTCCAGGCACCTCAGCCTGGAGAACCTCACTGGAGAACAGTACAAATATTAAAACCAAACATGCTGCCAGTAATTCCAGGCAGCCTGTTCCAGCAGTGAGACCATGGACCTGGGAATGAACCTTCAGCTGTGCTCTGACTTGATAAGACCTTGAGTAAGTCCCATCTGCCTCTCTGGCCTGCAGTCCCCTCCACTGCAGTACTCTGCAGAGGTGATGACTGAGAATTAGCAAAGGTTATGCCTTATTTTATGGTGTCTGAGGTCTGGTCACTGCAAGCATGATTTTTCAAGAAGCTTGCTGCCTGCACAGTTTTTGTATATGTACATTATTAGCATTTTGACCCACATTTGCATGGGGGTCAATTTAACCTCATAACCTCCAGTTTAACCTCATAAATTGCCTCTGAGCCATCAGAACACTACCCAAGAGAGTAGGCTGGCAGATTTTCGGATCAAGCCACCACTCAAATGAACCACACTGTCAAAGTCCACCGCCCCCTGCCCAGGTCACTCTGATGACAGACCTGCACACTTAAGAGCATTCCCAACCCGACTTTTTTTCCCAAGCACTCGCATACCTTGCTCGAGACTGCTATGTAAGTGACTCCTTTGTGCTGCACAAGCCTCATTCCTTCTACCAGACACCATTCCGAGGTCTGTTTTCTGCTCTGTGGCAATTCCATTCCTTCAGGGGAGTGGTGTGCAAAGCCCCTCATTAAAGCCTTTCCCACCACTTGGCACTCCATGTAATTTGTCCTTTGCCCATTTGTTCATGTCTGACTAATGTTCATTGCTTCAAAATAAGTTTGAAGCTAGTGCTGTGTCTCCCAATTAAATGTTTGATGGAATGACATCAGAATCAAAACTGACAGAAAAAATTATTTCTCTTTGATATGCTGACCATACTGTACAAAACTCACTATTATAAGACTTGGGTTGCTTAGAATTTTGCCAGACTTTAATCTTTTGAATTAAAGTTTTCCATGCTGGTTGTCTGCCTTGGCTGGAATTCAGGGTGAAAATTTCAGCTAATACAGTTCATCCACTACATGAAAAATTTTTACCCTGCTTAAAAAAAAAAAAAAAAAAATGAAAACAACAAACAATTGATATCTCTTGCAAGCTTTTAGTTGAATAGTCCCAGTGCCATAGTTTGGAGCACAGTTTTAAATTTTGGCAGGAAGGTCACAATGATGCCAGGGAATAAGTTTTTACAGGAAGAGTGATGCAGCTTTAGCCAAGCTAGGAGCCCCTGAATAATAAGTTTGCATAAGCTCTGTAGTGATTTGTGATAGTTAGGCAGCAAAAATGCTTTTCAGAGTCCTGACTTCACAAACTGAATATTTTTTCTGTAGTTTTGGTTTTCTTTAATGTAATCTATAAAAATAGCCAGTGACCTTTAGTGACATCTAAACAGGCTTCCAGTTTCCTTCCATGGTTTGAAGCCTTAAACAATAGCCCCAAAGAAATGACTCAATACCACACACACATGTACTTGGTGCCTAGGAAATTGCTGGGTTTTGGTCAGCAGGAACAAGGAGATTCACATAGTTCCAATGTGTGGCAGGTTCAGGCAATTTGGGCAAGTCAGGCATGAAAGGCCTGAGATGCAGGAAGCCAACATCCCCCCAGCCACCACTCTCCACACTAAGCAGTGCGAGGATGTACACAAGTTTTGAGGGAAAGATAATGCTTTGGGATTCCATGGACTTGGTGGCCACCCTCACTGAGCCAGCATAACGCTTTCCATGAACCTTCCAACTTCTTAGCAAAGGCTGCCGAAGCCTTTCAGTGTGGCAGAGTGGAGGATTTGTGCTCCCAAACTGGTATATTCCTATAGGTAATGCAGGAGCATTAAATTACCCTTGTTATTAAAGGAGGAAGAAATTTCAGAATCCTATTAGGCAAAATTCACTTGACATCAACTTTTAACATGTCTGTGCCTAACCTCAGCCAGGTTAGCTCAACAGGTTAGCTGGTGAAACTGTTGCCTTTAGACCACAAGCAACGTGTTGGAAATCTAAGAGAGGAAATATGCAGGTTTCTGAATAAATCAGGATTCTGGATATGGGGTCAATCTTCAGGCTTCAATATACCAATCACCAGTGTTTGAGGAGAGTGGACAGTTTGCAATTGTGTTATGTTGTTGTTCTGAAACCCATGTCCCAAGAACTTCTTTTCTATATACCTGCCAAAGCTGCTGTTTACCCAAAACAGCCATAGTATTGGGTCATTAAACAATACTGATGGCAATGCCCAGAGAACTCCAAGCACCTATTGTACTATCACTGAATTCCTCCTTTGATCACCATGGTCAGAAATATCTGATTTTTATCACTCTTTAATAGCTCCCAATCAAGTTCAAGAAGTTACCACAATGCTTATGGTAGAACCTTTGTCAGACTAGGGTAATCATTGACAAAACCAGAACAGCAGATCTCACTAGCTCCATGTTGTCAGTCATATGTGACCTTCTCCATGGGCTCACAATCCCAGGGACAAGGTTTGACTTTCCATATTGAAGACTACTCTGCCTGTGTCAGAGCAGAAAGAGCTGTAAATGTAAAAGCCTTTTTCCAAGCTTCCTGCAAAAGCCTGCAGGGATTAATATGGAAGAAAATTTGAGATGCATTTGAGCAATTTCAGAAGGACACACGCTCCTAAGCATGAAATAGAAACTCTCACGTTCATATGTTGCTACTAAATCAGTCAAGAGAAACGTATCTTTCCCATACTCAAGACACAAAAAGACTCTTCCTTGTACAGTTCTGCCACTCTTCATCTGTGTGTCAGATGATGCTTACAAATAATCTAGCAATATATTGTAGTTGCTGTTATGACCTACAGATACCTGCACTCACCAGCTTCCCCACTCTGAGATGGTTATGTAATTACATGGTTAATGCCCTAGTTTGTGGATAGTCAAAACCTGGCAGTAATGCATATAATAACATGTCTAATCCAACTCTCTAATGTGTAGGTGTTACCTCATGTTCAGATAAGAATTTTCTCTTTATTACCTACATAGTGATGTGCACTCCAGGAATTCTTGGATTGACACTAAAGCACCAGACATGATCTAGGGGCAATACAGTGGATTCAAGGGGCAGCTGTATTGGACAATTTGGGTGACTTTCTAAAGGGTTAAACAATAACGGGCATTTACAAGACTGGCACGTTCCTGAAGAATGAGGAAAAAAAGGAAAAATCACATACTTCTAAATGAAACTTCTAGTAGGCTCATTGGTATAAGCAATCCAGGGTAGATAAAATAAAAAGCAGAATATATTAACCTCACCTAAGAGAGCAGCTATGTATTCTGGTGGAAGTGTTGGTTTCCTACCTCCAACATGTGTACACATTCGTGTCCCTCAGTTACATATCACAAATATATTAGTACAGTTACTTTAGCTTGTATACTTTATGAAATCATAAGGACTTTCATTCTCTGGTGTATTTTGGGAATTCTGCAGAATTTAAGTGCTCCTACTCAAGTCAGCCATGCAACCAAATGATTAAGCTAAATTCCCTTAAAAGAAAACCTTTATTTAATACTTAAACAAAAACATTGAGCTTGAAAACATTAAAGTGTTATTTAATGATCATTATGGCAGTATGAGAGCCAGATGCAAGCTGCTCTGTGCTGTCCAAGCTCAGCTTCCCATAAGTGGTGCTCTGATGATATAAACCCCCCAGCAAAAAGTCTGACAGCACAGGGAAGCTCCACAAGGTTTGTCAAGGTTGAGTCCTTGACACAACACAGAGCCTGGGAGAACATCCATCTCCTCTTGCTCTGGGTGGGACAGAAGGACTGAACTCCTCCATTAAATCCTTAACAAAAGCAGCCTTATGTTACATCATCCACTAAATTGTACCCATTGTTCATTGCATCAAGCTGCAGTGGCTCACAGAGCTGCTATTGGGCTCTGTCTCTTCCCATTTAAGCCACTGGGCATCTTCCTAAGTAGCAAATGGGAAAAGGTCTTGGACTATGCATATGTATGGCAGCATACTCCATATAGAACACACACAAAGAAAGAATAACTGAATCTTTTCCAGAAAGCAACTGTCTCAGGCTTAGAAATCCGTGTCTGTTTACTAGTTAGTCAATACAAAAATTCAAGGATAATAAAGAATAAACATCCATTCTCTCAGGAAAACCTTTACAGAACACAAGGATGAACCAAGCTCTTCATTCAGTGAGCTCTAATTACTGAAAAAACAACAGAAGCAAGTAGCCAGACCATGCTCAGACTCTCAGAGGGACACCTGAAAAGCTCTCCTCTAATTGCCACACTGTATTAGAGAAGCAGAGTTGGAAAAATTCAGGCAAATCCCTTCTGGATTCTTAAAGAAAGCTCTAATCCAATCCTACCATCTCCTGAGAAATTATGTTTTTGAAGGAAAAAGATGTGTCTCCCATCATGAAAACTTCCTCCAGCATCTGAGCTGAGCCAAGTGTAAATGAAACCTTGAACCTATGCCCAGAATGATCACCAAGAATTGAAACTTTCAAATTAGGACAATATAAAAGATGCCAATAAAAATTTCTTTACTGCGAGCTCTCTTCTGATGTATAAATCTTGCTCCACTTCCCTTCCAGCCCAACTAAAACCCTGGGGAGACCCCACTCACGGTATTTTTGACACAAGCCAGGGAGCAGTTGAAATTACAAAAGACAGTTCTCAGATCAAAGAAATCCACCTCCATTTGCATGAAGTTTTAGATAAACACCAAAAAAAGTTAAAAGTTCACCAAGGGACTGACCCTTTTCTGCAGTCACCTTCATACAAATCCTGTATTTGCCATTTGTCTTGATGGGTGGTAAGGTCTTTAGAGGGCAGGCATCGAGACTTCCTATGCATTAGTAAAATGCCAGCACCATCATCCTCTGATTCTAAATGGAGTCTGTGTGTCCTGCCGCAATATAAATAAAATTTGTAACCCATCCAAGCTCTAGCATATGACTTCATGATGACCCTCCCCTCCATCTTCCATGCTGCTCTGAATTACTGAGGTCAAATTTCGTAGAGTTTAACATGTGAAAGTGAATCATACATGGTATATCCAAATGATCAGAGTTTGAGAAACAAGACACATGATCAGGTCATTTCAGAACAAAACTGGAAAATTTACAACAGAACTCATCTCTCTCTCATTCCTCCTTTTCTTTAATCACCAGATGTTCTCCATTCAACTACCTGCTACCCTCTCTGAGATTTAAATTAGACACAAAGTACTCCCAGAGACATGATCATAGAAAGGTTATAGGAGAAATACACTTTTTGCCTTGGCATCCTACATCTGGTAAGAGATATGAAAAGAACTAAAAATCCTGTGATGACAAGCCAGCTTCGGGCACCCTAAGAGCTCAGAAATCTCACTCTTTCCCTTGTATTAGAGAGAGCAGCTTCACAAAGACTCAAACCCTAGATTATCTTCAGGGTTATTGTGAGGTGACTGCGAAGCTTTCTCATCAGGCTGCCAGTGGGGAAAAAAAAAAGCTTTCTGAATCAGGCCCTTATCATTTATACCACATTACAATCCAAAATGAAAAACGACTTGCTCCAGATTTGATAGAATAAAGCATCTTGAGATGCCATAGAAGTACCCAATTTTCAATAAAGACATTAAACCTAAGCTTCAAAAAAAAAAAGGGGAATAATTACATCGTCTTTTGCTTTGAGTTCTAATGTTAAAAGTGTCAATTTATAAAACTAGGTGAACATCCACAATTCCTAAGCAGACTGCAGCTAATTAGACCCCTTTTGATCTTTTATTTTGCCTAGAAGCTTATTTAACAACTTTACACAAAACTCAAGGTTTTGACACACTAGTGGACTGGGGGAGGGGGGAGACCACAGAAAAGAAAATTTTTCTCTGCTGCTTGCTAGGGTGGGAGGCTCATCCCTTCCTGAAGCACACTCACTGTCAGCAAACCAGGGAAACTTTCCAGCATGAAAACACTGCCTCTTATTTGAGCTGTCTGGATGGAGATGTGATAGGGAAAAAAAATTAAAAACTAAATCAAAGGACAGATCAAGTTGTTACTAATGCTCCAGCTTTACACACACTATTTGTGTGTGTGAATTACGCAATCCTTTAGATGAAGGATCACAGAACATCACGACTCCAGAGCAATGGGGTGGGTCACCTTTACCTGCTACTGCAAATAAACTGGGCACTGGCACTGCAGTATTCCCCAAAAAGACTGTGCAGTGCAGAGAGAGGAGGGAACTGCAGTTTCCTACCTGAGCAGCATCTACCTACACACTGCAGAGGGGCTGTCCAAAAGGATCTGGTGGAAGTAGAGCAGGCAGAGCTGGTCAGAGAACCAGGGCCCATATTGTGCTGTGTCGCACTAAAGTAAATATTTGATCAAATTAACTCCATCTTGGGGCAGTAGAAGGGACTAGACAATTTCTCCAAGTCCTTTCCAGCCCTCCTTCCATGAATGACTGTCATTAAAATAACCACGAGGGCCAAGTGACACAGAAGCCACGAGGATTTAGGCACTTATCATTTCTGCAACCACATCAGATCTCCTTTCTGTAACAGGATCTCCATGTCTCACGGGAACTCACCACAGCAGCAAAGTCAGGATTGTTGAGGGCAAAAAGCTCCTTGTCCTGGCCTGAAATAATCAACATCATTAGACTTGAAAGACCCAGGTGGTGAGCTCATGGACACAGACAAAAGCAAAAGACACAAATATATCCTCCCCCCTAAACAAATAACTGCAAGAGACCATTCCCACTGTGGGTGATCCCCACCCTGCCTGGGCATACCAGTGGATGTCTCTGCATTTTTTCTCAGAGGATGACAGTTTCACAGCATCCACTTCTGTTGCAGAAGCCTTCCCACTCCCCTTGGATGAGGGACAGCCCCAAAGGCAGGAAGTCAGGTTTGGAAGTAGGGCAAGGAGAGGGAAGAGAGACAGAGGGAGGAGAGAGATGGCATAAGCTGTTGTCCGCAGGCAGATCCCATTAAAAAGCAGCTGGATAGATTTGAAACAACCACAACCATCTCGATTTACTGTATTAATCCTCTAACTAACAAACCTGGGGCGTAGTCCAAACCTCAGTCCAGTGTTAGTACCAGCACTCCAATCCTGCCCTGTCATCATTTAACTGTCTTCAGTCTTGTGGTGGGAAAGTGAGTTTACCTAAGATTCTTTGTTCAAGCAGGAATAAAAACATGTCGATAGCAGCTCTCAGACCCCACCAAGCTGTTATAGCCTCTCCACACCTGCTCTGGACAGCCCTGTATCACCCAGAGGACGCCAGCCCCGGCCCATGCTCTGACTCCCACACCCCAGACTCACAACCACTAAGCTTAAAACATTGCTGTAATTTTATTGAAAATTAGGTCTTCCTCACCCAGTTCCAAGGCTGTACTGGCTTGCAACTTCCCTTCCTTTTCTCCTCACTCTCCTCCAGGTGCATCAGCTAAATGACAGTTCAACAGAGGAAGGGAAGAAAGAGGCACAGAGACGGTACCTACACAGCGGCAGCAGAGCTATTTCACCCCTCACGCTGGGGATAGCAATGTTAATGATTTCAAAGGAAACTATTCACAAAGATGAAAGCTTAATGTAGGAACAAAAATCAATACTGTGCTCAAGAAAGTCCCCTGATGCTGGAGACTAAAGCATCATTCAGGTGGACAACACTGGGGATTCTCCTCTGGTAAGGACTGCCCAGCAGACCATTAGAGAGGAAAGGCTGCTTTAATTTATTCTCTTTGTCATTCTAATATAGATCTTCTTTTTTCAAGTGGTGTTTGTACTTTATACTGCAGGCTGGGTTCAGAAATAGAACAAGTCCTAAAAGCTAGGATCAATATATCTGACATTGCCTTTCAGATGGGAGGAAGAGAAAGCACAGCAAAAAGGAGGGCCAAATGCACTGATGGCATAAACAGCAAGTTCCTTGATGCTTCAGTTTTGCCATTTAAAATATGAGTCCAAGTATAGACTCAGAAAATTAAAAAGACAAGTCACATTCTGCAGAATAACTCTCTGCAAATAAATTCAGGCCTTTTCCAAATGTTAATAGTTTATAATTTATCATTACTAATAACACTGGTAAACGGAACTTAATAATTACTAATAACAATGGTAAACAGTGTTGCAATGCAGAAACTGATCAGGGAGCCAGACCTATCCAAGGTGTCAACCCAAATAGAGGAACCAGCTCAGCTGTCTACTACTCATGCTGCCTTTGGCACAGAAGGTTCCCTTCTCCTTTCCCAATGCTCCATGCTGTCCAGATACCTGAGAATTTTAAGTCGTTTACTTGGAATCACAGTCTGGTCTGTCTCTCTTTAAGAAAGGATTATTCCCAAGGTTTGCTTGTTTGTTTTTGTATGCCAGACTCTTGCCCTGTGAGCAGAGGTGGAGCATAGGAAGGCATTTCCCTGTGTTGGCCACAGTGGGTTTGAAAAATCTTCCTAAAGGAAGCAAGCTTAATAAACAACAGCAAGCAGTCCGACAATCCTTCTCCTTTCCTCTCAGTAAACCAGGAGCAGAATAAAGTGGATTGAAAAAAAGCACCACCACTTTCAAAAATACTGGAAAGGAGATTTTGAAAAAGTGACCTGTCAGTGTTTCATTTTGCCCCCGTACGTCAACGAAATTTCTAAGGCTTTATATGTTGGGGAGAAATTCCAGACTGAAAACTGATCCACGTATGCAAGTCTTGTGCAGCTGTAGCAGTTAAACAAGAACGAGCTCTAGACAGTTTATAGACACCAGAATGATGGTCAAGCACAGAAGATGATCTCCAAAAGTTGCAGAGACAAGTGACAGGTTAGTGCACAGTCTTATGAAGTACATGGGTCTCTCCTAGGTGCTCTGAGGTGTCCCTGTAACCCAAGATAATTTCTGCATCCTTAGAGGAGAGAGTACAGCAGGCACAAAAACTTACCCATAATTTGCTATTTTTTTCTGATCTAATTGATATAGGTTTCTCAATTTTGACATTACCTTAAGGGTCAGAGATACTCACTACTTCTATTACATACAGATGCCAGATTCATATAGTTCTATTCCACAAGAAAGAAATCACCAAGGATTCCAATTGTTTTAAATAAAAAAACCTAAGCAAACGAAAAACAAACCCTCTCCTCCCACCTACTCAACAAGCATGTGCAACCTACGGAAACACACTGCTGCTAATGCTTTGCAGCAACACTTGCCCAACACCAAACAAAAGCACCTATAAGTCACCAAGTCAGTTGGTAAAATCAAATCTAATATGTCAAAATATTTCAGTTTCACCCAAACAATCTTGGTTAGTTAGTGCTAAATATTCATTCCATTTCTTAATCCTTCTGCCAGGCAAGCCAGATTTCCTGCTAGCAAACAAAGTCAAGCAACGTGTCTAAGATCACAGAGGAATGTTGCCTGAACTGAAATAATAACTAACATCTCATCCCTCAGTCTGTCCTCCTCCAAAGAATGAGGGTTCACTCCAACTTCAGTACATTTTACCTTGGCTTTTATCCACTGCTTATTCCTCTTATTTCCTCTGTCCTAGAATCCAAATAAATCTGCATGGTGCTAACTGACCTTCTACAAAACAAACAGTGGAAGAAAGGCATCTCATCCCCCTAATTCCCTGAACAGTTCAGGCAGTCCTGAAAGCCTCAAGTCCCCTGGGGCCACACATGGCCCTCGAGGTGGGAGCACCCACCATTTCCCCAGGGAAGCCCTATTCTGCAGCTCACTCACTCTCCGTGCTCTAGCACTGGGGCTGGAGCCTTCGGTTGTGCTGAAGTCTCACTGTCTCCTGGGCTTGATCCAGTCCCTCAACCCTTCCACACCTTTTTTGGAGCCGAGGTGTACCAAGGAGCATTAGGACACATTTATAAAGCAATGGCTGAGAGTGCCCAGAAAGCTCTATGAGCACAAGTGCTTTTGTTTTCACAAGAGAAATGTCTACAGAGCCACATTTAGGGAAAAGGCAAAGAAACATCTGTGTGCTCACAGCAGCACAAGCCACAGCTGCAAAGCCCCTCTAGCTTGGCTGGTGCTGTCTGCTAACTGCTGGCATAAATATAGTAACAGGGTTGCACACATGGCAGGCTGTTTAATTTTAGAAATCAAAACTATCAAGGGATTAAATTAGTCATCCTTCCTCAATTTGGGACCAATACAACACTACCAGAGGCAGTGGTCATAACCACTGTGGTTTGCAAGAGAGAAAGAGAGTGTGTGTGCCTGCTCCTAGGGTGGCAGGGAACAGCAGAAACCCCGTCCTGCTCTGCCCAACCTTGTTCTTCAAAGCAGGATCAGACAAAAGGAAGAAAATCTAACTTAAAACAGCTTTAAAATTAAAGCTTAGTGCCCTACAGACCTGCATGCATGTACACTCATCCTGCAACACTTTCTGGATGGGGTGTAGCAGAAGCACTGCCCTGAACATGGCACTTTCAAAAAGAGACATTTGAAATAATACTGTGCCAATTGGCCTCTGGCCACTGGAAGCGAAGTCCACTCAAATCACAGTCAGGGATATGGTTTTCCCAAGGAAAACTAATGAAGAGGGAAATGGGAGTCCAGTTCAGCCAGCAAGGCTGCCAGGGCGCAAACATATCTGGGTCAGGAGTAAGAGCGAGCTCTGTGATGGGACACTGCACAGACCCTTGTCACCACCTCGCCAACTCCTACTGTGCTCAGCAATTCAGCCTGTGCCAACACTCACGCACTCTCCCCTGGCCAGGAGAGGCCTTGATGCACCACAAAGGCAACTGCCTCCTTCACAGAGCCCCATGGCT
This sequence comes from Serilophus lunatus, assembly GCA_013399895.1. Classification (NCBI taxonomy): domain Eukaryota; kingdom Metazoa; phylum Chordata; class Aves; order Passeriformes; family Eurylaimidae; genus Serilophus; species Serilophus lunatus. The sequence goes on along the minus strand of VXBA01003238.1, from coordinate 183,175 downwards.
TATCCTCAAATGCAGCGCCAGTCGCATCAGGAGGATGCAACCCTGCAAAGCCCATCGGTATCTTTTCCTTCCAGTGAAAACCAATGAATGAAGAAAGCAAACAAGTCATGGAGGGATTTTCTGTTTCTCTAGACAAACACTCTAAGAGCAGTTCAAAAGAGGCTAATTAAATTCCAAAATCCCTGTGCAAATACATTAATAATGATTTTGAAATGAGCAGTTAACCAAGGAAGCTTTCAAGGTGGGAAGTGTTTGATACAGAAGAGCGTGTGAGGAAGAGCTGCCCAGCCTACATTAGAGACAATCTTTCTGGGTAGCACTCATGTTCAGAGGAGTGGGCAAAAGTAAATGCTCCTGGGCCCAGGAACAGCAGTGTCCCGAGGCTGCCAGGAGGACAGAGAAGCCAATCCCCTTCCCTTCTAAATCACCAGGAAGACAAACAAACACTACATGACATGGCCGCGAGTTTGCACAATTGCTGTGTACCCTCACCGAAGAGCTCTTCCTACCCATTTCCAGGATGGAGCAAAAGAAAGACATTTTTTCTCCCCTGCTGTTGCTATAGGAAATTTCCAAATTCTAGATAAATCTTTTTTTTGTCTTCCCACACAATCCTAGGCAAAACAAGGAAAAAAAAAGATAATCAGTTGCCAGTAACAGAGGTTAACAGTTACTGGTGGGGAAGGGGCTCTCCCACAGTCACAAAGACCTTTTGCTTTATTTTTCTTGTTTCTGCAGCTTGTGTCAATAACTGCACAAATGGAAACAGTGTACGAAGTGCTACTATTCTAATATGAACCAGAGTCTGTCTCCCTTATGCATGAAATGATGAAAAATGGATAACTTGTTATAATTGCTCATATGGAGGGATGGAAAAATACGACCTTGTTACATGGTCTGCAGTCCCACTGTTCATAGAACTTCTCAGTGTTATATGCCATCGTTGTCACAAGCAAGAAAGGCAGTAGTACCATTCTTCATTTAATGATGGCAAACCAAGAAAAAAAGTGAAAAAAGTGAAAAAAACCCCACCACAGAAGAGTCGCATCCTTGTAAATCCCTTGACAGAACAAGGAATTACACCCACTAGCTGAGGCCCTGAACACCAGGCCACCTCATCTTAGTCAAATCTCCAACCATGACCACAAGATTACTGTTCCTATTTTTTTCCCCTTTTTCTCTGCATGTCCTTGCTCAGCAAAATAGAATTACTTTTTTTCAGGTAAGATCTCATGAGATACTGATTCATGTGCATGTTAAAATCCAGATCCATTATACCTCCTCTTGCTTTCATTCACTAATTTCATTGTCCTATAAAACAAAAGATTTTCTGGTGAGATACATTCACTGTGCCGCCACTACTGCTAAAGGCACACAGCTGCCATCATCTTCAGGAAACAGGTTTGTTTAGTTCATAAATCCTCGTTTTAGTATTTTGCTAAGTACAAAAATTAAGCATACAGGGTAATAAATTCCAGGATCATTCTTCCTTGGGTTGTGACAAATTAGAACTGCAGTTCTTTCCCCAACCCTGGGGTACTTCTTTTAAAGAACAGTCAGCAGTCTGATAACTTTAGATAAACCATTTAATTTCCAGAAGGAACCTTGTCTGTATACGCATAGTCCATTGGGTGTTCTCCTGTTCTCCCTGTTGGCAAGCAGAGGCTTTGGGTGAATAACTGGCAGTCTCAGCTTCCTGCATCACAAAGTTGTCTTATTAGAAAGTTAAGAAACACTTTCATGATCCATAAGAAACTGTTACATACCATAGCAGCAATCTAAGTATGCTGTTCTTGAGTTCCACAGTCCAAAAGAAGAGACTCAACAATTTTTTTTTACCAATGTTTTATTTGTACAAAAGAAAGAAAGTGGGAAATAAAGATAGAATAAAAAATGGCCAAGAATTGTGGAGAACTGTCTTAGGAGGGAAAACAACTAAATAGTGAAAAAACTATGTAGCTTTGACTCATGTTTAAATGCTCCAAGAAAGGATAACAACTTAGAGGTAAATCCAATTTGTAGAACTAGAAGAGAAGGAAGGATCCCTGGATGTGTTTAAAAAAAGGCTGGATGTGGCACTTGGTGACATAGTCTAGTCGAGGTGTTAGGGCAAGGGTCAGACTCAATGATCTTGGAGGTCTCTTCCAACACAGTAATTCTGTGATTCTGTGAAGGTAACTACTAAATTCAACTAGATCACCAGGAAAAGCCTCCAAGCAGTTTGATTCATTATGCCATGATTAATCCTGCCAAGGAAAGGGAGAGAATTCACATTAAAAATTGTCATAATGGCAGTCATGTTTTGCCTATGTTAATGCTTCCTTTTGTCCCCCTAAATGTCTCTAGGAATGGCCAGTGTTTAAAAGTGCAGACTAATACCCCATAAAAGCTCCTATCTGGAATCTAGGGATATTCATGCAGAACATCAGTGGTCTTGAACAAAAATGCTGTCAGATTTTATTGTCTATACTTTTTATGCATCCAGGAGTAAATATTTCACTACATTGTTCTCATTGCAGTTAACAGTACTGAACTCCTGAGAAGGAATGGTCACAGAGTGGAGATCCTGACTGCAGAGATTTTAGTCTTTTTCAAATCAATGACTACAGACATGGCAGGCTAATCCTGATTAGTAACAAACACCTTTGCTGTGGTTATACTGATAATAAACACTTAAGGTTTTTTATATCAGGTGAACAAAATTTCATTCTCACAGCTGTGTCTGATATTTTAGCCACTTCTCTGTCCTTTTTCTCTCTTGTCCATTCTTCCACATTCTGCAATAATTCAGGAAAAAAAAAAAAGAATAAAGTTAGGAACAGTTATCAGAATAGCAGACTCCTACTACCTCTACTTCTCCCTCCAACTGAGGATTGCACTCCTATTGGCTCTCTCTTTCCCTAGCTGAGCTTGGAAGTGCTAAGCCACCCTCAAAATGCTCCTCATTAGAACAGGTCTATCACATTGTCTGGGACATAGCAGGGTAAAAAAAACCAAAACCAAACTTGCCAAGGCTGAGTTGTCTAGAGAATGGTGCTATGTAAACATTTCAGGGACCTGCACTGTACAGGTATTTGAACACCTTATGGTTCCCAGAGACAACAACCCCTGGCTAAGTGCCACTATACAAGCACTGTGCTGACAGCCAGGCAGGATAAACAGTATGGTGAGTGTGCAAGCACTCAGCTAGACGTTGTGAGATGGCAGTGGGAAGAGGAGGCGCATGAAGAGCATCAGTAATTTGGAAATAGGGACAACTCCTTGGCTGTGCTAAAGCATGCCATACCTCAGTAAGCCCATTTGCAAGGTAGCTTTCATCATACACGACACAGCAACATCATATCCCAAGAAATATTTCACTCATCTGCAACATACTGTAAAAGAAGAGAACACAGAGGTTACTTGCAACAGACATTAAGCATGAAGAAGTATCTGTTTTAACCAGCTGTCCTTTCTGTTAGAAAAAGTCTGACGTCAGAGCTGAGAAGGCTGAAGGTCAGCCAAGTTGGTCATTGGGCCAGAGCACAGCATCCTGGCTCCTGTTCCCTGCTTGGGAGGGTGCTCTTGTCTGATGGTCAAAAGAAGGTGAGCAAGAATCAAGACTTTGTTCCTCATTCGACACTGACTCACTACATAACCTTGAACATGATGCAACACCACACCTGCCCCACATGGAAATGGTATAATTTACCCATTTCCCTGTGCCTGTGTGCATGGTGCAATTGGTGCTCATAAGGTACTTTGAGGTCACTGTCTCAAGGATGCCAGGCAAGAGCAGAACCTGGCTGTTGTAATAGGTCCTGGGGTTATTCCACTTGATGTTAGAGCCTGAGCCAATATACGTGAATTTTTTCCAGCACTCCATGAGTTCTTCTGTATAGCAAAGTTAAAGCAAGCAAGAGAGAAAGGGAGAGAGGGAAGAGAGGGAGAGAGAGAGAGACATTCCCATTTGATTGGCTGTGACTAGCTGCAATTAAAAACTATAATTTATTACCCTGGATTACGAGTATAATTTCAATGCAGAGAATTAAGGTTTTCTTCTGAGATGGAAATAAAGATTAATTTTTAATTTCCTTTCTCACTGCACATTTAAGAGCAATAGACTCCATAGAAAACTACAGGTCAAAATAGTTTTATGGAGGAATGACAATGTTCCATTGCCGAATAATTTAATGCTCTTGCTGCCTTTTTAATATTTGACTGCAGCTCCCTCATGCGAAACAGCGGCAGCAGACGCTGTACACGTTTGCTGCAGCACTCAGGTCAATGTGACTTTGAAACAACAGTTTCACTGCTCAGGACTTGGGCAGCTCTCGGAGCTCCCTGGTGCAAGCAGCTGCCTTCCACAAGAAGAGCACAGGCAGACCTTTCATCAGGGCAAGCAGTTGGTCTGGAGACAGGAAGAGCAAGAAAGAAATTAAAGCTTGGGGAAGAGGGCACCAGAATGGACAGGAGTCTGGGTAGAATAGGTGCACAGCAGGTGCATCCTAATTCGGAGATGGACAGGTGTATTCAGACAAAGCAGAAGAAGCAGTTCCAAACAGGAAATGCTGCTGTAGGACAGTAGGACTCAGTGGTAACTCACAGACAGGGTTTGTTATTCCAGATACCATATCACACCAGCAGAACACAGGGGAAAACTGGAAAGCATGAGGTCATGAATCCACTTGGTCTTGGACCATGACTAGGTTACTGCTTGCCAAAACTGCTCCCAGCCCCTGGAGAAAACAGCCTGGGAAAAGCTTGGAAATCCACACCATCACACAGCATGTCTGCGTGACCTGTGAAGGAGAATCCAACACGACACAAGAAGAGAGGAGGTCTGTGTGCATCCTTCCAGAACAAGCACCTTTCAGGACAGGATTTTCTGTTGATATTCACAGCAGGATGATGCCAGCACATGCCTTAAACCCAGTTATTTGACTCTGGGCAAGTGGCAGTGCCCAGGGCAGTGAAATGTCACTGAAATTCAGGAATTATTTAAATAGTTGTTCTAGTAGTAGAAATTAACAAACTAAACAAAAAACCTTCATGTAAAAAAACCCACCACCCACCAAACCCCTAATTACTTGTATCTCAGTTAATTGAATAACCCTTCACTGACAGAACTGTATCCTTGATGGTCTAATAATAGGCCTTTCCATTTCAGAGTTTTAAAAACTTATTGGCATCTTACAACAAGCATCTTGGCTTATAAATGGAATTAGATGCCTAAGTGATTCAACTGCTGCTCATCTGAGGGGTTAAGCTGTGCACTGTGCAGGGTCACCAGGAGGAAAATCATCCAGGGACATAGCAGCGACAGATCCTCTGAGTACCAACAGATCCCCAGCTGTCTTGGTGGCTTTTAGATGAAATCTGTTTAAGGTGGGGAAAAAAAAATTGTGAAAATCTTTTCCCTATGTCAAATCCATTCACATACAGATCTCAGAAGAGATTCAGACAGAATAATGAACCAGTTTTCAAAGTTTCATCAGCTTCTGTCCCTCCAGAACTCCTAGGAGGCATTTAAAGTACATCCATTTTCAGTGTGGAACATCAGCACAACTAGGAGACCAGTTTAGGACAAGTCAACACTTGCTGCTACTGGTATCCTGGCTTATAGACTAATCCTGTATAAGATGGCAGTTTCACTAGGGATCTCCTCAAGAAAGTGGACAAAAAGTCAAACAATGACATTTTGTTTCCCTGCAGTCTCTCCAATACTGACATATTTTCTCATCTCCTTCAAGGCTAACTGAAGCAGTCTCCCATTAGGCTGAGACAGACCTGCAGACCAATACTGTGAGTTATGAAATGGAACTTTGATGGGGATAAGGGATCTCAGAGGGCTGCTCATGGTGGTTAGCATGCAGCAAGGACATGTTTCATCCTAGGCCAGGAGAACAAAACAAGCATTTTTCAGGTTGCCAATGTACAACTTGAAGAATCAGCTCCTTGCTGAGGAATTGAGTCTTTTCTGGGGTGTGAAGGTTGTTAGATGCATTTACTTACCTAGCTGGCCAGGAGAAGGCAAAAGTTTGACTGCTTTTTGCCAGACTGGGAGATGGCAGAAATCATAGAAGCAAAATGTATTCAGATATATTACAACACCTCCGAAGAAACCCAGAAATCTCTACACAAACTTTATCTCAACCTTTTCATGTTAAGTCTCAAAATAGAACATATAGCATCCACAGACAGAGCTTCCCATAACCCTTGCTGCCCAAGCAGCATAACTGCTCTGAGTCTGCTGCTTCTGCAGGGACAGCTCTAGCCATTTGATGTATATCTGCTCATACTAGCTCAGGGGAAGACTTATCAGAGCTCACAGGCAAAAGAAAGATGAGTACTTATTTGGAAGCCCTCTAGAGAAAATATAGAAGCTGAAAAAATTAGGGTAACTGAATGGGGAGTGCTTCTTCCTTCTAGTCAGGACTGGTCTCCAAAGCATATCTCTTACTTTGTGTGAGAGTTTAGAAAGCAACTCCAGCCAACTGCAGTCACTGGAGCTGCCCCAGCACTTCTTGCAGCAGGGGTGCTAAGTAACACCTAGACTGATTTCTACCTCAGGCATTTATCATGTCCTGACACCTTACAGAATTCTCTGCAGACTTCCTTCACTGTCTGTCCAAAACAATTGTGTCCAGACATTGTTAGCTTTAATCAATCACATTTCTATTCCCTTGCGGCTGCCTTTCAGCAGTGACTGAACCACTCACTAAATACAAATTTTCTTCTGATGGCTGATGACTCACAAATCCTGCAAAGGGGGTATGCACCAGTCTGGATGCAACCAGACTTTGGGAGGGCCCAGCTTTATTCAGCCCAAAGCACGCTGAATTTTCGTGACTTTTTCAGAAGTACTTCCCCCTCCACTGACGGGATGCTTGTGGCCACCTTTGCCAAATATCCCAGATCTTTGGACAGCTTGGGAAGTCTGAGCTCCAGTTTTGGAGCTCCATGTAAGCAAAGGAGACACAGAACCACCAGCTACAATGGAGCATCTTTCTCACAGGCATTCAACATCAGTCCTGTCTCTAGTAGCCCACCCTGGTATAACCATCGCCTGAGAGCAAAGACTGGTATGTGTCTCCGGAAATGGAGTTTAGATGTTTGTCTTATCTGAACAAGTTCAGTGACTGAACATGCTGCACAAAGAGCGTGAGCAACCCTGACAAAGCAACTGCCGCCTCCTTATCACAGTCTCCAAAAGGACTGAAAAGAATCAGGCGTCAGAGACTTATCTCTTGAGAGATGTTCAGTGCCCATGCCTGGCTTACCAATCAGCTCTAACTCCCTTTTTCACTAGAGTTCTTTTGCCTTGTTTTTGGCCACACAGTACAGCCTTGCCACTTCCTGAGTGTGAAGGAGCTGCAAGGGGAAGGGAGGTGTGGAGGATGGGCCCTTTTGCCCCTGCTATTTTCTTGTACTTCTGGGCAATGGGAAGTTTTTATCCATGACAATTTTACCATTGTGATAACTGTGACAAATGGCCAGTATCACAGAAAGGTTATCACTGTGATGACAGTGAAATGGAGGCTGAGGACAGGTTTCCCTGAAGCCATGTTAACCTGGGATCCCTCTGATAGCCTACTCATGAACTCAGAGCTCAATGCAGAGTCCTGCTGCCACCGTGCCAGTGAGAAATGCTCACCCTGAGATGGGAGAGGGCTCTTGGTTGTGGCCTACTGTCAACTCCATATGAGCCTTTTGGATTATGGTGTTACTCAGCAAGAACATTACAAGTGTCACTCCGTGATAGTGGGACACATCTGCCAACCGGCCTTTCTACATTTTTGGTGCCTGGAAGCAATGGCTCAAATCCTTCGACCAAAATCTGCCTGCAAGAAACAGGTTGGGGTTGGTCCCACACCAGACCTATTTGGGATGCTCTTATGATGGTTATTAACCCTCAATTGACCTCCTGACATTATCCATGTTCAAGATGGTAGAAATTAAAATGCAGAAAACATCAGCTCTAAAGAAGGAGGATTCTGATTCTTACAGCCAAATCCTCAATCAGAGTATCCTGAAATGTCAGAACAGCCTGTGACTCCACTGACAATTGTATTTGAGCTCCTCCCAGTGCCTCATCCCAAGTTCTTGAATTTCTACAAGCAAATATGTTGATTTATACAGAACTATAACCTAATATATGTGCTTTTGAGACCACTCCATGTTTAGATATTAAACAAGAACATTTTTTTTCAGAAAAGGTATATAAAATTATCATCATGCTTTATTCTCAAGATCACCATCATCTCTTTCATCAAAAGCTCAGTGTCTAAGGCCAGACATCATGAGAAGGACAGTACTAACATCACAGAGAGAGCTATAGTGGTATCATCAGTAGCTTACAGGGCTATTCTTATTTGTCATTTGCCCACATAAGCCTGGTGGGACAGCAGTGTTTAAGGACTAGGCAGAGCTAGAAGACCTGCAGCCTGGTCCAGCTTTGTTCCTACCTTCTTGCACGCAGCCCTGAGCAGGTCACCTTACCCCTCAGACTCACCCTCCCTTTTCCCAGGTGTCTGCCCTGGCTAGAACTGTCTCGAGCTATTTGTAGCAAGGTCTATCTCCCCAGGCATATTCTGTACCTTGTTCAGTGAAGCCCTTCTATGACCTAAGGTCTTAAGCACTTCTTTAAGACATATATTCAATAACTACATGAAACAAATGCTAACTGGTTGTGCAAATATCTCCATTCATTTCCATATTTAAAAATCTTTCCTCCAGAAAACAGGCATAATCAACACAAATGTCTGCCTGTAATCATGCAAGGCTGAATTCACAACAGATGATGTTTACAGAGGAGTCTCACTGAAGGACCTTTGCACAGTTCTTCTATCAGACATTTCCCTCTCTCATGCTGTGCTCAACAGATACAACAGGGGTTGGAGAGAGTTTTCAGCTGCCAGATAATAACTAATATTGAACCCTTTTTTCCATGCTGCAGGTTTTGGAGGTTTGTCACACAGGTCATCTCATGATGAATTAGCTTATGCCTTCACCTCAATCTGTACAGGAAAGAGTGAAGCTCTACAACAGTTGCTCAGTCCTCTCCAGTAACTGTACCAGAACCCAAGCTATAAATAAAAACTTCCCAGCTTTTTTCAGGCTTTTTCTGTGGAAGGATAGGGATAAGGACACACTTGGCAAGACAGTGCTACTCTCCACTGCTGTCCATTTAAATCACAGTCTGGCATTTCTCACATTTGCCTGAAAAAGAGCAACTTAAGAAACAACTCCAGCCCCTTACCCACAGGATTTATGCCACAGGTAGGGCTTAAACAAAAAACGGCTATCCAGCAGCCTTTGCTGCAAGGCCCTGAAATATTATTTAAAAATGGGGTAACTGAGAACTCCTGCTCAAAAAAGAAGAATTCAGCAGAGCCTGTAGGTAGTCTTGGCTGGCCATTGCCCACAGGGCACCCACGTTCCTTGGCAATCAACATGAGAAGAAATTTTATCACAGCTCAGACCTACTGAACAGACCTCTGAAGAAAAGGACATTTTGTTTTCAAAAATTTTTCTCTAACAGGCATTGAACGAAGAGTGGAAAATAAAACCCAACAAAAAACCCAAGCTCTGATGACAAAGAAAAATTCTCAAAAACAGTGACAGACGCCCGGAGAAGATATCAGAGAAAAAAGGCCACCAAGATCTGATTAGCCCAGTGAATCAACACTGTGGACAGTATCTCTAAACCAAACTACTCTTCTCTTTTCCCCTCCCACACTCTTCCCATCCTTGCAAAGTCCTCCCAGCCCACCACTCACACACTCGAACCCTGACCGGGGGGGGCCTGATACAGCTAGTGCTGGCTCACACAACACCCTCTGTTGAAGCTGATGAGGTCAACATGCTGGCGTAGGCACTAGGCTTGGGATAGCTTCCCTCTCCACAAAATACAGTTGCAACTTACTCTCAGACTGCATTTGGGACAATTTCTGTGCTCATGCAATCAGAAAGAATTGGATTGTGACACAGCAAAAAAAATCCTTATGTGAAAGATGAGAAACATCTTTTTTTGACCAAAGGAGGACACACAGTTGTTAAACAGGAGATGTTCTGATTCATTTGCAGCCCAGGTGCACTCCCTATTACCCACACAGGTTTCCTCTAGGGCTTCTATGAAGTGTCTTAAGAAGGAGATAAACATCCCATTCCCTACTCCACTCATCTGGCCCTGTATCAGCAACTACAACTGAAGATATCTCCAAGGTATCTCTACACCATCTACTCTGTCAAAGGCTGTGCACAAACACATGGCTGTTGGTTGGATGAGACACCTCCACCCAGCTCCATGAAACCAGGAGTACATAGGTAGATTAGCTCAGGAAAAAATATATGTTTTAGTCACAGCTATGCAGATGTACCTCAGGTGCCTTCCATCAGATGAACCAAGAGAGAACAGCAGCATCTGAGCCAAGTGGTGCTGGACAGGCTGCCTCTGCTCTCAGCCAACATCCTTGGGAAAAGGAAGAACTACAAAGGATGTGAAGGCAACTGAGGGAATATTGCTCTTTCATAGAACTGAGTTTCTTGTTTTCCTATAGCCAACAAATAGCATCCACAGTGAGCCATGGTAGTGACTGGAACAGCAGTTGTGAGAGGAAATTTTTTTCCAGAATAACCGATTGTGGTCAACGAGTGAAGAGGCAGGAAGAGGAGTGGCAGGAGGATCCTGTCCTGAGCTGACAGAGGAATTCAGTCAGGTCTTAGCTATTTACAATCCCCCTGCTAATTAACTAGCAGACCTTTCAGTGACTTTTCCCAGCAGTGAGATGGTTCCCATACCGTAAGTAGAGTCGTATCACTCTCGTGCCGACCAGATCGAGTCATAGTTTCCAGACGAAAGGGGGTACCATTTTGGTCTCTCCAAATTCACGACACAATCCCAGGAACAAAGCCTGGAGCAGACAAATACTGCAGCCTTGCCAAACCACTGGCAGCAGCGTTACCATGTAAGCATAAAGTTGACCTCTATTTGCCAAACTGCAAGGGGGCTGCTCCAGCCCCCAGCTGCAGAGTGAGCCCAGTGTCACTAAGCACAGCAGCTCTCCCAGGCCTCTTTCTTCTCTGTTCTGGGGCCAGGATCAGCAATATCTCTATGGAAATAAGCTCTAATAGTTGCTCTGGGTCCAGTAGGAGGAGCTGGCTAAACACACATTTTTGTCTTAATGTAGGGCCTAAATAAACATTCAAATAAGAACTCAATTTTAAAAATCCTGTAGTTTAAAGGATTCCCTCAATTCTCAGTATTCCTTTTATTCCCATGGTAACTGATACGAGTCTGATCTGCAGCCCAAGTATTTTCTCCTGCCTACTTTTCTAGTATAACTGGAAACACAAACACATACAAATATGATGTTGGCTTGTACGGTTTTTGCAAATACTGTAACACATTTATTCTAAGCAATTGGTGAAAGCATATTGCATTCTTTAAAAATACACATCAACCACACTGATGTACAGGCAGAACATCTACCTAGCTGAGAGACTCAGAACTACTCAAAGGCTTCCTATCCATACATCCAAAGCCAGCAGTGCAGGGTCTCAGTTAACTCCTAGTTTCCAGCCATGGCAGAGCCCATTCATGCAGATAATAGCACGCAGACTTGCCCACTGGTTGCCCACACCAGCACAGCAGTAAGCCTAGCTGCTTCTTCACACTGACTACAAAGCCAGCAGAGTTCAGACAAATGTCACCAGCCCCAGCATTCCTAATAATCAGCCTCCTTTCAGGCCTTCCTGCTATAGCCACATCATTTGGCACTCAATGCTCTGGTCTAGTTGACAGTATGGTGATTAGTCAAAGGTTAGACTCAATGATATTAGAGATCTCTTCCAACCTGTATGATTCTATAATGTATCAGTTTCTGTTTATCCACAAACTGGTTTCTGGTTCTATGGCTAACGAAGGACAAGTTCAACCACAATTCACTTGCCACGCAGGAGCCGGAAGCAAATGGGAAGACCCTCACTTTAATTATTTGGTTTAAACAGAGATGTAGAAAACCATCATCTCAATCTTCACGTCCTCCCTTATGATTTTGTCATCTGCTAGCCAAACTGCCATGCCGAATCCTCTTGAATTCCTACCTTATGGTAATAAGGAGCTAGCAGGACCAGCTCTTTATCTGACACACCTACCAGTTTATTTACCAGAGTTTGTACCCCTTTTCAAAGGGCCCATGCTCCAGTCACCAAAACATACGTTTCCTGAGACCCTTTAAAAACTTTGTAAAATATCTTGCTCAGCACCACCATCCCTTGTGCAAGTTCCACATCCACTAAATAACAATAAAACAGCTTGTTCCCGAGTTGAGAGCTCTTTCAGGGGCTAGGTGGCAAGCAGTAAGGACTTTGCAAAATTTTCAGATATATGCACCTGCTTATGAGTGGATATTTTGTCCTATATTTTTGTAGTAGAAAAAGAAACCTGAGGTTTTACCTGACAGCTTCTTACAATCCGGCCAGTGTAAGGTATAATACAGTCTTTTTTTCCCTTACTTCTCAGATCTCAGGAGCGTGTGCCAAAAGACTGTCAACTTGTTAAAAGTACATTAATGCAAATTCCAGAGCTTTCAGTTATGTTTATGCTAATAGAAAGCCTCCCGCTCTGTGACAGGCCCAAGTGAAGAGTCAGTAACAGGAAAATTAATTCCAGCTGTTGAAATTGATTTAAAACTAGCTTATTCATAATAATAATAATAGGGGGAAAAAAGAATTCCTGAAATAAAAATAAAAAAGGGAAATACAGAAAGCACAAAATCATGTTTACTGCATGAAAGCAGAAAGGGTTCTCCTGTTGGGAAGAAATCTTCCAAATTTAATCAAGCCTGGCTAGAAGAAAGCTCTAGCTTGTTATCAGGTTGTAAGTGTAGATTAACATGAAAAGAATTAGCTATGTGCACAGCCTGATTTTACACAGGAAACACAAGAGTTTTGTGCATGTATTTTGTTTTATATTCCTTATGTCTAATCCAAAGGCAAGGAGACCAAATCCAGACTGCAATGGGACAGGTAGTATTTTAGATGGTTGCATACTGGGAGCACCAGAGCTCTGGATTGGAAGATTATCTACCCATGACTGCTGCATTTATTCAGTGCCGTTACACACGTTTTTGGTGCTTTGAGTTCTGAGTGATTTTTGTGTTTAGACAATCCCAGTCTTGGGATCACATACCCCAACTTTGTTGGGGTTTCAGAGTTAAAACCAAGATCTAGTGGTGAAACTGCTGGCTGGCCTGCCATTTCTAAAATGATCTCAAATGTCCATATCCTTGATCTAAATATCCAAACATCTTTTATCTTGATTTTTCTTTTTAATTTCCCAACAGTGATCCTCCTAAGTCCATGACTGCATATGTGTAGCCCTAAAAATGGAAGGAACATAACACCTTGCAAAATTCAGTTTTGACATGGAAGAGGAGGCAGTCTTTAAAAATTTGTTGAGAAATAGGCTTCCACACATTCTACAACTGGAACCAGATTTGAAAATTTATTTTCCATGGTATTCTCATTTGACAAAAGGAGATGAGTTTCCAAAGCATTGCTCTCTACTGTATTCCTCCCTGAGTATAGGATCTGTCCCTTTCCTAATGAGCACTTCTGAAAGACCCAAGGTCTTATTTAGGATCTTGCATAGATGCTAAGCCCTGTCTTTTGTGACATTGGTACCATCTAATTAGGACCATATTCCTTGTTGGTTTTGAAGGGGCTGATCCAGAGCTCACTGACAAAAACCTCTCCATTGGCTCAGCAGACTTCACATCCAGCTTTAAGGGACAATCTTGCATTTCATTATTGAAATGGCCTAATACTCTTCAGACTCTGTCTTCACTGTCCTCCTGTCTTAGTTCCATATCCACACCTGGTATATATTTGCATTTGCCTGCTTTTTAAATGCTACATATTTTTTAACAGGCATGGATGAAGGGGTAAAGACTAAGAGATGCCATGACTTACATGGATCCTAACCAACTTATGACACTGAGGAATTCACATGCGTGGGAGGATATGAGGATAAAGTGTTGGACCAATTTCAGCCGCAGCCTTGAGAGAAGCCAAGTCAAACCCATGGTTATGCAGGAAGCTAACAAAGAATTCCAGCCCTAACACTGTAAAAAAAGAAACAGGCTGGCAAGTTTGCTGGAGGTTGCTTCCTTTTGAGGGGGGAAAAGGAGAAAGGAAGTTCCTTTAGAAAATCCTTCTAGAATTTCAGAAATTTTCCCCTTTGTTGTCAACTGTAGAGAATGAAGATAAACCTTAGAGCGTGCCACAGCTTAGTCAAATAATGAAACAGGCAGATTAACTACCAAAAAAGAGATGCTGTTGGAGGTGAACAGTGCTCCTGACTCATGCCATCAGAGGAAGGAAAGAACAACAACAGAGAAAGCAGGGGCTATTTCTCAGAGTGCACCCCATGATTTCTGCTAGCTCGTGCTGGGAAAGACAGATGATGCACATTTTAACTGAAGTGTGGGCAGCTAGAACCGTCACTTGAACTTAATAGAGCCATTCACATTGCAATTGAAAAGAGAATCTGATTAGTAAAGGGGAAGAAGGAGATATCCTTTGCAGGACTGATACTTCTCTCCTGAAAAGTGAGGGTTTATCTGTGGAAGCAGGAAGGATTTTCTCTAGGGGCTGGTATTTCCCTCCATGGCAATCACTTGGTCCTTGCTCACATCATTTTGCAGTCGCTTGCACACCAGGTCATTTTCAAGCAAATTGCCAGATTCTTGCTTCTCTCTTCTAATGCAAGTCAGGCTTCTACCTGTCTTCAGTTCTCTTGGCCCAAAATCAGCAATGCAAACCCAGGAATTCAAATACCATCAGTTTGGGGAGAGGGTAGTGGTGTTTGTTTTTAATAACAATCAGCTATGGGTTGTTTTTCTCTGCCTTCTGGATTCTGAATCTTTCAGGCATAAAAGTCACATTTTCAAATTATTGGGGGAGTGAGGGTGAGGTGTGCAGTTCACACAAACAAAAGGGCTAGAAATATGCCTTTGAAATGAAGCTAAATTCTCAAGCATTTATTTAATTTCCAAAGACTAGGCACTAGACAATAAAAAAAAAATCACTATCCTTACTGGAAAAGAGTGGTGTTGCAAATCCCCTCCTTCTACATATTTGTTATTCACAAAAAGGAAATTTGACTTGAGAGGTGAGGAAAGACAATCAGGGTTTAGCTCTATGACCTAAAGAAACCGTTGCTATCCCAAATCTGTGATAGAGAGCAAAATCACAAATCTACTTTCCCCAAACAAATGGGGTTTGCTTGAAGCAGGTAGGAATCATGTGCTACAAAAATTCAGAAAGAAAGTCTGGGTCAAAGCCCAGAAGAAACCACACACAGGCAAGGTTAGGAGGGCTTCTTCGACTTGCTTTTGCAGGAATTTCAGGCCCACCACTCTAGTCAGGATGATGACGAAACACAGGGATTTGAGAATAGAGGAAAAAAGGAACCAGCACCCCAGCAGCGTCCTGGCTGGACTAGTCTGAAGTGATTCCTGTGGCTGCAGAGAGGACCAGAATACTCTGGATCCCACACGCACAGACAGGGTCGAGGTCAAATTCTCCATGTGCTGCCCTGTTCCACATCCTCCTGCAGAAGGCTGGGCTGGCTGAAAAAGCCGGAACATTTCAAAAAGCCTTAACACTGTCCTCAGCTAATCCGCTGTTTCCCCAAAACCTCCTCGGGCTGAGCAGCGCACATACACCTCCTGCTGGACCCAGCCTTCCGTTCAAAAAGCTGCAGCTACGACGAAAGGAGCTGAGCTCTTTTACAAGGCATTAAGTTTCATTGCAATTACTTGGGATTTTATTGCACTACTGAATAGAACAGGTTCGTTAACTGGGCCAGCAACATTGTACCCATATGCCTTTTTAACAGAGCTTTTCTGTTATTGTTTCCTTATTGGTCTTTTCCCTTTTGCTAAATGCAACTGGATTTTACTGGCATCCAGCTCGTGCAATAGGTCCCAGGTGGCTCCTCTAAGAACTTTATTTGTTAATTTGATGGCTGAACCAGTGCATAAGGAATGAAAAATACTGAAATGCAATGCCCAAGATGCTACTTCACAGCAGTGGCAACAACCCAGGAAGTGTTCCCCAGAGTAAGGATGCTGGGTGAAGTAGAACTTTGTCCAGTGCATCCCTGGAAGCAAAACACTCCTTGCTAACACATCAACTTTTCTCTGCAACCAGCCATGACTCCAGTAGGATGCACGAGAGCTGTAACAAATCACCCATTCTAGAGAGTCACAGTGTGCTGCACAGGAATGGAGTCACAGGGAGAGAAGACAGTGCTCCTAGTACTGTATATGTAAGTTTCAGAGCCTGCAAGACTTCGGTGTGCCTCAGAGACAGTCAACATGTAAGCAAATTGAGCCCTAAATTGGACAAGCCACAGGATTTCCATAGAGAGCATCATTTTTGAGGGTAAAACTTAAAAAAAAAACAGCCCTGATTCAGTCCAACAACTTTCACTCAGGTTTTCAAAAGAACTGAGCACCCACCAGCATCCACTCTGCTAAGTGCTTTCAGGAATTTTTGCTCCTTTGAAAGTCTGGTTCCCCAAACAAGATACCAGCAGCTGATGGTTGATCACGAAAGGAATACACTGTTCTCTTGGACTTGCCTGGTTAAATTTTTTCTACATTTTTCTACATTTTTTTCTATGGTGGATTAGCACTGAAAAGCCTCACACAAGGAATACGGCTGAAGGAGGGTTTGAACAGAGAGATAAGCCTATGGTGGAGAAGAAATTCTACTTGCAGAATTCAATGTCAAGATTTTTTTCCATGAAAAATACCCCACCCTTCATCAGAAATCCCAAATTATCACAAGGAAAATGTGTGTAGGAAGGGAATGATTCTGATTGATATTCCTGACTCAGGGGAAAATGGGCAAAAGGTTTCAGGTTTTGTGCCTCAACTCTTCATTTCACTGTTCTAATTTACACTTGGACAAGACTTGAAATAAAAATAGCAAAAATTGAAACTAGATGTTTCAGTTGTTCAGATCACATGTCACCTGGGGCTTTATGGTGGGGAGGCCTATTTGGTTTTAAGATTTTTGAGTAGAGACATCGCTATCCAAATTTAGGAGATTACTTGATTTTGGCTATTTTTCTTGTGATGAGAAATTCTCCCGAGATGGGAAATCATGGTGAGCTCTGTTCTAGACCCAAGTACAAGGAACAATATCAAAAGTCTTCACCACCTGAGAGTACTTCCTTTTGCTGAAACAGAATCCCAAAATATTTGCTTTGCCAAGAACAAGAGAAAGAATAGAAACAGGATGCTCTTGCTGGGGTTACAAGCCATCATTAACAAATGCAACCTCGTCATCTCCCAAAAGAGAGCATCTCATGCAGGCTTTGTGACTCAGGGCTGCTTGAGTTGAGCAGAAGATGCAATCCTGATAAACCACAGCACAAATGAAAAAACTTTACTTCTCCTTAGCACTTCTCCCACTCCCTGCCTTACCTCCTCAAGTTCTGATACTGTCAGGCACAGGGAGGGACTCTTGGGGATGGTCCTGTGCAGGGCTAAGAGTTGGACTTGATGATCCTTGTGGATCCCTTCCAGCTCAGCATCTTCTGTGATGCTGTGAAGTTTTCCCTTATATTATGGCACACGTTTCATCCAAGGAAATCCTGCCTGGATACATCCCCTTAGCCCTCCCCTCAAAATTCCTTCATATAACTCCTCACCTATTCCCCCTTCCCAAAGCTCAGTGGAGTCCTGTCAGCATCTTCTCCACTGGTCCCCTGGACGTTTGAAGGGGTGCAGGTATCTTCACATGCAATTCAGCAGCAAATCTGAACCCTTCAGTGCTTTCTGGAACACCCAGAGGTATCTTCAGAATCCCAAACAAATACATTAATTGCTTTCAATTTATCAGCCTCACATCATTCTGTCTAATTACCATTCATCTAGAGTTTGTGTTTTTTAATGGTTTATGGGTATTGTTGGTAATCTTTTAATTTCTCATTAAAAACAATATCTTGTACGCACTATGTGTGAAAAGCCCTAATCCGATAAATCAAGCAAGAGTAACACAGTTAAAAGGAAATCAGTGGAACAATATTTGGGTTTATATATTTCTGCCAGTCAATTTGTAATTAAAAGTTGCTACTTTAAAAAACACAGTTGTTGCTGTGAAAGCCATTATCAGTCGGCATTTTCATATGAATACTGCTTTAATTAATTAGCAAAAGTAAATACATTATATATCAAAAACCGCTTTCCCACTGAACTCATGTGTTCCAGAACAAAAGGCTTAATAAACCATACAAAAGAGGGACAAATTAGCTGATCCCACCCTCCCTTTTCAGGTTTAGAGTCTTTTAAAGTTCTCCAAGGTTTTTTTTCCCCCACACTTGCTTTTTTAATTTTTTTTAATACATTGTTTGTTTTTCTTTAGAAGTGTGTATGAGGGGGAAGATGCTACACAAACACAAAACATGCCATTCAAACTAAATTATTTGGAAATCAGTTTAGCTGGTTCTTAGAAAACAGGAGTGTTTATGATTATTAAAACCCAAATATAATTACGATCATATACAACACAGTCCCTTCGGAACAAATTATTTGCTGGACATTAAGGGTTTGGAGTTTGATTCACAAAAGGAAATGATGTGTCTGAAAAATTCCTTTGTCTAGGGGCATTCCAAAGACTGGAAACAGCAGAAGAAAATTCTCCATTTTTATTACCAAGTTGGAGAGAAAGTGTGGATGAGTAGTGGTGTTTCAAACTAAAGTCTATGATAAGAACACCTTGAAACATCAATAGCACCTCTTATCTCACAGGCCCTTAACAAGAAGCAAGGGACCTGCCATCTGACTAGCAAACAAATCACTCACCTTATCCTGGCCCTCTTCTGCTGAATTGCTGAAGTGCTACAAGCAGGACCTATCTGCGGGTAAGGAGCAGAGAGGAGGAAGCATCTTAGTTGACTGATGACTGTGGACAGGATCGGGCTCCCTCCAGACAGGAAACTGTGGAAAGGCAACCTGATGGTGGAACCACTCACATGGGTATAGAACCTGACCTAAATAAAGAAATCCAACTCAACAAGGCTCCATTTGATGGATAAGACAGACTATTTCCTCCAAATTAATTACACTTACCTACAGAGCTGGAGTCCACTGCCCTGTGATGAACAGCAATCTCAGGCTGAGCTCCATCACCTTTTCAACAGCATAAATATATATTGGTCAACAGATGAAACCAAGGAGCAAGAATACTGGACTGAAAGAGTTCAAGGCCAAGTTGGCTGGGGCTCTGAGTTGCCTAGTCTAGGTGGAAGGCATCCTTGCCCACAGCAGGGTGTTTGAGACTAGATGATCTTTAAGGTTTCTTCCAAGCCAAACCATTCTACAATTCTATGAAGTACAGGATGGCTCAGTGGAAAAAAGAAATTACTCAAAGGACAATACTTTGCATCTCCTTTCCAGTACTGAAGGTTTTCCACCAAAGGATAGCTGTAAAATGAAGAACAGCACTAAGGCGATGAGGATGTTGAACTGGCTAGTTTTATGGCTATTAACAACCCATGCAGGCACCCAAAATTTCACTAACATAGGAAACGCAACAGTCCACTCAAACAAAGGCAGTTTGCAGTCACCAACTCCAACCCTCTCCATCAAATTTCCTCTCTCACCAGATCTCTCTCCCACTCAGTCCCGACTCCTAGCTGTCTTCCCAGCTGCACAAGATACTCAAATCAGTGTGATGTCTCATTAGGTAAGTACCATTAAATCAAGCCAGAATTCACCCAGTAAAGGGCACATTTCAGCAGACACAGGGGTGTCGTGCAATGCACGTGGATGAGGCAGCACAGGATGCGATGCCACGAGAAGCACTGTGCTGAGGGATGTTTCAGCATGGGGAAGCATGTGCCTCATGCAGCCCTTTAGCACAGGCATTCTTTTTCCTTCACATAACTGAATTGATTTTTATCATTGTTATATTTGGTTGAGCCGCCCATCTGGAAAGTTCTTGCCTCCTCTGGCCCCCATAAATAACCAAACCCAGCTCTAACCAAAGGCAGTTGACAGAATCAGCCCCATTGCCCTTTGGCAGTTCTTCCAGGAATTTTTAGGGTTTTTACCAGTCAGGAAAAGGCTTTGATGCTTTGGAGTCAGGATTTTATGAAGATCACTTTGTTGGGTTCAGCCAACTCATGAAGTGTCAAATGGGGGGCACTCTTTCATCTCATTGCTGGATGGGGAAAAGATCCTCCCTCTTACTGGAATGAGGACTGGAGAGGGGGGAACCAGAGAGATGAAGGTTCATCCATAGAGGGGAGGGTTTCTTTTCTCCTAATAGAGTCCACCCACCACATTCCCATCATACTGATTGCTGCAGTCCTATCTGTCTGCTCTCAGGGCTACATCAGATAAGAGGAGAACTGCTTGTTCGCTCCGGTTCTGATCCTGTGCGGAGGGGCCTCCCAGCAGCAAGGCCAGGCTCTTCTTCACCTTCCTTTTCCAGCTGCCTTTTTCCGTGACTGTTGCACTGGTGGGGATGCTGTAAGGAAACCTGCCACACGCAAAGAATGAGACAGTAATCAAGATCAGCCTAAGAAAATTTCATTGTCCGCTTTGCACTCGCAAACACACACCTACAAGAGAGAGCAAGAAAAATCCCTGTGCTTTCTCAAAATTTGTATCGAAATTCTTATTTGGCCATGCCTGAGCTGTTAAGGGCTTGGTTGCCATTTCCCTCTGAACAAGTCCTTCTGTGGATAGCACACTGATGGGCTGTTTCTCAAGCAGCTCCATTGCATCAATTATTGCAAATATCACTTGTTTAGAAGCTGCAGCCATCAACTAATGTCTGTTTGGCAGAATTTAGGCTTTTGCAGGCTGTTAGCTACACAGCTCATCTTCATCTAGCAGTTGATATCTTTCCACCTCGTTCAGAACAGCTGAGGTGCACAATTGCTTGTGTACTCTCCCACGGATGGGCATGGCTGCGTTGTCTCAGTTCACCTCAGTGCAAATGCCAGCTTCTTTGTCTGGGTACTTTGTTCAGGTTAGACTACTGACAGACTATTCCTTTGCTGGCTGTTCTGGGTGCTGTGAGCTGTCACTTGCGGTCTTTGTGCACAGCAGGTCCTCAATCACACCTGTGAGATTTGCAAATGCCAATTCCTCTACCACCAAACCCATTGAAGATCATTCACAGACCAGTGAAAACACTGGGATGCTTCAACATTGAACTCAGATTCAGTTTACGAGATTGTTGCTCCAAATCAGATGACTCGGATCTAACCCAGGGAATCTCATAGCCAAGAAGTGTGTTTATGGAAGAAAGTCTAAGCACAACAAAAATCCAAGTTCTGCTGGCATGCCCACTGGTTTAAGCTATGTTCCAATCTAGCATGTTCAAATGTACAGGAACCTCTTCCTGCACCCATGGAGACTATCATGAGGTATTAGACAAAATGTTTCAGTTGCTTTTGATTTCTTATGGGAGGAGAGCAAGCAGTAGCACCACACACATAGTTCTCTGACATACAGATACCAGATACACATACTAGAACTGAAAATAGCAAGCAGGACATCCTACATGCAGAGCTTCTACTCCTCTTCTGCAAAGTAGAAGTCAATGTCAGCAAGAATTACAGGGGAAATAACAGCAAAAAGTCTGACCCTGCTGATATCCTTTCTTTTGCTACATTCATGTTCACAACCAAACACAAATGGGGGCCAGTCCAGGGTTCAAACAACTCACGATCCAACTCAAGACACACAGACAGCATGAACACACGCACTACGGGCACAGGGGATTTCTGCTGTATCTGCACAGTGTTGCTGAGGTTTAACTGGGGAAACACGGCAGAAAATGTTTTAAGATGCTCTCATGCCTCCACCAGACTGCTTTCCAGGGCCATAGCCTCAACCACATCACAGAACATGAAACAACTACTGAAAACAGCCAAGCAGTCTCACAGCCATTTCCCAAACAACAAAATGCCAGCGAGTTTCTCTGGGAAACTGCACTTTGGTGTTTTTGCACCAAATAGGTTTCTATATATTATGTCTCTTGGGTCTATTAATAAAGGTAGAAGACCCAGGCACTTATAGTGCTGGAGTAGGTCTGCCTCTATTTCCCAGCTCTGTATGTATGACCTTGGAAAACTCATTCAACTTTTCAATGGCTGAGCTGTTCAACTGCAAAACAAAGCTTTTTCAGCTTTTGGCTGTCTTGTCTGTTTAGACTGTAAGCTCTTCAGGGCAGGGACTGTCTCCTATTAAACAATCATAACTCTCACTTAATTAGGGTCTTCTACACATCCAGGGCCCTCACAAAAATGTCATAAAACAAAAGCTTTCTAATAAATTCTAGGGGATTCCAAATACTGATCCAAAACTGCTCAGTGGTTTTCCCTGCTGAATATGGTGCCGAATCCCTTGTTAGTTTGTGTGTGTGAGGGGGGAGGAGGGAGACAATAATTTAAAGAGATTGCATAAAAGACCGTTTAAGTCCTTGTGGCTGTATATTTCTTTTAATTAGTTTATGCACAGTGCATTTGCATGGGAAGCTGCACAGCGTGTGGACAGACTTAATTAGGAGAACAATACGTTCCCTCTTAAGATAATGACTTGAGGATTATGAAAATTATTATTCCAGATCCATCCATAGGTCATTTGAGGTTCAGTATCCAGCGAACTTTTAAAATGCATTGAGGTCAGCAGTTTGGATACTGTCAGTAAAGTCACTTGATTTTACTGTTGCTTAAACGATTAATTATGAACAGCAGCTGCAAGCAACCCCCAAGTTACACAATAGCCTGAGGACTTGCTGCATTTCACATATTGCCATCAGCTAGTCTGGAGAGACAGATGTGCTGAAATGGGGCTGTAAGATCCACTATACTCATCTGCCAGCAAAGACTCCTTGAGAGCTCTCCCCCCCGCAACTCCTTTTCACTCATCCTTTACCTTTTTGCCTGGCTGGGGAAGCAAGAAATTTCTGTCTCTGCTAATGAATCTTTGTGGCTGGAGAACCAAGACTCACCAAGGTGAGAGTTTTAGGACACTATGTAAATTTGACAACACACATCCCATTAGAGAGAGCAAAGCACCACTGACAACTGAGCTGGAGTCATCACTTAAGTGCACCTCAGTTTTAAGTCATTGTTTGGCAAGCCTAAGAAAAGTAATTTTTTTCCCTCTTTCCAAAGTCCAATCCACTCTCAGGAAAGCATGATTGTTTAAAAAGTGTTCCTGCATCTTATCATGACAGCTAAAAACAGTCCTCTTTGACAGAGTTTCCACAGGGACTGTCTTTCACAGCCAGCTCAGTTCAAATAATCAGAGCACCCGTCCTGCACCTTCTTCAGAAACGGTCACCATTAGTATAAACAGCCTCCCCACTGCAACAGGGCACCCTGGGCAGGCCTCTATCCCAAAGCTGTAAAACTACAACCATCAAGGCTATGGAAGCTACTGTCCTCAAATCAGAATCACCAGGTGAAGAACAGACAGCAATCCCATCTTTCACCTTAGAAACCAGAGCCACACATGCAGTCGAGTAGGACAAGGAGAGCTCTTTCAGCAACAAAACCCATGACTCATTCAGGAATCACAGTACTCATACCTTGAGTATCTTTTCCTTCCTCTTGCCCTACAATTTTAAGGCAAGTTTTCCACTCAAATGCAATGACTGTGAATTAAATTAGGCTTTTTAGCAGCAGTGAAAATAAAAGCTTGTTGTGAAATAATTATATGTGGTGTTGCTTTTAGAGCTGAGGAAAGAGAAGTTCTGGAGGGATGAGGACAGGACATCTTCAGTTGTATCTCTCCCACTGAAAATCTTTGATTTAGGGCAGGTGATTAAATATCGGCATTTCACATGTGGGGGTAGGGGAGAGGTGAGTTTGAAGGACCAAAAGAGGAGAGACAGTGAAGGAAAAAAAAACGTCAGAGGATCATTTTGTGGATTTGACTTGTCTCAGCCCAGTGATTTAACCTTTCACAGTCTTTGTATATCTTCTCAAAAACTTCAAACTGAGAGAAAGAATGAGATGGCATCTCTGTGCTCACACTGGCAAAGGAAAAAGTCTGTGACTGGTCTCAGCAGCTCCCTGAGCTGAGTGTGGCCCTCCCACTGAATGGCTTTCCTGGGGTTTTTGCCAGGGGTGGCTTTCCAGAAGGGAAGATGCACACTTCCACCCTAAATTGCTCAGATGTCTGCTAAGTCACGGATCCCTTCTAAGAACTGAGGCTGTGTGTTGCTGAGAGCATCAAGGAGGCTCTCAGGAGCTTGTGAGATTTTTTTCTTCCTTACAAGAATACACCTAAACCAGCAGGTGCTCGGGTCCCTTTCTGCAATAATGTTCCTCTATGGCAAACCAGCTGCAGTAGTGTGCAAGGGAGCTGAGGTCCTGGTGAGGACAGCCTAGAGGAATAAAAAGGCTGGGCCAACAGTCTCCTGGCCCCTTCTCAGATGCAGACATAAACCTGTGCTTGTTACTTTCACCATTTTAAGGCTTCCTGAAGCCACAGAAGGTGCTAGAGGCCAGCTGCAGAGAGTGAATACCACAGAGGAGCCATGGCAGCTGACACTGAGTGTTACAGCAAGACAGAAGACTGTGCACACCGAGGGGCAGAGCTGAGGTCCACAGCACAAACGCCAGGCAAGGGCTCAGCAGCAGGTCCATCCCATCACACTTATGGCCAGGGAGCCCAACGAGGTCCTCTTACTATGGAAATGAGGATCAGGGGAAAGAAAACAAAAGCACTACTAACAACAGGATGAGGAGAGAACCGCTCCTCAGCTCTGCAGGATCGAAAGACAGTTTGTGAGCATCACCCATTACTCAACCTCTCTTGTTGATAACATGGCACACAAAGCATGCTAGACACTGTACAGGGCAAACAAAGATGTTCCTGCCCCAAAGAGATTACAATCTAATTCTGATTTTACAGTCATATTTCAAAAGCACAGTGAGATCAAAGTCCTGCTCTCCTCCCCCAGGCAGCCATTCTTTCTGGTGGAATAGATCTTGATTCATAAATCAGAGAAGCAGCATGTATCAGTGAATACTGCCATTCAGGACACAAAAGAGGACACAGAGGTGCCAATGGTAGTATTAACATGATGTTAGGACTAAGGAGGGTAATCCAAGGGTGCAAGGGAAAACATACAGCAACTATTCTTTTCCCATTACCAAAGCAGATGTTTGACTGCAGCATAGACAGCTGTAACAGTATGTGACAATAACCCCTGGTACTCTAGAACACAAAATGTAAAGAAAGAGCTCATTCTAGAAATGAAACTTCCAGAGGTGTTAATTGAAATGGTCTGAAAACACCTTAAAAATTGGAAAACCCATCAGAATAGTGTAACACACATTTGGGAAAGGACACTGAATTAGATGAGCAATCCCAAAGGCAATTCCCAATGTCCACTGTTTTCTGATTCATCCACAGACAGTATCATCAGCATCAGGGCACACTTAAGTACACGGGAGTAAAGACAGTTGTCTCCCAAGCACTATTCTCACTGCAACATCTAAGGGTTTCCCCTTCAGAAAAATCTGCAATTCAAACACTAAATTTGCCCCCGAACTGCTTAATCTGCAAGCTCCAGCGATCTCCCTGCAATGGGGTGCACAGGCAACAGATGTTCAGAAAGCAAGCTGGCAGTCTGCACACCTGAACATGTTACTGGGAGCAAGACAGAAAGGATACACATTGCCTGGGAACATCTGATAACGCTGTGCCCTTCAGAGCCTGCACAGCAGTGAAGGGGCAGGAGCGAGGCTTAGAAATAACCAGAAGCCGCCTTCTTCTATGAGTCACTCCTGCTTCAAGGAGCTGCAGCTTTGATTATTAACTGGGCTAGTCAGCTAGATATTTAAATGATTCCCAAAAGTCATTAAGAGCCCAATCAGATATGCAGAGCTTGACTCTAGCACTGGAATGCAGAGAGGGAATTATTTGCATAAACTATGCTTTAGAGAAAACCTCCATGTATTTTATATTTCAGGGTATGGGGGAATCTGATTTAACTGAGTTAAAGAGAAGAAAAAGAAGCTTAAGCAATTTAAGGGACTACATTAAACATGGAAGAGAGTAAAAAAATACAAAACATCAGCTACCTCAGGGATTAGGAATAACAAAATATAATGCCAAAGTGCTCTTCCTCTCTATTCTCTAAGCAACAGGCAGCTCCTTTAGATTTCCCCTGACTTTTCAGAGAGAAAATTTAGCCTTGAAGTCAAAGCACTGGCAAAAGAAGCATGCCTGATCAGGAGATCTCATAACCCTTCTGTCGTCTGCCCAGAAGGACATCACAGATGTGAGCTGATGCAAGAAGTGATGAACAGACACAGAAAGCCTACCTTTACTTAAATGTAGCTTTATATTCACCTGGCCTCCACTCCTGGGATGACACAGACTCTCCCCCCCAGCAAAAACTTAAAGCAAATCTTCCGAGGAAATGTTTCGATAGGAAATACAAGGTGGCAAAAATCCCACAGGATTTGGTACCAGAAGACAATATGAGAACAGAAAGCAATACAACAGTAAGGGCCATCATCGGAGAAAGGCAGAGTCACCAACTTGCCTGCAGCTTTTCTGGTGGTTTGTAACTCACCTCACACCCGTGTTGCACTCAATCTAGCAGGTTCCTGCCACTTCCTGCATGGAATACAGCTCCTGGGATGGGGAAGCAGCACAGGGCACTGTGCAGGGGCTCATTCAGAGGAATCATTCCCAGTACATTTCATCCTTCTGTCCTGCTTCAGGTTAAAATCAGAGCAATGGCAAGCAATTTCTCCCATATCTGCAAAACAAAACCAGATTCAGGGTGACTGGAAAAATGAATTAGGCTTGGAATTCACAATAAAACAAGACAAAAGTGATTCTTACAAAGTTATGTGGTTGACTATCTCTTTAGAAGCAATCAGCGACTCAGTTCCTAACCCTGCTTCTCAGGCAGAAAATTAAGTGTGCTCTCACAAGAAGTCAGTAACCAGGATAACCTGAGGCTGGTCACTGAAACTCTTCACCCACAAGTTATCCCATTTATGCAATGGAGTTTAAAGTATTTCACTTTCTTCTTTCCATCAAGGAATGGCAGTTGACAGATTAAACACACTCATGCCTACAAAGCCTTCCTTAGAAAGAAACTGCCATAAGGAGGGCAAAACTGTATTGTTACTGTGATTAGAAACCAAAGTCCTCCTGTGCAGTTATTTAATTAAACCATAAATACAAACGGATAAGTGACTAATGAGCCAGCTCTACACAGTGTATTCATATTCCTCTGAAAAAGAACAATGCTTAAACTAGTTGCAAATAATAGTCCTCTCTCCCAGCCTGGTTTTCCCTGCAATCAGGAATCAGGCCGCACAGTAGTTTGCTGACAAATTGGTTCATGTTATAAAGATAATGAAGGCATCAAATTACTTTGCACTCCTTCCCCCTGGAAGCAGTGAGGCTCTTGCAGAAAGCGATTGCCAGGGTTTTATTTGTGCGTGCATGTGTGTGTCATTTGTGAGCAGACAAGCCCCAGAGGCCTGACAGCCAAGGCAGGATGGCTCCAGCCACTGCTTCCTGGCAAACTCCCAGTGTTGCACTGACCTTCTGGCTGTGCACTTGCCAGTGCTGCCAGGGAGGTGACTATGGCAAAGAGCCACAGC
This sequence comes from Serilophus lunatus, assembly GCA_013399895.1. Lineage (NCBI taxonomy): Eukaryota > Metazoa > Chordata > Aves > Passeriformes > Eurylaimidae > Serilophus > Serilophus lunatus. The sequence continues at coordinate 155,514 of VXBA01003238.1, read as the reverse complement.
TCCTGAAAGGTGTTTTCTTGCTCTGGTGCCCAAAGAGATGCTCCAGATTGTTCTACAAGTTTTTACAAGGGTACCAGAACCATTTAGTTAGGGCAATTTTTCCTCTAGGTCTGACACAGTCTGCTTTCCAGGAACAAAGCCTAAAGCAGCAGATCCAACAAAGCATTTAACCAAGGAGTTGAGCAAGGTCATCTCCAAATAAAAAGTAATTGGCTGGATCACAGCCTTTCTGGACACTGGCTCTGGAAGTTTTTCTGCATCAATTTCCCTTTCTGCCTGGTGACAGGAGGTTTAACTCCTTCTTTGGAGATGGTTCCTGAAACTCAGGTGTGAAAGAATTGCAGAGAAGAAAATAATTCCCATCACAAGCTGTTATTAATTAATATATAAATAAATCCAGAACAGGTAAGATTTCAGTAAACGGGATCCAAACAGGTTTTTAAAGCCCCTCCAGCCACTAAGAGCATCAACAAGCCCAGCAAAGCTCTTTAGTGATCATAACAAATGTGTCAGGCGTTACCCAGCAATTGATTTGCTTTTGGGAACGTAAGTTAAGCTTTAAATCTATATTTCATATATAATCAAGCAGCCAAATCAGCCTTTTGATATAGAACCCAGACCAGCCGCTGTGTCTTTATCTCAGAAAGCAGGAGGGCCAACAAAGCTACAGCCAGGGAAGTGACAGTTCTTCATTATTATCCTCCGTGATCATGCCCATCTTCTCATCTCCCCTATCAAATTTCTGGGCCTTTTTGATAAAAAATAATTTAAGAGCATGCTCTGCAGGAAGCACACGAAGGTTACAGATTGAGCAATGCCTGGGAACCCCTCTTTAAAAGATATGACCAGAAAAAGGGCCTGAGAACAGGAGCTGCACACAGGCCCTATCAGTGGCACAAGAGGGATGGCAGGGTCAGATGCTCTGAGAGAGCTCTCCTCCATTCAGGGTCAGCAACATCACCTTCTGCTGCCAGAACACAAATGAGGAAGGGCTTTCAAGCTTCACTGTCTAGGCACTTGTTGGTGTTGCTTGTTTTCTTCCTTCTTTCCCCCATTGTATTGCAAGCCTCCCAAAATAGCCTCCTTCTCCATTGTTGGGTCAGGCAGAAGAACACTGATCTTCAGCTTCTTCTTATGCTAAAGGACTTAGTTTGGGTTGGGGCATTTTTTGTGGATTTTCTTTTTTTTTCTGCCCAAGTACTCTCTTCAGGAAAGCAATTTTCCCTGTTGCTTTTTTTCCTTTTTTTTTTTTTCCCTTCAAGTGTCCACACAATTGTTCTCTCCTGCTTTGCTGAGGTTACAGTTCTTGTTAAAAATTTGGTGGCAATTCCAGCTTTGGGGATCCCTTCTGACTGCCTCTGCCCTGCAGTGTGCAATCCCCTCCATGTGCTGCTGCAACGACCTGTGATCCCAGCCTGACTGGGGAACCGATTCACTGTAGCAAGAAACAAACAGGACACACAAAAGCAGGATTTTTCGTTTTCTTCTGCAGTTGGATCAGTTCCCTGGGATATTTCACTGCACTGCCTTACAAAACCACATGGTCAGCATCAAGGGAATGGCTGCTGCAGGCTGGGAATGCCTCTGGACTGTGGTGCCAATGAGAGTTCTTCAGATGAAAGCTTGGCTGGCTCATGCCTCACTTCATTCTTCTGCAAGTGAACTAGAATGCAGTGTCTTTGGGTCAGCAATTACATTTAATTATAAAGAGCTTATAAAACACAGCCATTCTGATGAATCTACGTTTTTCCTTCAGATGTCCCTTGCGGGACACCTCAGATTTAAGCTTCCCGCAAGGATCAAAGAAATTTGAGGATTTGGTTTAGATGCATTTCATAGCCAGCTACAGAAGTGACAAAGGATTCTACCCATCTATGAAAGCTAAAATGGATTTATGGCTAAATTCACTGTTTAGCCCTCTGCGAATGCTTCACAAATCAGTGTGTTTTTTGCCTGCACAAAACTCCCACAAATCAACATGCAACAGGAAATTTAGTGTTGAGGCTGGCACCTCTATCCATAATTTGTGCTGTCAAGGGGGAAGAATAGGAGGAAAAGACCTAAAGGGCATATTTTGTGTATCTAGAAAAAATTGGACAGAAGGTTCTGCCAGTCATTCACAACCTTATTCCACACGGACCACATCTCTGTTACAGACCAACACACTACAGCTCCCTTATTCAATGGTCTGCATTCACAAGTGCCAGTCCCTGAAAGCCAGATCAGCAGAAAGACAAGGATTTCTGAGCTTATCTATTACCTCTCGTGCCAATTTCCCACCACTGCAATTTACTTCCAGGCCAGCACTTAAAACTTAAAACTGTGTTACTTTACAAACTTTTAACCCTAGAATAATAACGCAGTGCTGGAGTTCATGCTTTGCCTTGAGATTCCAGGTGGTAACACTATTGTGTTGCAGCGTCCCACCACAAAGGTATGAGAAAAAAGTATTTTCACCTCTACGAGAATCAGTTTAATTCCAGATTATTATGTTGCAGAGCTTGAACTTTGTCAGATTCAGCCCAGATTCTTTAGTTAAACAATTTCACAAGATGTGACAATTTCAGCACTTCCTATGCCTCGAGCAAAACTTCCTAACCTGATATTCACAAAGGAGTGGAGTTTGCTTGGCTGTTGAAGGTTTTCGCAGGTTTTTGTTTTGGTTTAAGCATATTTTTAAGCTTTGCTTTGAAGAACCTTGGAAACAGGTAGTTTGGCTGATGGCTAACACCTGTGAGAGAGGTGGTGGCTCCGAGATTTTTTTAATTCACCCCATAATGATCACAAATGTATGAAGTCAACTAACAATTTACAATTTTTTCTCAAGTGAGCTGGCATTTGAGGAATCTCCACTTTTAGATTACTAATTTCAAACATTATAAAATAGCCTAGTTGCTTGAAAAGAGCTATTTTATGGCACCCTCTGAAAGGCACTCCATGTCTAGAACCTAAAAACTGACCAAGTATTTAAAATCATTAAGAATTGATTAGAATGTCAGAATGATTATGGGGGGAGATTTTGTTTTCTTTTTGAAATAGTCAGTACTTATGGTTCACATATCATTATTTCCAATTATTCTACATATCCACTCAATGCACCTCCATCCTGCCCCTGCAGGATATATCACTTTTCCAGGCCCTGCACCCTCCCTCACTGCATCAGTGTTGATTCAGGTCAGGTATATTAATGAAAAAATCTGTCTAGTTCTTTGAGAGCAACACACTAAGGGGCTCTGTAGGTCTATTACCATATAAAATTATGAAATCCACTTCAGATGAAATAAGAAAAGCTTAACCCTGAGGTTTCCAGCAGCAAAACAGGCAAGGGTAACAAACAAAATGACAAAAACTAAAAGCAAACCAAACTTGCTTGGTCTTGCTGTTTACGTGTAACCAGCACAGGACTGCTGTGCTCATGCTTTGTTGGAGACTTGCTCAAAGAGCCGAGCACTCAGAATCGTTATACATTGCATTTAGTCCAGCATAAATTCCTCTCCTATGTGGATGATTAAAAGGTACAAAGGCCGTTTAATTAGCACCTCATGTCATGCCTTATAACTTGCAGTCATCATCTAGTAGCAACCAGGCAGAGCCACAAATGTGCATACACATATACCCACAGAGGCACATCACCACCACCCCCCAGGAACACGAGTTCCTCCTGTGCAATTATAGCTGGGTGCCCCTTAATTCTGATCTATTGAGCATTTAATGCGTTTGCTCTGGGGTCTACACACAATCCTGCTCTAATTTTGCCAGGGGCCTTTGTATCAAAGGCCTGAGCTGTGTGAAAGGTGATTTAGCAGAGATGGTGTCGGTGATTATTTTCAAAGGAACTGCTGCAGCCCCACCACGAGGGACACTGCAGCCTCCAGATAGGGGGCCCTTATCATATTTTCTATTCTCAGATAAGATTATGTTTCCTTTTTTCATCCTCCTTCCTGAATCTTCTTGATAACAATTGGGGGCCAGTTTAATCACGGAGGTTGAAATAACCAAAAGCGTTCCTAGGGTGGTGGTGGGGAGGGCAGGGAACGGGGCCAGGTGGGTGGGGAGGAGGGAAAAGCCTCGCTGGTCAGAAAAGTTGGGTAAGAGCAATTCAGAAATAAAGCCAGCAGAAATGGGGTTATTTCAAAGGGAACAGCTGTTAAACTGCAACCAAACAAAAAGCAAAAAGCACATGCAGCCAATGTTCTTGTGGCTGCCCATCAACAACAATAACAAAACGAGTTGTTCACACGCCCATTCTGTGGTCTAAACAAATTAGAGTGAAAACAGGACCAAGACAGGGAGATGGATGACCTCAAAACAATAGGGACAGGCCCTTTGTAAAACAGCCCTTTCTGCTGCTGGTAGGGGGTTTCTAAACACTAATAATATCTTTGTGATAAGATGAATTACTTGGGCATGATGTGAATTGGTTCCAGGGAGCCGACCCTGACCCCTGGGGTTTGAATCTACTTGGACTGAGCATCAGAGACAGAAGAGACCAGTGAGTGCCCTGTGTTACTGCCCCAAAAAAGGATTCAGCCATGGAGTTGGAGGGGTGCAAGGGACTCTAGCTCTGGCCAAGACTGCCCGTTCCATGACAACATGGTAACATTACAGCATGGTGAATTCCCTGGCATGTGTTCCAGGTCATGTTAGATAGTACTTGAATGAGACTTTCTGAGAAACACTAGGCTGAGCTACTCCAAAATCATGCTATGTCCTCCAAGTCCGTTCTGAATCAGCACCCTAAATGTTGCATCAGAAGGTGCCAGGCTCAGAGAGTGGCAGTTAAGGGACAGGAGGTAGGGTGAGGAGATAACATATTTCAGATGGGTTATAAATAAGAACTCTTCATCATCTGTTGCTGTTAAGCATGCCCCTCCCATCTTTCTCCATTGCAAAAAAACTGAAAAATCCCATTCTGCCTTGGCAGCTTACTCCCAAATAACCCCTCAGTCACCAGTGTCTGTTGTGTCAGTGCTAACGTTCCCACATGCCAAAACACAGGAGACTGTTGGCCCATCTCTGTGCAAAAGGAAACCGTTCCATCCTTATGGACTGTCTGCAGTGAGAGGCAAAGTGTACTTAAGACACCAAAACACCTTTAGAGGCATGTCCTGATTTCCTGAGCTTGGAATCTTTCCCTAGGGGCAACATGGAGAAGAAGAAACCACTGAGACACTGTCAACCCAATATGACACAACATGTCAGGGACAGGAACAGCAAGAGTTATTCTGGCCCTGGTCCTTGCCCAGACCTAACAAAAAATGTCTTCATTTCCAACTGCAACATTTGGAGGCACCTAGACCTGCCCAGGGATCAGGTCACACACCAGATTCCCAAACACCACTGTTGGTTCATGACTTCCATTCTGCAGTCAAGCAGGGCTGGGTTGCAGGTGCCCATTGTCCAGCCTATGGACACTCCTGACAAAGTTAAGTTCTCTCCTGAGTGTGGCCTTTGAAGCTGGAACCAAACCATGGACCCACCTTCTTCCAGTGACAACCAGTTCCAGCTGAGCCGCCAGAGCAGAGCACTTGTCCTCTAAGGTACTCACATGCAGAGTTCAAAGCCAGGCCTGTCTGACTGCAAGGCAGCGGATGGCAGCTTACCACAGAGTTCTTGGTAATAAAGTCTATTTGAAGACTCTCAATGAAAAGTGTGTTCCTAATAGAGGATAACATTTCATGGTCATTATGCGATACACTTAACTTTAAAAGGAACAAAAATGCTGAGAAAGTCATTTTCTGAAAAGGGCTCTCGGATTTCATTACTATGGGTCAAGTGCCTGGGGAGAAGAATTAAAGAAAAACACGAACTTGTGCACAAATTAATTAAAGATATTTCCACTAATAAATTGTCCCCATATCCCAAGGCAGAGCCTTCAGTTTGCAAAATGTGGTAATATTCAAGTTGTGGTTTTCTCCACTAGGCAAGCAGTTCAGCAACATTTAAAATCAAATGGGCAGAGTTGGGGATGTGGAGTTTGGGAATGGGAGGGGGTTGCTTTCAACTTCTGCCCATATAAAATTTACAGTATTTAGTGCATTGCTAAGAAAAAGAAAAATGCATTGTTATCCCCCAAGACCCCAAAACCGTGATGACCTTTTAAATTCTTATTTTCCTTGATGCAGCAAATTTCTCCAAACAAGATCCCCTCCTCCACATTCTTCCACCAAAATTGTGAAGGACTGTTCCTTTTGATGCAAAGAGAGTGCCAGTTGCTGTAACATGAGGAAATCACAGCACAACAGAAAACAGAACAAAAATTCCAGAAGGAAAACCAGAATTCACCGTCAGCAGCTTTGAGGAGTGGGCCCAATACAGCCCAGTGTTAATGATCCCATTCCAGATGCACGGGGAGCTACCACAAGAAGGGCTGTATTTAAGCAGCTAAGAGCAACAGTGGGAGGGTAGCTCAGCACCTTGGTTCTAAGCTGTTTGCAACATATGGCCAAAGCTTTTTGTTTGTCTTCAGAGGCTTAATAAAATACGGGTCCACTTTCAGGGCAAGGCACCTCCGATGGAATGTCCTGGGCTGTGCTGAAGCCAGAGTGCATCAATGCATGGAAATTGTTGGCTTGTAAGGTGGCTCACAAAAGGGGTAACAGCTGTGTGCTCAGGCCTATCTTCTCACTGTTCCCTGTAACCATGACAGAAAAGTGAAGCTGAACTTAATTTTCTTCTCTTTCATACTCTTGCATTTTGTGGTGGTTTTCACTTGGAAAAAAGAGAGGTGGGAAGATTTGCAATCCTCCTGCACCCCATCTTCTGCAAAGACCACTGTCTTAGATCACTACTGGTCTAGGGACAGATGGGAAGAATTCTAGCTCTCCAGAGAAGGTAACCAACAAATTAAAAGAATGAATCTCCCAGATACACAAATACAGCTAAATATGCCTGTCCTAAGAGCTGGGATAGTTTGTTTGGTTTGTATTGACCTGATCCTATTTGAACATTCCTGTTCTCACACTGATCAGGGGCTGAAACGGAAGGAAACAGCTTCAAGCTTCTCTTTTCCTTTATTTTTTTTTTCTCCCCTCTTCCCCCCACCACTTAAATTTCACAGGCACCTGAATCTGATCACAACTTCCTCCGTCCAGTGTAAAGTTTAGTCTGAGAGAGTGCACATACCACAATACGTTGGGATAATATTAATGTATAGTATTTGAAGCCCCAGGGCCTGTATGTTTCATTAATTTCCTCCCCATTAAAGTAAAATGAGGATATCCTGTAGAGAATTGCAGTGAACCATTCGGACTGTGAAACTCGTCCTGACCCTGCTAAGAAAAACAGACAGTAGAGGAAAGAGCAGCTGATCGTAATATACAGCCACCCAAATGAAACACAGGGGTTCCTTGCTCAGCCCTCTCTGCACTACTACCGTGCAAATATTTAGCTTAACAGGATGTGAAGAGCTGGTCAGCAAGCGTTAAAAAAATACGGACTGATTTTTATTTGTTTAAAATGCAAAACATTTCCCCTACATTCTTTGCAGTGCATTAACCTCAGGCGCAATTTCCACTCTGGGATTGAGCAAGCCAGGGACCTGGGTTGCACACGAATAATTCAGATTACTGCATCTGTTTGTGCGTGGTTGGGGCATGCATACCGATCCTTGCTCATTAACCCAGGGCATCCAAGCTCTGCCAAACCCTAGAGGGCTGGCATCCTAAAGAAAACAACTCTTCCAACATGGCTAGCCGTTGTGGTGGTTGATGCCAGCCCATAAAATGACTCTGTCAGGTATAGGACAGATCCAGCAGAGACCAAGGGCTCTGAAAGCCCAATGACATACCCTCTCCTCTCTATCTTAGTATCTCAGTTTTGTCCCTCACCTAGACCCCTTTGACTCTTTCTATCCAGTAACCTTGGTCCCCACGCCCGACCACAGCTCACTTTTCCCCCCAACTTGCTCAGGAATGATTAGAGGAGAAAATTTTCCACTTTGGACTCAAAGCACAGGTGTAACCACATGGATTTTATAAGGAATGTGGTGGTTTAATCCACCTTTTAGCATTCAGGGGGCAGGTTCAATAAAAGTGACGGAAAACTGAATAGAATTTTTCAGCAGGTGAACAATTTATTCCAGGGGAATTAAATTGGAGGAAGGAATAACCCACGGTAGACCCCAGAATTGAGGGACCCCCAACAAGCAAGAAAAGAAAAAAAAAAAACACACAAAAAGGGAAAAAAAAAAACAAACAAAAAAATGAAGGGAACCGTTCCTTTCAGCCAGATGACTAGTTGAAAGGAACAGGGAGNGCCTGCGGGCGCTGGACACCGGGGCTGTGATCCTTCTCCTCCCAGCAGCAGCCGAAAAAGAGAGCGAGGTGGGGCCGTGCCTCGACTTTTAAGCCTTCTCCGTCTTGCGTGAATATCGCCGCCTTCTTCCTGGCCCAGCCGGCTTCCCATCCGTCCAGCCAGTCGGGTCCCGCCTCAGTTCCGGTGTTTTCTCGTCGAAGAACTCACGAGTTTCAGTCATTAGGCACCATCTTTGTTTTCATGGCGGCTGCACCTCAGAGATGCCACAGCACCAACATGGTGCCAGGGCCAGCTCTCTATCGGTGTCCGTTAGCAGCCGCGGTGCTGAAATTCCTGGCCATGGCTGGCCTGGGGCCGCGTGCTGCTGCCCGCGCTCCGGGGTGGGGGTGAGGAGCCACCGCCCCCCAGAGGGATGCTGGGGCTTCCCCGCAGCCGTGCCTCCAGGCCGCTGCTCGCCCCGGGAAGCCACCGTGCCTGTGTGGGAAGGGACGGTCCTGGCCGCACACTTCGCAGGGAAGCGCCCCCATGCTCCCGGGAGCGGCAGAGGCGGGGGGGAGGCCTAGACTGACATCCCGCTCTGGACCCCCGCTGCCAGAAGCCTGAAGGGCACAGAGCCGCCGCCTGGCCCCGACCCCGACCTCGGGGGCACTGGGACTGGGGCAGGCCTCGCTCCGCCCCAGTCTCCGCAGGTACAGGGAGAGCAGGCCCCCGTGCTCCCAGGGAGCCCGGGGCGATGAGCTGCCGCCCAGCCCCGGCCCTGGTCCCATCCCCGCTCTGCCCCAGCCAAGGGCAACCCCCCTTCCCGAAACAGCTTTTGAGGAAAATTGAATTTTAAATCAGGTAAGTGGATCACTCTCTTACACCCCCCTTCAAAAGCCTTGTTTTTTCAAACAGCTACAAGGAGGAATGGTTTCTTTGTAGTGGACAGCCATTCAGCCATAGTTCAAGTTCTATCAGTTCCTTTTTTTCAGCTGTTTCAACCAGCTCTGCCCAAAATGGCTCAGCTCTGCTGCTCCATGGCAGCCAGCGTGACGTTCAAGGTGGGAGGCAGAGCTGTAAGCCCTCTGAATACCCCTGAATGAGTGAAGAGACCCAAACAGAGCTTGATGCCTTCATTCTTTGGCAGGCATCTACCTTGCTCTGCAGGTATTCTTATTCGTCCAGCCATGCCTGAAGTGATTCCTCAGGGTGAAGCCAGGGATTCTGGGGGCCAGCCCTGCTCCGGATACCTGCCACAGACTGCACTGCCAGGGAACTAGCACATAAACTTGCAGTCATTCTGGGAAACCAAGAACCCAGATCAGTCTAAATTACCTTCCACTGACATGAGACATGCTTCAAAAACACAGCTGGGAAATGAATTTCCTCTCTGTAGCCCCTTACAACACCAAGCTTTTGAAGACCTAATTTCAGTCCCAAGTAATGGCATTGCCCTGGTCTCAGGGTTGCAGATTAAGAAACAGCCTTGGGTAGTGTGTGTCCTGCCCTGGAGGATGAGGCATTTTGAACTACCCTGCACCAGCTCCTCTGGATTGCTAACAGACTTGCATGGCCAGGCTGCAGAGAATGCCCTGCCTATGCCTGGCAGCACAGGGGTTTTGTGATGTACGAGATCAACCCAGATATGGGCAAATCTCAGCAAGAAAACTGGGAAGGTGTCCCCTGTCCTCCCTACAAAAAGAAAAAAAAAAGTGTAATTCTCTCAGTGCTCCTGCCTGTGCATTATTGTACAGTCGCAGAGAACTTGACCTCTGTATAACTGTTAGAAATAGTGGTGAGACTCAGGAGCACAGAGGTGACAGAACTGCAAGGTAACATGTCTCCCCAAGGCAGTTAAAATAATCCCCAGTATGCATCATCCTGAGATAAAAATCAAGACTTGTCTGGATGGGAGGACTAGAGAATTTGGTTGACTACCCTCCAAAATCTTTAGCTCAGCACCTCATATCCTCCCCACAAACTCTTAACTCTAATTGACAATCTTTATTTGCAAAATCCATTGCCAATGCACCTCCCATGCCAGAGGTTCAGTTCATAAGAAATATCCCTTTGTACTTTCTTGAACCTTAAAAGTACAGCTCATTCCAGATAAATCCTCATTCCCTCATTTTCCAAGCTCCAGTAGTCATTTAATTCTCCTCAGGTTCCTTCCAACAAAGCCCAGCATATGCTTCCATTTCACTTCACATCTGCCCTTTCCTGGGATCTTTCTTCCTCCTTCTACCCAAAAAGCACCTTTCTCTTACCCATTGCTGAGCACACAATTCAAATGCTGCCTTAAATTAGAGGTGGGTCTGAAGAATGAAGGTCAAATCCAGATGTTGCGATGTTTCTGAGCCATTTGGCTCCCAAGCAGTCATTTGGGCCTGTGTCTGCTTCTAATGCCCCAAAGTGCATGAAGAATTTGGCCTCTGGGCATTACAGGAATGCATATAATAATAAATCACAAAAGCCTCCAAGCACCATAGACATGCCAGTGATCCCCTTTGCACCATTTAGTCTTGAAACAAGGACTGTTATGCTCATATTAGCTTGTAAAATGCCAAGCCCCCATTTGAGACTGTGTACATATCATTTTCCCATTCTGCACAGACCCATGCCTTCAGACAGCTCTCATCAGGGTGGGAGTGTGACGGGGGGAACATAATCATGATATAATATGCAATAGCCTGATGATTACTAGTATTTCTTAATAAAAAAGCATATATTAAAAAAAAAAAACACTAAAAAAACACAGCCCCCAGCTCATGATTTGAATAAGGGGGAGGGAAGAAGGTGTGTGGGGGAAATTGTCTTAATTAAAATTCTCCCTTTCATCCTGGTAATTACATTCAAACAGGAGACAGCAGCAGCATCGCTGTTTGTCACCGTGCCAAAAAAAGAAATTGATTTGATCACCGGGACATCGTGTTGCATAAAATAAAATTCTTAAAAATCTGCCAGCATTTTTTTTTCATAAACTGTAATTACTTCTAGAACACTGCAAAGGGTGAAAACAGAGCAAAAAGAGAAGAGGAGGAGGAAGAACGGGACCCAGTGGCAGATAATACACCAGTAATGATGGAAACACCTGTAAGCCAGTGGAGATCTAGCAGCTATCAGCTCTGGCTGCATTCCATATCCATTAGCTACAAGAGACTGCTTGGGCTCCAGGAAAGGAGGGTGTTAGCTCTGACAACTGGTGAAAAGCTGATGAAAACGTACCAAAGGGGCAGTCACGGCGCTGCCATTTGATAAAACAGGAAAAAAAAAAAAAGAGAGAGGGAGGAAAGGGAGAAGGAAAAAAAAAAAAAGCCAGGAGTAAATCAGTCTAATTAATGGCTTTGCTCATTTATCAGGGGCAAATGCTAATTATTCTTTTTAATCACTTTTCTGCCACAGTTGCTCATTCTCTCTGATTTTTTTTCCCCTGCTAGCTCTGCTTAGTGAGAGAGTCTAGAGAAACCCAATCCAAACCTCAGGCTTATAAAGAAAGCACAAGAGAAAATGAAAGAATGGATAAAATCATTCCATGAAATCCTACCAGGCTTGTCTCCATGTAGAAATTTCTAGCACACTTGCTGGTCTCCTACCTCCCTTCGTAACCTACAGGCTAAAAATGAAGAGCAGTCTTTGATAGAGAAGCTGAAAGATCCTACAGACAGCTTTTAAACCCAACCCTCCAAACTCTGAACTGATGATCTCATAAAGGTTTCTGTCCCTTATTTTTCACCAACACCTGCATGGACAGCTTTTGCTCATGCCAGTTTGTAGGAAGTAACTCTCTACTGGTAAACCTAAGGGCTTCTTTGTGTAAGTGTTTAACTTTCCCTTCTGTTGTTTTACCCACAACATGCAGGGCAGGGCTCTCAGAAGCAGTGAGAATGATGGTTGCACATCTCCAGACATCTCAAGAGCCTGGCTGTGAGAAGGCAGCAAACACAGCACTTTTTCAAGCCTCTTCATGCTGGTTACCCAAAAAAGTAACTAATTGCCACCATAAATCTTGCTCTCATTCATCAAGTGGTGAGCAGAAACTTGGGGTTTGGTGACCAAATAGACCATAAACACAGGGACTAAATCTGAAACAAACCCACAGACTTCAAACAACTCACAACAAAATTACACAGCAAATTGGCAAAACAAGCAGAAACAAAAGCCTACATAGAGAAGAAAAAGCCAGTTTGCAAACAAAGCTCAACATAACAAGACTCCATTCAAAACTATGTTTGGACTAAGGTGTGATGAGCAGCCATGAAGAGACAAAGATGAAACATGACTGTCAGATAGACAGTATTTGGAAGTGTATTTGAGCAGCACTGCTCTATCAACACAGCCGAGACCTAAGATCCTGGTTTTCTTTACCTTTAGTTTGCAGAAGGAAACAAGTAACTCACTGTAGTGAGCCAATAGTACCTGCCTAACCTCCTCTCTCATTGAGAGCAACACTACCATGGCAGCAGGACCAGGAGAACAACAGGTGAGCTGTTAGCTCTCAGCCAACAGAGTTTCCTTTTTCTTCAGTCACAGTTTAAAGGTCTCCAATAAGAATTTAATTCAACAATTCAGTTACTGCATAGTAAATCCCCTGAGTACTAGATGTGTGTCTTGATAGCTGCTAAACCTCAGTAAACAAGTCTTTAATCATCCATTGGTAATTAATTAGCAAACAAGAACTAATTGCAACTAGATAGCTTCTTAGATTCAAGACAGTTGTTCTACATTAATTAAATAAAGAGGTCTGTGAGTTACGCAAATACATTCTAACCAACATACATGGAGGTTTCTGAAATGTATGTGGTTCCTAACGAACCAATTGACCCATGAAAATTGTCCAAAGGAAGCAAATTTCACAGTGGTGAAAATACTGGCATCTGTGACAGTTGCCATAAGCATCAATATGCTCACCCAGCTAAGAGCAAGGACACCACAACCAGGGCTAAGCAAGCTCAGGAAATCAGGGCCCAGAGGCTACAACTTGGGGAAAGGCTGCAATAAATAGAAATTATAAATACATGAGGAATTTATGCTCTACTACATTTGTAGTCTGTTCCATGCAAAACTACTCCTTGAAAAACCGTTTGCCTTTGATGCCAGTTCTAATGGCACTGACTTCTGTCACCAATTTTGAAAAGAACCAAAGCTTTTACCTTACGTGTCTCATTTCCAGATCTGACTTTATAATTCCTTAAAAGAAGCAAAACCCTGAACAGAGCTGAAGAGATCTTAGTATAACAAAGAGAATCATGGGCCAAATTCGGTACTGCAACACTGAGGACATAATACAGTCAAATTTTTGTGTCTCTTGCTCTCCCAGGTTGCTATGCTGCAGTATTAAAGGTTTCCCCCCTGCTTTCTTCCCTAGATTAGCACAGCAGCATGACAAGGTTTCATCTTCCTCCCTCTACCTCCCTGCCACAACTGATTGCATCGCTCAAACGGCTGGGGCTGCAACATAGGGGTTCATGGGCAGGGAAAGACAAGAAAGGACAGATGAATCCTCATTGAAGAGGTATAAAAGAGAGGGATGAAGCCAGGTAAATAAAATCCAACAACAGTGATGTAAACATACAACTGAACAGTAGCCAAGTGATCTGCGGTCCAAGTCACAGATGTTGCTTCACTGTGAGGAGACTGTCATGGCCTATCCAGACAGTGTACTACACACGGTTGCAAGATAATTTCACCCAAATGTGCATATATGAAAACAGACCATCCAAAGGGCTTGAGTTGAAATGAATTAAAAAGTATGATATCCCAAAGTTCCATGTGCAGCTCAACCAACAGAACTTTGCTGCCCAAACTCTTCCAAAGGGCTGGCATGCAACTCCTTTTTCATGTCAGAGGACGGGAGAAACAAAATGTGCTACATTGCAACCTCTTATCTGTTCACATTTACCTGCCCAGCAAGTGCTGGACTTTAACAGAAGTGGGAGGACAGAAGGTGAGATTTTTCATCTCAATTGGCAGATTTCATCTCACTCAGCAGCCTCCTAGCCAAGTAACACCCCTTTTAGGGCCCCCCCCCGCCTCCCCTGAAAACACAGACAATGAGTGTGTGTTTACAAACACACCATTTATATATGCATGTCAAATGCTCACAGACAGATAGCATGTGAGAAGAGAGATTTAAATGAAAAATATGTCTCTCTATATATACTGTATGTTCCCATGGTCTTTTCATTTCATTCTGCTTTATCTATCAAAAATATATTAACCCAAAAGCCTGTTTCCATCAAAGTCTCGATTCCATGAACATTTAAAGATAAGCCTTATCTTATTAGTGGTGCATTAACAACAGAAACCTAAAGGGCTACTGTCAGTCATCTCCTCTGTTTCTTTTTCCTTTCTCCTCAAAACAGCTTTGCAGAGCACATCTGGGACTTCGCAGGGGTTCTGGCAGACAAAAATACACACAAACACTAACAAGTACAAAAACACTACCCTTACCCCAGTGAAAAGTACCATGGAAAAATCTGAGGGCTACACAAGGGCCAAGCATGCACAGATGGAAAAGGAAAGAGATCAGCAGCACCAGGCAGCACCCACTCAAACCAGGAAGGACCCTGCATGAATTTCTACAGACACGTACCTTTGTGCAGAGCCTGATGGTAGAAGATCTCAAAGCAATTTTCAAGAAGTTTGCACAGGAGAAATGAATCACTCAAAAAATCCAAGGTCATAGAGATCAGCTGCATTTCTAATTACATTGTATCTACAGTTTTATTACAACAATAATTTTTTTTCCTTTGCCATCCTTAACTACTACTTTCTCACAGTATCTTATCCTCCCCGCATCATATGTGCAAATTTTAAATGGTTCTTATTAGGACATTTGCATCAACCTCAGGCAGCATCCAAACATCTTGGAAGATTGTTTGATCTTTTAAAATTAAAAGGTTCTAGATTACTTATGGAAAACAAGTGATCATTTTCTACAGTGATCTTCTGGAGCAGAGCAAACTCTGCAGTGGACTGCAATTCCATGCCTCTGGGGCAATTAAAATATCCACCTTAATTTTGCACCAATGTGTTTTCCTCCTCTTGCATTTTTTTTGCTTTCTAATTAGAAGTTTTAATTCTGCAATGAGTGTCACTAAGAGCCTAAGCCAAAAATAACACAGTGTGTTCCAAAAGCCCTTTGAAAAGCTTTTATTTTTAAAAGCCAGAACAAGACAGACCATCCAAGAGCGATAAATCCAAGGTTTCTGAAAAGAGCTGAGGATAGCAAGATGGCCAAGAGACAGCTAGGGTTGAACAGCATGCACAATGCAGCTCATAGTAAAAACAAACTTCTCACGGACAAAACTGTCAACTGCAGGTTTCTACCAGAGATCTTACCAAGCCTTGTTACACACCAAAATAGTTGTCACTGAGGACTTTCAGGCTCAAAGCCTGATCCCCTCTAATAGCAGCAACCCCTGAACTGGGTTTGCCGGTGTAGGAGAAAACATAAACTTTAAAGGTCTTTGCCAAGAAGTCTGTCCCTTGAGTAATATGGGAGAGCACGTACCCTCCTGTGGTGAAAGGGAGTACTATCCTGGAAAGACGGCTCTGGGAAGCCCTGTCATATCTCTCCAGTAAGATGAGTGCACATGGTCAGTAACTTCCCAGCCACGTGTATCAGTCCAGTTTTACCCTCACAGGCCCAGCACAGAGAATCCATCACAGCCCGAGCAGCACCACAGATGTTCAGGACTGCCCAGCACGGTGCACAGGTGGAACCTGAAACCATACCACAGTTGCTACAAATGATGCCCCTAGAAGAGTGTCACTGCGTCTTCAGTTTACACCTTTTTCAGCAATTTATCTGTTCTATTCCTTCAGTTCCTGAAAATACCTGGTCTTTAGATAAAAAATCATAGTGTTGGAGCCTACCACAGAGAAGCAGCAATTAAAACACCTAAGGATGGTGCTAGAGCACACTTTTGGCCTTCCACATCATTCATATGCATTTATCCCTATTATTCAGGCCCATATCATCTTTTCCCAAGGACTTCCATTTTGTATTTTTTCCGAGCCAGAGAGCTGCATAGTTAGATTTTCACATCTCAGGGAATCAGCTTCCAAACAGCCCTAAAAAGAAGTGTGTTTGGTTGTGAAGGTCCTTGCACTTCCGCTGCTCTCTGGCAGAATCAGAGGCCAACTCCAAAGCCGAAAAGCTCCCATGAGAAAAATGGACAGCTTCTACTGCCTTTCTTTTAAGCTACATGAATTTCAGGATGAACACACCTGATTTCAACTATGGCTGCACACAATCTAACACAGATTGCTAGAATCACTCAGATTAGTAAAGATATTGGGAGATCATCTAGCACCAACCTCTCCTGAAAGCAAAGTTAGTTCAAACTTGGTTGCTCAGGACTTTATCCAGCTGGGTCTTGAAAAATTTGCAAGAATAGAGAATTCAGAATTTGAAATGATAGCCTGGTCCTACCTACATGGCTTTCTAGACTGATGCAGTGTCCTTTCTCTCAAGTGTATTGAAGGGGAGAGACAAGGTTAAATTGTGTAGAATGGTTTAACAGGTCACTGCTGGAAAGAGAAAAGCATTTAAATATTTCTCTGAAGTACTGTTTGTTATATCACAAACTGGCGCTCAGATAAACTTGCCTATAGCAGCAATCAAGTCATTGCAGCAGCTCGTAGCAGAATTAAAACCAGTTTATATCTTATGGATGGTGGGAAAATAGAAGAATGAACTCTAGGTCTTCCAAAAATACTGCACAGGGGCACAGAATTTTAACCAGGAAAACACTTCAGATGTTTATGCATGTTAGGTGTTTATTTTTCAATCAGGTACATGTGCCTAGATCGTGACAGGATGTTTGAACTGTGCACATCAGGTCTTTCACCCACTGTTTATATGAATGTCATTCACTATCAGGCCTCTGCGGAAGATAAACAGATTGAAGAGAGATGTGGACATATCAGACTTTTGCATTGCTTCCGCCCCTAACTCTGCTCCTGGTACTACAAGAAACGAAACCTCTTGACCAGAAGCATGTCAGAAAAAAACAGAGAAAGAAAAAAAAGCATTGGTTACAAACCAGGAGGCAGAGAATAGGGCAAACCAAAGGCATCTACCAAAATGCTTTGAGATGGGTACTCTTGAGACCAGGGCAATTTTTCTGGAGTCCAAAGATGAGACACACAAAATAGCTGAAACTGAGACCAAAATGACACATTATCCATTTACCTGGCAGAAAAGATTCAACATGCATTCCAAAAAGACTTGCTGAACTGCCAGATCCAACTACACCAAAAGTGTCTGTATAGTTTTGCTGCTCCCCATTCCTAGCACCCTCTTCACCAGAAATTTTCACTTTGAGAAACACTTACAAAAAGTTAAGACCTTAAGCATTCACTGCTATCCCAGGTTAGCTAAAGAGCCCATCAAAGATTCTGAAATCTTCAAGACTTTTGCATTAAGTAATACATGCCAGCAAGACAAACACACAAATCCTTTAGAGAAAGATGTTATACTACTTTATTCAACAAGAAACTGCTTTGGATTATTCTTTGGCATGGTGCAACCCCATGGTCAAATTGACAAAAAACATGGGCAGAAGCTCTAAGTGAGAAGCATTTTTTTGTGCAGTCATCCTTACCCATTTTTTTCACTGGATTATCCTGAGGTTTCACACATTGTTATATAACTAAAAGACAATATTCAAATGCATTCAGTGGTTTGTGCTCATGTGCTACCTCCCTCCAAAGTTTTCCTTTCCTTTTTCCCCTCATCTGCAGGAACTACTGAGCTTACTAGGTATGTGAGGAGAGATTTACAGGCTATTGAACAAGCACCAGAGTATCTCCTACAAATAAGAGATTAAATCCCTGTAATTCAGGGGAAAATGCCCTAATTCCATTTGAGATCAATCAAAGTCACTCATGCGAGCCATACAGTATAGAAACTCGGTTTGGGCCCTCAGCTGTGTGCTGTGGGCACACACTTTTCTCTAAAGTTAGCCATAAAAATCACACTGGCTGTTGCAAGTGTAGGTTTAGGGCTACTGCTTCTGAAAATCCCATTCATGGGATACCACCTTTACCGTCAAAAGGTAATTAGAACAAGGATTCAACCTGTGCACTCAACGCAGGGTGCAAAGCTAAGAGCAAAAGGATATTTGCAGCGTTCGTTTCTATGTTTAAGTCAAGCTTTTAAAGCACAAACTACTATCTTGGCTGTTATTTAAAGGTCACTCACACTGACTAGAGATTAAGATGAACAAAAGGCAACTGATACGGGGAACTCTCCCTTTACACACTTTGTAACACTTAAATGAAATAACAAGTAAAAGGATAGCAGGGTTTTGCACAACCCCCAACAACCCCAAACCTCCAGTGCCACTGGTGTACTCCAGTACAACACTGTCGTTGCATAATCCCAACACCATAACGCACTGCAAAAGAAAACAAGTAACAAAACAGCAGGATTTAGTAATAAAACAAGGCCTTAAACCTGTGAAAAACAGAAACGTGATGGGTGTACAAAGAGTTCTACTGATAAAAACAGTCAGTGGAACAAAGGGACAGAGAAGCAACAAGGATGGGATAAAGATAACTTTTTCTGCATGGGAGAACCAATGAATTTACCACTCAAATATCTGCAAACTCAAAGTGGAAAGACCACTTCCCTTGCATTCGTACTATCATGCATTTCCCTTCAAGCTCTGATACCATCAAAGACCAGTGTACTTCCTGTGTGGCACACTGTCCCTTGGCTGCAGGGTTGCCTTTTTAAAAGGTGAAAACATCAAATTCTATGTACTTCACATGAATCATCCCTGTTTGAGGTGTGATCTAATCCTGCTGCACATGGGGACACATATACCCCTACTTTCTGCTTTGTGAACAACCACAGCATCAATGCATCATTTGAGTCGTTACATTTACTGCAAGATAAATGCTACAGCACAGCGTAGGCTTGAACCTCCTTCAGGTGGGTGAAAGGGTAGAATGCTGTTGCTTAAACCATGAGCACAATTGAAAGAGTAACAGATTATTGTCCTCATCAGCTTTTAGAGTGGTAATGTACCCATGTCTTTCCCTAGGTTTTGGAATGAAGATTTCCAGATGCACACACCCTCTATTTCACCACCTGGGGCCCACACCAGCACCGTGTATTATTCTCCATTCCTGCAGATGAGCCCCAGTCCTCAGTTAACGCATGGCGCTCAGTGTATTTCCCACATGGCCCCTGAAAGGCAACCTTGTGTCCCTTCTCCTGCTTGGTACGACAGCTGCAGGGTAAGAGCACCAAGTCCCACTTTCAAGCTTTTTGTTTCAGTGTCTCATCATTTCCCATCACGAGCTGGGTGGGAGGAGATAAGGCCGTCAGTCTGTCTGCAGAACAGGCTGGCTCTGTTTGCCCCGTGCCCCAGCGAACAGAGGTTGTCGACTTTTAATGGAGCACTCAGGTTTCCACCGATGCCAGCTGCAGATAGAACGGCCCAGCAGCAAACAAATTCAGGTCCCCGGGGGCTGCTCAGATTCTCCTCTTATTTGTTAGTTTACCTGTAAAATACAGTTGGGCTAATTCTTGCTTGCATGGTTGGAAAGGTATGTTTCCCTCCTCTTTGGAGCTACTGGGGAGGAAAAATGAGCAAGTGCAGCAAGGCTAATGGAGTAAAAGAGCATTTCCCATGGCTTAGGCAATAGCAGGCATTTTCTGCTGGGGATTGTTTGCCGAACACTCTGTGCAGAGGTGAAGTTGTGCAGTACTTTATAATAACTAAGACCTATTCATTACACACAAAGGTGCAGGAGGCGTCCTAATATCTACATGTTCAGATGGGCTTAAATCCAATAGCTCCTCACGACATCAGCTGTTGAATTTATTATATGCTTATTACACGGCCAAGAAAGGAGAAGGAATTATCAGAAATTGCTTCTAATTCATGTTATCAGAATTTATTTCATTTTTAAATGTCAGCAAAACATTTTAATCAAACCTGAAAGCATCATGATGCTAAAACGGACCAGAATGCTCACCTGCAATCCAAATCTCCACTTATTGCACGCATGAAAATAAGCCTGGATGTCTCCTTGGACTCTTTCTAGGATTCATCCTGTCATCAAAGTGTTTCTCAATTCAGATGCAAAATTTGCTGCTTCTTAGCCTCAAAAGATTTACAGGATGTGATTTGGACAGGAGCCATGAGAGAGAAAAGCTGCAGCACTGAAACTGGGTCCAGGGTGGGTTTGGATGCTTGGCATCCAAGTGTTTGATGACAGCTCTGATTTAGGGCTTGGAGTACAGTACACTTAAATCAGGCAGTGAACAGAGTCTTGCAGGTCAAGATTAAAATGTACCTACAGAACCAGGAAAACTTGTATATCCCCTGCATACAGCACATTTTACATGAAAGCAGTCCACATTCCTGAGCATCCTCTAGCACATTAAAAAATTTAACTTTTCTCAGAAAAACAGATTTTAGTAAAAACCAAAAATAAACACATGCTTTGGGACAGCAGACTCCATATAAGTCCAGTTTTGCAGCTTCAGACAAATGAAAGCAAAGTGAAAAACTTTGAAAACATCACCTAGAATATAGGTAGCCTGATTTAGAAAAAACCTTTTGAGTTTTTCACAAGATATTTACATAAGCAAGCTAGGGAAAAGTCACCTAGAGAAATTCATTATAGGATAAGCATGACACTATTTAGAGAACACTAAGAGAATAGTTATCAGTGGTACACTGTTTAGAAGGATGTATTAAGCATCGTTCACAGTGGCCTGTCCTTGAGCTAATACTATTCAATATTTTCATTAATGATCTCGATGACTGGATAGATCAGGTGGGAATGAGTATGCTGGAGAAAATGACTGCCAAGTGATCCCAGCAAACTGGGAAAGTAGTCTGAAAAAATAAGCTATTTAAGAAGGGATGTTGAAACATGCAAGTACAAAATGAATAATGACAGGTCGTATAACAGACCTGCAGAGAGACATCGTGATATGAACTCACACATTAAATTTAAGGCAGTAAACTCCTGATTCTGCAAAACCCACAGACGGGGAAGCATAAACAGGAAGATGTCCTGAGACACTCCCGCGATACTCATGAGGTCTTAGCTAGAGAACTGACTGGCTGAGAGAAATGCATTTAGGGAAAGACAGTGACCATTTGGAGAAACTCAGCAAGACAGAAACAACTCCAGATCTAGGAAGCACAGCCCCCCAAGGGGAGAGACTGTACCAACAAAGAACATTTAGTCCAAAGAAGATTGAGAATGGATGTGATCAGTCTTCAAGTACATAAAGACCATTGCAAAGTGGAAAGGAATAGTCTTTTCTCTGTATCACAGGGGATAGGGATAAAAAGTAAGCATAAACGGGCTTACACTGCAACACGAAAAATAAAATACTGTGAGAAAAAAAATCTGTTTCCCTTGCCCTCTCAAACAACCCTAATAGTGAAATTCTGGGACAGCTAATGACAAAAATCTCTAAAAAACAAATTAGCTGGACACTAGAAAATCAAAACGTGCATACAGCTGATCCTTCCTATGGACAGGGAGAGGGAAAAGATGACTTTAGGATTTCCTTCAAGACACAGTAATCCCTGTCATTCTAACATGAAAACTCCTTACAGAAAAGGTACAGAGAGGTGCTTATCAATGACAGATTCTGATGAGATCTTGCTAATGGACTGGACAAAAGAGCGTCTCTTATATTAATATTTTTATATTGATTCTAAATTGGACACAGTTATTCCAAGACTCAGCAACTAGTTTTAAAACAAAACCTGCTTCTCTTCTGAGCATCACTGCCAAATTCCCATGACAAAGCAAGCCAAAGGACTCCAAGACACTATCATACTGTCTTCCACATCATACATGTAACAGAGCTCTTCCTCTTCACACACAAATGCCACAAGTAACGGATGCGGCACTGCTGCTCCGTAACTCGCTGTGCTGTTGCTGACCACTCCTCCAAGAAAGACTCCTGTTGTTAAATGAAGGGATTCTCCTACCTCATACAGTGCACAGTCACTTGGCTGGATTTGATATTGTGAGCTCAGAATGATAGAAACTCTGGTACCCCAAGCACAAACAGCAAGACTGGCCACAAACAGAAAGACACCTAATTTGCAGGCCAGGAGCCACAGGCTGTTTACAGTAGAGCATCTCAGCCATAAACACTTAATTAAATCAGCCTTTTTTCAATCATGGCATATTTTCTACATCACTGCTCATTTTCAACTTGTTGCAAAGTCTCTCCTGATGTTCCTTTTTTAAGGCACTGGAATGCTGGATTCAAAGTTCCTGCAACAGGCAGAAGCCAGGAATAGGCAAGTGCAGAATGTTGACAGTGGGTTTGCTCAGCCCCTCCTCAGGGGATGCCCACCTCAACATCCATGATACGTGCAAAAGTCCTTCCAGCAAAAACTCATTCCATGATGCTGACAGTGCTATCATAAAGTTCAGACAAATAATGAAAATTTCAGCTTTACCAACTTAAAACAGAATCTGCTTTCACAAACAGGTGACAAACTTGAGAACTTGGGTTGATGCCTGAGCCATTTTTGTGAACATCTCTGAACTAGAACTGTTCAGCAAAAAGTGGAGATGCTTGATAACTTTCAGTAATTATCAACTGTTGATTCAGGTAATTGTACTTATGCATAACAAAAAAACCCCAGTCAAACAAAACCCAAAAAGAACATGCTTCTGAAGTACATTAAGACTCTCTCCAATTTAACTGGGTTTTTTTTATGTAGACAAGGTACCTTAGTCACTTCAATTGATTGGTATAAAAATGACAAGTCCACTGAGTAATTGCACAATCTGCAGAAAATGACTGATAAAATGATTCACTGATTTTTGACAGCATTATTAAATGATTTGCACATTAACAGACATATGTGTCTTAACTACAGTCGACTACCAAAGTCATCACTTTCATTAAAACCGAACCTACAAGTTTTCCGAGGAATTACAGACCCTTGTGATCTCACTTCAATGCCAGCTAAAACCACGATGCAGCAGTCAAAACTAGGCTAGTCAATCATCCTGATAGATAAGCACCAAAAAAAGCAAAGGAAAACTGGGCATCTCTACTACACTGGAATTATTCACACACATTCATAAACCATTGGTTTACCAAAGACCTTCTGCAAAAAAAGCAGAGAGGAACAAAGAGAAGTAATGTAAGAGTTTGGCTTTAACCAGATGAAAGATTAAACAACTGCTAAAGTCTTTACACTCAGTGTTTCATAACTACTGACCTTCCAGAAAGGAAGAATTGTAACCAGACAAGATGTGCAAATATCAGAAACTTAATTTAGCTGGCAGGAAGAGGAGAAGGAAGAAAACTATCACCACAGCTAGGCTGAAATTTAGTATTGACAAGTTAACCACAACGAATGTATAAATTGAACTACACTGATATATTAACAGAAAAATCCAAGATAAAAGATTTAGGTATCACTGTAAACCTGCACAGCAGGACTCTGCAGGATAGATGCTTAAGAAAAGGGACAGATATTATTGAAATTATTAAAATGCTACTAATCAATCTTCATTTTGAAGAGCATATTGATTTTCTAAAACCATTAGAAGCATGGATAGTTTTCTATACCAAGAGAGGTTGCAAAGATTTGCACTTCTGAAGAGAGATGACATCTGATAAACAAACTAAAAGCAAGAAGGAAGGGAAATCATGACTTCTGTTCCATCAGAACATGAAATGAACTCAAAATAGCAAATTATAATTGCAGTTTCATAATTACCTCGTGGGTTATAGTGCCACAAGATATCTTGGAAAATCCATTTCAGCAGTTTTTTAAATGATTGTGTATTTGTCTGGCTAACAGAAAAACCCACACTTACTCTAGACAGAACAAAAATACAAATTTTCAGGCTCAAAGGACACAAGATATCCACCAAGTGTGAGGATTCTAGGGAAACAGCTCTCTTAAGTAGGTTATTCCGTAATTAGCCGTGGCAGAAGTTTTTGTACTTTCCAAGAGTGTGACTCTGGAAACATTAAATCCTAATATCTCAGAATCTATCCCTATCTTCACTTGAATCTGCTTTAAAGCAGGAGAGAAGAAAAATGAGGTAAGGGAGCCTGAGCAACTCAAAACACATTCAGCCTGCAAGGCTCCCTCATACCCAGTGACTTGCTATGCATGGAGAGTTACAGACAGCTGAGATCAGCACATCAGAGCTGGGGAAACCTCTTCAGGCAGCTCTTCTACATTACTAGGAAGGACTGAAAATAGGACCTGCAGAAGTGCCAACACAGTAACTGATCTCCAAAGACATGGAACCTTCCTGCACTGCCAGCATCACAGCTGGAGCAAGTGGACAAAGGGGCAGGGCTGACATGACATGGTGAAACAGCCCAACAATTGCCCTATTTGTCATTTTGAGACTTTGTCTTTACACCTTACATATGATACATGAATCTGTAGCTCTCATCTAAATTTAGGTTCCTCAGAACAGACAAGGCCTGATGAGGAAGATGAATGCTACTTACCTTGAGGAACATTTTGTGATGATCTGACTCAAGCAAAACGTACCTGCAGGCAGGAGGGTGCGAGCTAATCCCTGTTGTGCTGCAGCCCTACAGAGACAGCTGATCCTTCTGCAATTCCAAACTGCCAGTCAAAGCTTTCACATCTTAATACGCAGCATGCTCTAATTAAAAATTTTAATTAAGGTGAAAAAACCCCACACACTAACTAGCAAAACTAATGTTGCAAATTAGCAAGCCTGATGTACAGTTGAAGGTGGTCTTTGCTGCTTCTCCATAGATCAATAAATGTTAGTATTTTAAGCAAAAAATTGTGAACAAAGTAACTACAAGTTCACTTGTGCCTATTTTAGTAGTGGGACACCAGTACTATTTCCTAGAAAAGCTTCCATTCTTCGGGTGCATGGCAAACCACAGACAACCCATTTTAGCATCTACCTTCGGAAGGCAGACTGAAACAAAAATGGACCATATGGACAAACTCTATATGCATTGCCTCAGTGAAGGATAAAGTTACCACAGACTTCATCTTACTTTTGTCTCAGGAAAAAAAGGAAATGTTCTGAGGAGTCTGGACCAACCACCCTCAAGGCTAGCAACACCAGACTTGGAAATGGCCTTCATACGGCAACACGGGAAATGTGGGAAGAGAGGCAGCAGGAGCTACAGTCTGAAGACTCAGCTCCATCCCTGCAACATCCCACATGTGACAGTGGACTACTCACAAAAGTCACTCTCCCACTTCTGTACCCATCAATAGTGCATGGATTCACTGAACTGACACCTCATTGAGAGCAAGTTGCAAGAAATGTTTTTCAAATATATCATATATCAAGGGCAAAAATTGTCAAATACTGTCAGCACTTAGAACTGATAAAATGCTTTGCAAGAGCTTTTCTCAATACTGATCTTACAGCAACTTCAGCTTTAAAAGAAATTGTATATGTTAAAAAACTCTGATGCTTAAACATTTATATACCTGTTGTAAACAACAGAATTATTAAATAAATGTACTCAGATTCTGTTATTACAGCAGTTCCAGGGATCTTCAAATACATTTTAGCATAAAACCACGCCTCTCATTCAGTGTGTTCTTGACAGCTCTATTTCCATTCCAATCTGGCAAACCTCCGTGCTCTTCCACTGTTCTAAATCCAGATCTCTCCCTCAAACTGCCTAGTCATGCTTTGCTAGATGGCAAATGAAATTCACAACTTAGAACTGGATGGAGACCAACCTGTCCACTTAGTCAGTGGATTTTAAAGAACAGATCAATCTTTGCAGTTAAAAACTACACAAAAAACTCCTCATGGGTATAAAGGGATTTGCATTTATCTCAAAACAAAATGCTTCTCCTACCAGAGCTCCCCAACTCCCTTTCTAAAAAGGAAAGAGGACATAACATCATCCCTTCCTTTTCCCTTTTGCGTATATTAACACTTCAAACAAGTAAGACATACCTGAGAAAACACATTTTGTGCTCTTAACTCTCTGCCCTCATGCCAAAACACTGTTTTTGCCATCCCACCTTCCCCTTCAGCTGCCATAGGTTACAATAGGTATCTGTACATATGCCAAGGCAGTCAGCTGACAGTCTGACGTCCTTCTTGTATCTTAAGATGCGAAGTGAAGAGAAAAAAAGCTTCCTAGTGAGCCTTCTCAATTAGCCCAACATTTCAAATCTTTTTCTTAGGTATACCCCTCTACAATAACCTTTGCCAGGAAACACTTGAGGATGAGACTAAGAAACGCAGGTTTTGGTGCACAGAGCAACACTCAATGGATCTCAATTATTGTCCCACTCTTAAATTAAAACTACATCATACACAGAACATCAGCTCTGCCTAAATCTCCAACTATGAAAAAAAAAAATCAGCTAAATAAAAGCAGGCAATACTCACTCTCCTGCATAAGCTGCATTCTGCTTTTGGGGCATGTGCACTCCCTATGCAAAAATCCTCTTTGAAAGGAACCTTCTGAGCTACGCGCACAGCATGGGTCACTCGAGCACCCTCTCCCTCTTTCCTCAATATCTCCACCCAAGGGTTTAAAATGCACAGACAGGACAACTCTCAGACTCTTTCGCTACAAAGAATGCAGAAGCCAGTCTACATACTAAGGAAGGCGTTCCAGAGGAATCAGACACAACCAAGTGAGTGGGTAAGAAGAGATAAACAAGTTTCAAAAGAGATAAATACAAATTCATGCACATAAGCATAAGTTAATGATGCTAAGCTTAGAACTGAGAGTGTTAACTCAGAAAAGAAATTTTGGAATATTCACATGATTCTCTACAATCACTGGCTCAGTGTGTTGTGACGACCACGTTGGCAAGACAGAAATAATTCCTATGCTACCACATAAAAATGGGTATTTGATATATTCCTCTGTAATAAGAAACAGGAAGTTGAAGAAAGAAAACATCTCAGATGCCTGATTTTCTAGGGGAAATTATTTAGGTTATTTCCAATTCCTGCACAATAAGCAACTAAATACCCCATCTCCATTTCTAATGTCTTCACAGACAGTATGACCAGCATTCTGCAGAAACAAAACCCTATGCCCACTAACAGAGGTGGGCACCAACTCTGATATTTCAATAACTTGACAGCACCTAGGAGAGCTTCTGAAAGACCTTGATCTTTCCAGGTAACAAAAGAGTCTTCACACAGAGGGTGCGGAGTTCAACTCAGCTTTGGTTGAAGCGGAGCTTAAGAAAGAAAACTGGATGATGGATTGCTTACTTTAGCAAAAAGGAAGAAATTTAGGCAAAACCACTGTGTGGGGTCTAAGTTTCAGCTTGTCCTTACGGAATGCTGTTTTGGGAATGAATTCACCACGAGGGCATGGATTACTCCTAACTGTCAGACTGAAGTTATAGGCACTAAAATATCAGTTTTCACAGAAAACAGTATAAAAGAACTGGTTCCTCCACATCTGAATGAGGGCCACATACAGCCTAATAAAAGCAATTTTGTGGTCCAAAGAGGATGGACTCTCTGACTGACATGAATGAGGCCCTTGAGAAATCTAAGCACAATCAACCAAAACACAAGAAGACTGCATGACTTCCAATCAAAGGACAAGAAATTGATCTAAACAGAACATGCTAGAGTTGATGAACAGACTAGATTTCTTGAAGGATCAAAAGTAATCAGATCAGTTTAGCAAAAATGCCAATGCTTAGGGTGTTATCAGGACCCTCAGTCACTAACACGGTTGTCAGCTTAGTAGCACTTGATCCAGACCTCAAATTACTTTTTGGTTAAGAAACATAAACTAGAACAGGCAGGACTGGCAAGGACTCAGTAGTCAAAAAGATGGTCATGTTTTTAAGAATGAGCCTTGTAAAGCAGTAGAGGTCTGAGATTTACCAAAGATCTTTCAGGATTTTCAGATTCTGTTCAATGAGTTCCTTTCACAGCTGACCCTGAGCTATTAAAACAGAAGAATTTGAGAGATTCCCTTTCCTATCATTTACTAGGAAAAGCATACAAATATGTATCAGAAATGTGTGGCTCTGAGACAAAGATGTCCCGTAGACGATTCACCTTTGACAAGCAACAGTCATCTTGAGGGAGAAGATGATACGAGTCTTGCAGACTGATTATACCACCTTGGAAAAGCACTCATATCAGACACAAATAAAAAACTGTAATGTTGAGGAATGGAAAACCCATTCTACCCTAAACTCTAAGTCCACTAACAACTGGAACTAAACCCAGCACAGGATGCACAGCAGGAGATGCGGCAAAGACTCCATATTCTGACCTTGGCAACAGGAAATAAGCAGCTCCTCTGTACTCTTTCTACTTTTACATATGGTCTACAGTAGAGCTACGACTGTGTCAAATGGTGGTTTTAACCTATTTTAGCACAGAAGAGCAGGAGGATTTGTGAGGAATCTCAGAAGACTACCAAATATCTTGCTTAAACACTACCTCCTTGGATTCCTTGTGGATGCTTATCTAGCAAAAGTGGCCTTACAGACTTCAGTCCTACAGTTCTTCCCCTTCTCCCAGGATTAACAGGTTAGCTCCCAGTGCTAGGCTCGATCTTAAAATTATTCTATTTATATCCTCATTAAGTTTATTTAAAACTCATGTGTTTGTAAGCGAAGAGCTTTCCAGTTCACTGTGGATATTAAACTAAAATAGTTTTTGAAACTGCTAATAAGGTAGCATTCCTCTGGTGCCTTTCATCCTTCATTCCACAAGATCCCAGGGCACTTTATAGGTGTAAACAGAGTTGCTCTCCCAGCAGTGAGAGGCAAACAGTCCCAGGGTGGAACGTGGCTGCTCTAGGACATAAGCACATCATTGCAACTCCCTGCCGTGCTGGGCTCTCCCTTCTGCTCTGTCACCTCATGGCTGTTCAGCTGTTCAACAGCCAGGGAAAGTGCCCACATCGTGTGCATGCAAGAACTTCACTCTTCTCAGATGGCTCATTTTTCCATAGTCAAGTACTTGCAATCAATTAACATAGGATTTAAGAAACAGCTATTTTCAGCTAAGCCAGAAACACACACAGGAAGGACATTGTACCTCAGGGTTTGGTCAACAGGTTGAAGTTGATGGTTCTGTCCCAGTCATAAAGTGAATTGTAGTTTTTAATAGCAGCTGTTCTTTGAGAGCTGAGTTTCAAACCTGATTCAAACCCTTTATTCTCAGTTGCAGTGCATACCCCCTTTTTAGGTGGGGAGACTCAGCTTCGATTCCAAGCAAAGGATGCCACCTACTGAATTCTTGCTACCATGAGCACAGCTTTGACCCTCATGGCTCCAGACCTCTGGCACGATCACAAGCCAGACTGCAGTCCCAAAATAAATTCCAAGGAAAAGTAGAAAACAGCTTGTAAAAACAAAGCTTTTCTCCTTACTACTCTCCCCACAACCCAAAGATGTATTACTCACCAAACATCTGCACAGCCATAATAATTTCTAGTTTTGCAACTGACAACCTTAGCAGTATTAAAAAACCCCCTTACATCTTTATTCCATTTTGGATTCATTATAATACAGTCTGACAATGTATCCTAGTACAGTACATTCTGCAACTTTTAACCCGTGTTCCCAGTTGCCGTACTTAACTTCACGGCTTAATGACACAGAGTCAGTAGATCACAACATGAGCCAGTTAGTATTTTTTAATGCCATTTTTACAAATTACAGCATAATGCACTGATTACGAGGATGAAAGGAAAGTCTCTACGTCTGTCTGGAAACCAAATAAAAGAATGTTTGAACATCTGTTCATCCTACAAATGTCTTTAAAAGCTTTGATTTTCCATAATCATTTTGTTCCACCATTTCACCCTTTTTTGAATGTGTATCCAACAGCCTCAGGACAGCAGCCAGAGATCTGCAGTAATAGCACATTATAATCAAAGTTCTTGGGCACACTCAAGTTCTCCTTTTGGAATTCTATTTTGGGAGAAACACAAAACCAAACCCCAATCTTCAACGGATCCCTCTCCAGCTGTCTGTCCTACACAAACCTCTGCCAGGGGAGCAAAATGAGAGAGGTTTTACACAAAATGTTACAGGGGTTTTACACAGAGGATTCCAAAACACAAGAACAGGATACTGAGGAAGCTTAAGGGACTCACATAAGGCACAGCACACACACACCTCAGCACAGCTCCTGTGGGTCCATAATAGCTGCCCAAGAGACTCTGCCCAAGTCACAGACTGAACAGAGGTACTCACTACATACAGGAGCTGGTGTGACTGAAGGGCAAGAACCTTCACCATTCATGCTGGGCTCCCACAGCAGGTGCTGAGAGCCCTGCCAGCACCCAAATTTATATGTTCAGATGCAAAAGCAGAGCCAGAACAAAGAGAAGCTATGAGCAATGATGGGAAATAGGAGCACTGAGGAGGAGGTTAGGTCTTGGACTGAGAGGATGGAAGAAAAATGCCAAGTTAGTATGCTAGTCTGGAAATGAAATGGAAGATGGGGGAAGATTTTAAAAACATGTTTGCATGACACTGGACAAGAAGAGGATGGAGGTCCAACTCTGGAAGCTGTAGCTGCCCCCTCCCCTGGAGTATTCCAAGCAAATAAACCATGGAACCTTCAGCAGTAGGAATCCTTTCAGCCAAGCAGGGCTGAAAATCTATGTGTTCAGGGTTAATGAGCTGTCAAAAGGATCAAGTTCTGTAACAACAGACTCACTGGGCAATCCACAGCATAGGGGGGGGAAACATTAATCAGAGCAGCCTTTATAAAAATACATATCCCCATTTACACCAACAGCCTCCTCTCCAGAACTACTCAAAAGTGGCTTAGAAGTGAGGAAGACAAAACCCTGTAAATGCAAGGCTAACAACTCTGGTAGTGGCTCTCCTGATCACTCGTTTTTTCTTTCCAATGCTCCAAAGCTGGCAAAATTTTGCCAAATTTTAAATGGGTTGCTATGACACTAGAACTATCCAAATACAAGTGTGAGTTCCTTAATAATTCATTTTCAGGTTTTTTTAATGAAGTTTTTTGGTACCAAAAATTCTTAGAATAACCCTGGGATGATAAGGCCATTCCTTCTATGCCATCTGTTTCTCTGTGTTCCATCACTGCAGTATCTTAGGCAGAGGTAACAGTGCAGAGTACAAAACAGGATTTGATAAAGGCTTGAAAGAAAGATAACATTATAAATATTCTTTCCAAAGACTGCCTTTGGGGGTGTTGGGGAAGAAGTGAGAAATACGGAAGGAGAGGTGACAGGGGTGTGAAATGCATTTTTTCCATTACAGAAGGATACATTTTCCAGCAAGGCTGGCAGCACAAGTCACGTTAAGCCATAGCTGAAGTTGCCTGCCTAATTCCTCTGGGATCACACTGAAAGCATACCCCATAATCTTAAGGGATGTGCTAAAGCTTTGCTGGGACTCACTCAGCAGAAACCGTTTGGGATTATTACACAAAGCACTAATTCTGTTCTGATTTAAAGGGGCATCATCAGCCTAGTTTAGGCACCAGACTTGCCCTGTCTCTCAACTGTTCAGCTGTAAATATCCTCTCAATCGCTGATAGCTTTGCCATTTGTATCCACTTTGGTTACTGGAAATTAAAAGGAAAAAAAAAAGACTCAAAAAACCCAGGATCATGTTAGCAGGATGGCCTCACACCCATCAATGGTTACAATAATATGATTAACGAGTGTAGCAATCTATTACTGTTACTTTCTTCCGTGTGCAACCCATGTACTTACAACAGACACATGGTCACCATCTATGGCTGACTTCAGCAAATGGGTCAGAGGCTGCTATCTAGCATCAACAAGAAGTATTCTTTTTGTTCAAAAGGCAGGAACTAACTTTTTCCATGCTGACAAGCCCAAATTCCAGATCGCAGCTTTCATACTTGTAGATTTGCTGTTAGTTTTCATGTTAAGGTGTTCTATGCTTTGTAGGTAACAAAGAAGGGATATTAACAGTGCTCTCCTTTTTATGAGCCTAGGACATGAAATTGAGAGAAAGAACTAAAGCAGCCATGAAATCCCTATTAAACAACTAATGGTTTCTAAAGCATCTTGGAGATATTCATTTTACAAGGCTTATGCAGCAATCTTCTATCATTATTTTAATGAAATAAAGCCCTTGACTATTTCCAGAGGCAACTTTTGCTTTCACATACAAAAGACATTGTGGTTACAAAAAAACCAAAACCAAAAACCAAAAAAAACCACACCACAGTTCTGGAATAGGAGTCACTGCAAAACAGGCAGGAAATTCAGAAAAGTTATATAAAATGTCACTGAAGATAGGTTCTGAACCTTTGGAACAGCAAACTGAACAATTATGACTCTCACACACATCATTATGTTTAATATGAACAACATTTCTAGATATAAATCATATTTATAAAAAACATCCATACAATCTCTCAGATAGCATCTTGCATAGCTGCAGCTGAAGGAATGTGAAACATCCATTTTAGGTTTCACCTATTAAACTGTGTGCTTTCTGTCTCCCACTTTGCTCAGGGAAGTAAGCAAGCCTACAATAATCAGCTTCACTTTGTGAGTCACACAAAATTCACATCTTGACTCGATTTAGGTTAATATTGGTGGCAAACTTCTAAATCAAGAGAAACTTCAACAGAATTCTCCAGAAAAACAGTGCAATAACAATGTACACCCAAATGTACTCATCTGGCAGGTGTCATTCCCTAAGATGCCATAAAGAACCACATCACAAAGATGACAAAATAAGCAAATCCTAACAGAACAATATGAGACAGCAGAAATTTCATAAGGAGGCACATGGTCAGCAGGAGTTTCCAGGCTGTATGTGAAGAACAAACAGGTCTAAATGCATTCAAACAAGAAATACATTCCACCTCAACTCATTTCAGAGTCTGGACTTTCAGGTGTGATCAGAGGCCTTTCTTGCTTTTTCAGGATTGAATCATCTTCTTTTGTGTGTCAAAGACGTATCTCTTAAAGCTAAGAGAGACAGTAACAGGTTGGGCTGAATCATTCTTGCTGCTTTCATCTTCTTTGGCCAGATCACCCTTCCCTCCCTTAGATTTCTTCTTGGAGGCAACAGTAAGAAGCATCTTGGTTTCTGGCTTCAGCCCATCTATAAAAGAACAAGAATATACATGATAAACATGCTCAAAATCAAATTTCAGTATAGCTAGAAAAAATGTGCAGGCAAGTTCACATCTGAAATCCACCAAGGAAAATAAGAAAATCGAGTGCATTAGAAAAGTCACATTTCTGCATCAGACTTTTTGAATATGGTAATTTAAATGGAAAATAAGAGAAGTCCTTAAACATAAAAAAGTTCACAAAAGTGATACCTCCAAATCCAGTGCAGTATTTTCTGAATCCTTCTCCATTCATCTACAGCTTTTCAAGTATTAAACACAGGCAAGAATTTAAACAAGCCAGACCAGCTCGTCTGGTCTAAGCCTTTTACTTAGCAGGCCTTTCCTATTACTTACAAACATAGCCCAAATTTCTTGTTGTCACTAAGAATATTTATAAAAATACAAGTCATGAAAAAAAATCAGTTGGTAAAATACGAACATTATATAGAATCATAAGAGTCAGAAGGTTACGGAATTTAAGTCTATTTCCCAGATCTACCAGAAAGCACACTGCTTTTTTTATAATTTTCATGCTGCAAATTACACAGTTTAGTGTTTGTTTAGAGTTTTTGTTTGGTTTTTGTTTGTTGGGTGCTTTGTTTTGCTAAAACAGGGTTTCAACTAGCACTGTTTAACAGAACTAGAAATAACCTGTGCAGGATTTTGGGGATCTAACTTCAGTCTTTCTTCAGACTTTTGTGCCAAACAAAAATATTTTTCCTTTTCTTCTGTAATGGCCAGGGTTTATAATATCTTTATAGTTTCTTATAACTTGACACATTGGTGATATTTTACATAAGAAATGCAAGATAGCAAAGCCCAAAGAAATGTAAAACAAGAGAGATGCAGCTCCTAAAGGCCAACACTTGAAGAATTGTTCGCATAAAGCAGAAGACAGCAAACTCCTTGGAACCTTTTCAGTGCCACCTGAATACGGTGCAATGTGGTTCTCAGGCATTTGGCCAAAATCAGTTCAGATATTTTTAACCTGTGGTGTCACATAACCTTATCTCAAACACTTAATCAGCCTCTCTCCCCTCATATTGAAATTCAGATGCGGATTCTCATATCACAGCCTGACAAAAAGATTGAGATGCTTATGATTTACTGGAGACAGGAGGTCTACAGACACAGGTGATTTGCTCCAGCTCAGACACATCCAGAGGCACTCGCAGCTGATTGCAGAGGGATGTGGCCCCAGAGCCCACCTCCTCATCTTGCTGTGACAGAGAGCAAATTGTTCCAGGCAATATTCCCACCACACGGCCAAGGGAAGGGAGGAAACAAGGAAGTGTTGAAGCAAAACCAAGAAACTGCCGATTTGCCATTTCTTAACCAGAGGCTGTAAACCAGCCCTAAGGCTCTACAGCACAGCCATGGGGAGACTTCCACAGAGAAACAGAAAAAAACCCAACCAACCAACCAAACATCTCTTCTTTTGGGTGCTTGCATTTTATATAGATAAAACCAACATGTTTTGTACACAACTAAATAAATTACAGCCTACACTAAGGCTGCAGGAGTCCAGCATCAAGCAGAATCAACTTTGTACAGTTCTGCAAGATCTTGCATTTCCACAGTCAAGGCAGCTGCTGTTTTCTCTTTCCAGATGGCAGAACACAAAAAAACCCCAATGGTTATTTCATTGTGAAAATAATTGAGACTGTTCTTCCTTGATGGCTGAGAAGTCTGATAATGACTATCTTTGCATGTGTAAGGTTCAATTAATCAAACTAAGTAATATGGTGTGGCAGGACCACATATTTATTATATGATTTTATTACATTGTATAGTCATGTTTGATGCAGCTGTTTCGATTTTTTAATTGGATGCTTTCATATAAACCCCATTAATATCATCACCCTTACAATCACTTCATCTTCGCTATGAAAAATAATTTATCAGTACATGAAAAGCAACTTATTTCCTGTTTGGAAAGCTCTGAGAACATCTTGGGTGCTGCCAGGAAAAAAGAGTCAAAAAAGGGGAAACCAAAATAAGTGACCTCACACAGCTCCACTCTCTACTTTTGCAGGATTTATTTAATATTTTATGTTTTCTACTGTTTTGACCAATCTAATTGTAAGTATCCCTGCACAGGGTTTCCTCCATTTTCCTGAGAAGACCATTTATTTTTTGCACAAAGAAACATTTCATTTTGCTTTCTAGATGGTTTCCCTTTCTGAGTCTTATCACTATTCCTAATGTTGCTGTTACTGGCACAGCACTGTTTAAGAAAGATATTTAACTAAATCCTTTCAGAAAGACACACTTTAATTAAAGCAAACAAATCCTAAAACACTTTTATTTACATTAGCAGGTTTTGCTAGACTCTAATTTCCAAAAAAATGCTAATTGACGGAAAAGAAAGAGGAAGGGAGGAGATGTGGAGTCAAAATTGCAGCCAAAATTTTATCTTATGGGTATATGAAGTGATTCACCCAGGCCCACAGGAACACAGAGGGGTGATCCCCCCAGGGAGGATCAGCCTCTCACCTGGGAGAGACACTTGGCTGCAGGAGCAAGTTGTGAAAGTCTCAACCATGAAGGTGCAAACAACCACTTTGAGTAAACTGAGATTCAAAAACTGCCAGCAACATCAGTGAGATGGCTCAACATCTCAAACCAGGCACAGCACCTTCAGTGCTGAAACAAAGCTTCTCATGTTTGAAAAGTTTCATTTTCAAGAAAAAAAAGATGTGCCGCACATGGAAGTTTACCGAGGAAAATGTATTTAAAACTGAGCAATCGCACTGCCTCCAGCTTATTTCTA
Organism: Serilophus lunatus; assembly: GCA_013399895.1. Classification (NCBI taxonomy): domain Eukaryota; kingdom Metazoa; phylum Chordata; class Aves; order Passeriformes; family Eurylaimidae; genus Serilophus; species Serilophus lunatus. The sequence goes on along the minus strand of VXBA01003238.1, from coordinate 119,423 downwards.
ACTTCCACACAGGAGAAGTAAAGGTACACCTCACCTGCAGCCCTTAACACCTATTGGGACTAAGTAAGGGATCACAGGTAAGAAGAAATGGAAGAACGTAGTGGTTCCTACTAGTGAAGTGACGGGCTGACAGCCAAAGGCAGCTCAGGTATTATTAAACTCACAAGGTATCTAAATTACCTAATCAGATCCCATGGCCCTCATTCTGCAAACAGATTAGGTGGCTGGCATCATACCCTGACAAATGGCATTTTCTGTTTTTCTGCTCTGGTGCCAGGAGGTCTCAGGACTGAGGAGGCTCTGTGACAGGGAGCAGCACAAAGGAGCAGGCAGGGAGAGACAGGCACAATCGGGGTTTCATCTACCTCGCAGATTTCTCGCGTTACACACAATGCATACTTTACATTTTACAAAACCAAGGAAATGAAGGGAAATATATCTGTCACCGAAGAAGACATCAGACCTTTAATAGCTAAAATGACGGATATTTTTAGATGGAGGTCTAGTTTAACTTACTTACATTAAGGGTCTAATCTCTCCTGAACAATAGCTATGTTAGCTTGAACACATAGTGAGAAATCTGTTCCATTAATTAAGTGCTGCCTGTACTACTCGGATTTGTAGCAAATGTTAATAGATTTTTTTTCTTCCTCTGTTGGACAATTACTTTATTTTGCCAAGTTGTTAATGGATTAAATTGAAAAGGTCCATGTGCTAAAAAGAAAAAAAAAAGATTTTAGCTTCAAAGTCCTAAGAAATGCTTTGCATATAACAATGGAAAATACCTATATATTAATATTATTAATGGGCCATCCTCAAAGGCACATAAGATATGTGAAAGCTTAGCAAATTCATTCCCACCCATCAAAAACACGTCTGTAACAAGAAACGCTCAGACAAGGCCTTGTGCAAAACGTATTTTAGCATCAACTAACCCAGGTTAGATACGGAAATCTAGTTGCAAAACAGCTTAATCTACTTAAATCTTTTTGTTTCAACTACTGTTAATAATTAACAAATAAAAATAGAGACTCTTTAATATCCTTTGTCTCAGCACGGCTTGAAAGATTTAGTCCAAACTGATCCATTTATAAATAGTAATAAAAAAGGGAATTTTCAAATTCAACTGAAAATAAATACTATGTCAGGAAAAATATTTTCCAAGCCTAAGAACAATTTCACATGCACAAGATAAAGGATAAACACAATATTGTACAAAATTTTCACAAATTAAAAGCTAGCAGCTTAGTGATTTGCTGTTAAATGCATTGCAGCCTCCAGTTTTACAATTACTCATGCAAGAAATTTGAATAGAAACACGTTGTAGAATTCAGGACCCCTTCTTCTGTATAGATACGGAAAATAAATTTAGCTCCCCTCCCTCCCCCAAGTGAAGATATTCATAAGTTTTAGGTTTCTCTAATGCTTCATTTTCTCCTTGCATTAATCCAGACACTAGAGCCAGTTGATGAACACCCTCCTGCAGATCCCACGGGACAGGCTCCATACCAGCCCTTCCAGGAGTGCAGTCAGGACACAAATCACAACACACACAGAGCACACATGTGGCCATAACCAGCAGGGTTTTACTTTTGCTTTGTTTTTACTACTTCTTCAGCTGGAAGGAGGATAAAAGCTGACATAGTATCTGCTCCTCTAATTCCTCTGTAGGGTGAAGGGGCACTGCTTTTTGCCCATATACATATTTATTTCAACTATTACCTGTAAAATTGGATTCTACTTTACCTTTTACACAACTTCCCCATTTCACTTAATGCTGTCATTATTGATAAACACCCTCTGTCAGCTTTGTTGACTTTTTTTCTCTTATTAGCCTTCCACTCTCCTGCTCCTTTAAAAGGTCTCTCATGGTGGTCTGTGCTCTTTCTAAAAAGTCCAGCTCCTCCTTCCTTGACTCCCAGTTGCACTTGCTATTCAGCCCTTCAGGAGTTTTCTCTCTTGTTTTCCAACTTTGTTTCTCTAATTTTCCATCTCCATATTTCCATTTCCTACTTTCACAGATCTCTTCAATATTTAGGAATAGTCCTGCCTCCGTCAAAGCTAATGAAAAGTTGTGTTTGAATGGAAGATTCTAAAGACTGAATGCCAGACACATTTTAGATGAGAAGCAAGATAATACAGTATCTCCTTGTAGCCCAGTCAGAGACAGGAGTAATTTTTAAGCAACTGATAAACCCATCATTGAAAACAGGTGTAATAATATAGGTGCAGGGCATGCTCTCCAGCACAGCCAGGGAAAATAATTTATTTTGCTGAACTTCAACAACTCCCTTCTCATATTCACACTTGTGAAAAAAGCCTATTGCTAACTATCCTAGTGAGCAGTGATGACCAAAGTATTCTCATGGATGATTACACTGTTTTTTTACAGCATCCAGAATTGTAATGGGAAAAAAAAAGACATGTTAAAACATTTCTGGTCTTCCAATTAATGAGAACTTTGCTTTCAGGCCAAAATTAAAAGCCCATTCTACCAGTAGGAAAATTAGCGAGTCTATTATATCAACTCCCTGCAATGGTACTTACCATGGTTTGCTGGAAAAGTGCTGGCTCAGGATTCTTACCATGCTGTTAGGAAAACACACACTAAGGATACACCAGTAGCTACCATAGGAAGAGAAAGTAATCCTATTTCCATTACATTTTAAGAAATTGCTAGACTATTTTTGACCTGCTGATATTATTGCCAAACCTTCCATTCCATTCTGGGATTTCAGTAGAGTTTCAGCAGGAAACTGAACTTGCTTTTTACGTTCTGTAAAAAAAATATCCTATTCACTTTCTTTCAAAAACCGCAGGTAGAAGACTCAGCTACCTGCAACTTCTTGTTTCCTGTCAACATTTAGATGTTAAAAATTGACTGAACATCAGAGAACAAGTTAACGCAGTACATTTGATACTGGAAATAATTTTTATCCAAGGAAAACATAACCTTTTAACATGACAGGCAGACATTTTTCTTTCTTCCCTAGAGAAGTTAAAACAGAGCAAAACTTGAAAGAGGCAAAGGGCTAGGGATAATCCTCACTCACAATGGATTATTCGTAGCAGCTGGTTTTCACAATTTCAGGATTTCCTTAAATTGAACCCTCAGAACCTGAACCCTAATTACGCTGTTAGAGAGTGTGTGCCTGCATCGACTCTCCTGCTAACAGAGAGTACAAAAGCCATTGACCTGAAAATCAGAAATAATTAGAGACCCACATGGAGATATCCATGCCACAGTTTGATTCAGAGGGGCCACACTGGAGAGTGGATGAAGACCAGCCTCTCACCCAACTTACTGCAATGATGCATCATTGGAAGGAAATGGAAACTTTTTGCCAGTACTGTAGGACTTGAAAATCCTGTACTGAAGCACAAGACAATTACAAACTAATTGCTTTTTTTCTTGCAACAGCTATGTATATTCGCAGAAGACTTAAAAAATGTATTTACCTATGTCTAGGGAGGGGTACAAGGTTCAAATACCACAAGACTCCTATCTGTTTCAGATTCTGATCAACTTTAAAACAAGACTAATAAATTTATCATCATTTTCCAGCAAAGTGAATAGAAATAACTGAGGTATAAGAACTGGTTCTCACATAATACAAGAGCAAGAACATGTTAGTTTTCCACCTAGTCCCAAAACATGTCAGCAGTTCTACAAAACAACTATCTGTGTCCTAAAACCACAAAAAGCTCATGCAATATTCTTAAGGTAACATTTGATTTAAAAAAAAAAAAGCAGAAGTATCCCAAAAATCAGAGGATGAGTTTGCCCAGCCCTCCAGTTACAGACATCTATACAGTCAAGCAGAAGACAAGAATAACAGAAAATATAATATCCTCTTCCTTCAACTCATTACACTGAGCTATCAGTTAGCAACTCTGCTTCTCCTTCTGCTAAAGATACCCAAAAATCCTCCCTTCTGATTTTATTCGAGCTAAAGGTGGTCATTTTTCAACTTTAATATCCCAGAAAAAAAACCCCAAAGCAACAAAACAAAAGCCCAAGTCAAAGAAAAAACCCAAACTGATCAAGAAAACCAAGATCTTTAGGAAACTTCCAAGGACAAAAAAACCTATGCTGCTCTATCCATAAACACTATAACAGCAACACCAAATACATCACACCACATCTACTAGAATGAATGACAGGTCATCCAGAGACTTCTGGTCCTATCTAGCTTAGGATCCCATCTGCCTGTCATTAACATACTGTGCTTAAGAAAAGAGCAGGGACGAAATTGTGTCCTGAGCTAACTGGAGCCTGGGAACAGGCAGGAATTCCCTACCTGACATCAGGGTCAGTATATAAACACCTATGAACTTTTTCTAAGCAAAATATTTAAGTACAGTTTTACAGGAGCCAATCTATTCCTAAGTGTTCATCACTGTGATGAAAAATATAATATGATTACCAAGACAATTTCAAGGCAATAGTTGACCAGAGGTTCCCCGAAGAAACAAGGGATACTCCTCTTTCCTTGCTACCCTCAGGAGGCTCAAGATTTGAGCTTCAATTACTTTCACAGATCAGGCAATGAATTTTACTTATGTAAATCCCTTCACAATTCTCCAATTTTCTATTTTGAATTCAAACCATCTTTCCCACACCTCTTGTCAGCTCACTCACATATTCTACTGGAGTTTCAAACTCCAGAGTGGATTCATTTCTCTCTTATGGCCAGTACAAGATCAGTTATTATCACCTTGCCTGGTTTGTGAATATTAATAGGACTACAGCATGAAGTTGGCCAGGGAGCAACCATCCTCCAAGGAGACCAGAAAGGAGACTCCTTCCTTCCAAATGAGAGTCATACTAATGCCGCAGCATGGTATTTGGGATCTATGCAGAACATCCACAATTCATTGTTTGATGACAGAGGCAAGAAAAAAATATCTTAACTACCCACTCTGAGCACAAGTAGACTGCCCCATGTTCCAACTAAACACTGTTGTGACAGCCAGCCTGCATCAGCAGAGCTATTCCCGCAGTCTCAGCTTGGCAGACTGTTTGGAAATCCTTAACTAATAAAACATTTTCCCATAAACTGGGGAACAGCTGCCCCGTACCACATCAGAAAAGGCTGCAGTTCAGTGGTGAGTAGAATTAAGTCTTGTGTATCAATTTGTTAAGTTTATACAGGCTTTTGGACTGAAATACACTATTATAAGAGGTGGTACTACTGGAAATAACACAGATTTCATTATGGCCTCCTTCTAAGCAGGGAAAGAGCTAATCTTCCTTGATGAGGAAGACAGAAGCTGTTTTAATTCAAGAGGCTGACCTAGGTGAAGTTCAGGCCGAAGCTGTGTTTGGAAAACTCTCACATCAAGCGGACACAACCCTTTCAAGCTCAGTGCCAATTCTACACAATGGCTTGAACTGCACTCTCCGGCAGTCCTTAAAGGCACATTTTGTATCCTGGCTTTTGCTGCAAGCAATCAAGAAAGAATGCAAGAAAACAAAACTGTTTCCCAAGCACTGTTTGCTGGTGCCATAATTAATATAATCAAACAATTCCACAAATTGCTTCCAATTGCTGGCGTCACTTTCATGTGCAGAGCCAGACTTTCAAAGAAGGGCCCTTCTTGTCCTACATCCTTACACTGGTAACCCTTGCTTCACACAATAGTAAACAAGACCTCACTAAATAGTAGAGGGTAATTTGTACTGTAATAGGTCCCCAAGGCACCATGGACACAATTTGAAATGCCATCTAATTTTTCTTTTTAATTAAAAAAGCAGTTACTATATTTAAACAACAACACAAAAAAGTTCAGAGGGGACAGACTGGAGTTTCCCACAGCTCTCTGGGAGTTTTCTCAAGGTCAGGAAGAGTTTTATAGGCTCAACTGGTACACATTTTTTTCTTTAATTAGTCTGCCATACCCTCTGCATGAAGTCAGCGTCTTGATTTTCAGTCTGATATTTTTTATATTGCTAAATGGAGCACAGACTCCAGTACCACACTATATCTACTGGCTGCTGAATGGGTATCAGTGGTGTGCCTCCCTGTGCACACCTTGCCTGCCCCTTCTCTCCTCTCTTCACTGTAAACCTGTCATCTACACCGAGGAGACCCAGCATACCACATGGCACCAAGCATGCCATTCATTCAGTTTTATAATTCTCAATTTCTTAAGGTCTTCATTTCTTGGCTAGTTGGCCATACTTCAGCCATAGTTCAATACAAAATTGGTTGAGAGTATGAGAATTGACCTCATTTTATAGGCCTGTAGTGGTTTAACCCGGGCTGAGTGCCAGGGGCCCACTACAGCCACCCTCTCACTCCCCCATGCCCAGCTATAGAGGAGAGAGAATATAACGAGAGGTTTCGTTATTCATGATAAGGACTACAACAGATTCTTTCTTAATCCCCATCACAGGCAAAACAAGACTCCATGTGGGAATAATAGTCAGGTTTATTACTAACAAGATCAGAGCTAAGAGTGAGAGACTAAAAGACACCTTTTACCCCCCACCCCCTCCTTCTTACATCCAACCTATTCTCCCGCAGCGGTCAAGGGAAAAAGGCGAGGTGGGGGGGGGAGGTGTTGCTGTGGTCAGCTGCTGTTCTCAGCCACTGCTTGGGGAGAGGAGTCCTTCCAGCCGCATTCCATGGGGTCCCATCCCTCACAGGATACAGTTCCTCTCACAAACTGCTCCGGCGAGAGTCCATCCCATGGGCAGCAGCCCTTCACCCACAGCTGCCACATGGCTCACATTCCACAGGGTGCAGTCCCTCAGGCACAGGCTGCTCCAGCGTGGGCCCCACGAGCCACGCATCCTAACAGGAGAATCCTACTCCAAGTGGGCTCCTCTCCCCACAGGCTACAGTCCCCTGCCAGGACCCGGCTCCACCTTGGGTCTCCCACGGGCTACAGCCTTCCCCAGCATCCACCTGCTCCGGCGTGGCTCCTCCACGGGCTACAGGTGGATCTCTGCACTCCTGTGGTCCTCCATGGGCTGCAGGGGCACAGCTGCTTCACCATGGTCTTCCCCATGGGCTGCAGCTGGATCTCAGCTCCAGCACCAGGAGCATCTCCTCCCCCTCCTTCTCCACTGACCTTGGTGTCTGCGTTGTTATTCACAGGCTGTCACCCTGCTCCTCTCCGGCAGCCATCTTCGTCTCCCCAGCTTTATACCTGAACTGACATCATATGGTCTGGAATATTCCTTTGGCCATTTTGGGTCAGCTGGCCCACTTGTGTCCCCTCCCAAAATCCCGCCGTCAGTTGGGGAAGGGACACTACAGTCCCAGTGCTGTGCTCAGCAGTAGCCAAAACACTGGCGTGTTATCAGCACCACTCCAGCCACCAATGCACAGCACAGCACTGTGAGAGCTGCTGTATGGGAAATGGGCTCCATCTCAGACAGACCCAATACAAGGCCAATACATCTTTCAGCTGCCATTACAGAGTGTGCCACAATCATTTGTTGTCCATGTCCTCCTAGGGCAGCTCCCCTAACGAGCAGATGACTTTATACCTCCTACTCCTGGAACACAACTATGACTTGTATGCTCTATACAGCTTTGTGTTTCTGTACGACAGAGACTAACTTAGTGCAGGTTACACTGGAGACTCCAGTGCACCACGGATGAGGCCTAGGCTACAGAAATTAAGTGTACACACAACACAATGGATCAGCTGTCAGAGCTAAAAGGCAACCACTACAATAATATTTCTGGCCCCAAATCCAACACTGTTTCAGTTGCCTAAAGGAAATTTTCAAATTAATTCCTGCATGGGCTTTCAGTACAGTAACAAGGCTGCAATTATGCCAGCTGATATATCATACCGCCAATTATTAAAACTCTATTTTCACTTGATGGCTGCTGCTCAAGGTTCACAAACTCAGTGAGATCATGCCTAAGGGCTATACTCATTCTCCCAGCATACCTGAAGGGAGAGGCACCTCATACTGATGCTGTGATTTTTGTCTACACTCTCTTCAAGCTCCCTGAAGCAAAAACTGAGCACAAGGAAAATGCCCAGTGCACAGCAGGAGCAACTGTGGAAAAAAAAAGAAACTAATAAGGGCATCAAATTACTAATACAAATATATGCAATGTAGTTGGAAGCCTGGGAATAAAGACAAGCTCTTATTACAATTCAACAATAGGAAAATTATAGGCAGGTCCACATAAAATACCCAAGACCATTCAAAACAGTTGAAGTCAGAACAGTGTCTCAATATCACAATTACTGTCGCTAGACCTTTTAAGAAGTTCTCTCCCTTCCCTGTGAGACTACTACGAAACATGCAGACAATCAGCACAACAACTAAAATTTGGGAGAGTCTACGACAGCTGCTGTACAGGACAGATTTCCATGAGTTTTATTGTTCAGGTAGCCCTTGCTGATTAAATTCCCAGATCAAGAGGAACAATATAACAAATATGTCCCCAAAGAGTACAGCTAGGTACATAAAAATAGATCAAGGAACCACTCAGCACGGGAGCTTTTATAATTTAAAAACCCATATATTATCTCTTTGGCACTAAATTTCCTTCCAGTGAGGGAGCTTCCAGCCCACCCAGTGGTGGGCCAGAGGATACTTTTGACTGTTTTTGTCAGCACTTCAGTATTTTTAAAACAGGAAAAACAAAACCAACAATACTCATGTTGTGTGCACCAAGGCGAGCAGAAACAACTGAAAACAGGACTTGCATTCAACACAAGGGACTAAAACTTCATCAGCCTAGTGAAAAGGGAACAACAACAAAAACAGCACCAACACCCAATCTCCCCTATGGCAGCCTTTCAGAAATGTACACAATGTGGAAAAAGTTCAGGTTAGCAGATCTGACACAGAATCAAAGGCAATTCATTACAAAGCAGCTTCAAATCAAAGTGCTGGATCCGCAGGCCTGTCTGTAATCCTCCCATCTTGCCTGCAACTCTTGATGTGGAGTAGGCACTGCAGAAGCCAGTTAAGCTGGACCAACTCCGCTGACATATCCCAGGCATCTGCTGCTCAGCACTGGTCCAGAGTTTAAGTTTGGTGATATTCATCTTCCCCTGGGCTGCCTTTATAAAGCAATCCTGAACAATGGGACTTCAGAATAAAGAATAAAATATTTAAATTTTTTTTTAAACTTCTAGGCAAGGGCCTTTAATGCGATTAGAAGGGGAGGGGGATTGGATAGCAGCTTTTTCTTTTTCATGTTATGTATATTGTGTGTAAACAAATATGCAATTTGCTTTAAAAAGATAAGGTGATTAAATTTTTATCGGGCTTGTACTCTGTTGTCACCACAACAAAGAGAATTAGGAGGAGGAAAGAAAGGCCTTTTTATTTGAATTATGCTCTTACCAGAGGTTCTCTACAGCACAGCTGTAAAGCCACTCAATGTTCTCCAAACAGGCCCTTTGATTGCATTTTATTCAACTTGTTTGCATTTGGAGCAATCGAAAGGAAAAGAACGCTCCACATTTTGATGTCTTAATGTTCCTTAATACCTTCTTTAATTTATATTAAGCTTCTTAACTAGGGTGATGAATTCTTCAAAAACAATAAAGGCCTAGTGCAGAAATCTTTCACACACCATGAAAATTGAAATTATAATGTATTCATGGCTTTTTTTGTTATAAAAAACATTATTTAGAAGAAAGATTTAAAGCATATAAAAAAATCCTAAAGTTGTATGAAAATTACTTGATCCAGAGAAACAGAGAAAGTTCAAACTAATTATTACAAGGGAAATAAATTGTTGTGGGAGGTGGAAGAGAATAAACAGCATGAGAATGTCGAGTTACTATGAAGTTTTCAGTCTTTCAGTAACCTATAAATTCTTCCTTTATGGCTTTCTACAAAACAAAAGGAACACTAAACATTTGTATAATTTTGTTTTACCAAGACAAATTGAAACGTTTTCCAGTTCTTCCTCCTTTACTATTCACACACTTCTTCCCTAAAATGGCTCATCAGGTTCACAGTTCCACAGTGTGTTTCCCTCCCAGTGTCTTTCACAGTCTGCCAAGACCAACAGCTCACACTGAAATTGGTGAAGATCATAAAGGAGCACCCAAACAACCCAAAGATGCAGCAGCTCCACAGGGCATGCATGTGTTCCATAGTGAGGTTCCCAGATTCAAACACCATTTACAGGTGGATGGACCTCAGTCAAACAGGAGGGCAGGCTGCATGAGAAAAGGAAGGTCAAAAAAAAAAAAAAAAAAAAAGGCTGGACGTGGCACTTGGTGACATAGTCTAGTCTAGTTGAGGTTTTAGGGCAAGGGTTGGACTAGATGATCTTGGAGGTCTCTTCCAACCTAGTGATTCCGTGATATAACAAGAAGAGGTCCCTCGAGAGACAAAACTGGACAGGTTTGCTTTTGCAGGCATGTTGTTTTCCAGCTATGGTTAATGCTCAAACACTAGTGATCTGGCTCATGTAACAAAACTCACTGTCAACAATTCTAGTGTTAAGAAAACTCTTCTGCAAAAAATTAACAGAATTTTCAGTGAAATTCCACAATGGACTTTTATGTACAAATTATGGATATTACATACAGAGCAGCTTTACCAAGGAACATACAAACGAGTGTATTCTGGCTTTGCTTCCCAATTTGTCTACTATTTTACCTTATTTCTTTTTTATTTTCACTTAAAAACATTACATTCTAATGCAACTTCTTTAAGTTCTCAGCCGTACATATGGATGTGCACATGTACAGCTACAGACACCTTACCTTGCTCCCCCTTTTCCTCTCAAATAAAGTCCAGAGGAGAAACAATCCATGGCTGTACTTCTCTGAACACCAACATGGTGCCTAGAGCTGTGCTGCAGTGTCTGGGTGCCTGAGTACTACAGCAGCAGAGAAACAAGCTTCCTAAGTGAATCCTGAACTACATAAAATTCTTGAAATAATCTATTTGAAAGAGAATATACATTTTAGTCTGGAACAACTGTCATTTTCGGTCCACATCCACTGACTACTCACTCACCTTCCCCAAGTCATGTTCTCAAGCAAGTTCCAGGAAAGCAGAAACTAAAGCCTCACAATAATGCCTGCCATGTTTACAAAATGCTTGTGGAAAAGCTCACTTAGCTGCACCAGAAATCAACTGGCCACAATAATTAAAACAATTAAAAATAATTCACATGCTGCATTTACCATAGAGTAAAACAATGCTGATCCTAATCTAACACCGACGTACCCTGGGTGAAACGATACCTTCCCCTCCTGAACAGGGTCACACCACACCAGCACAGAGCAGCAAAATCCAAGAGTTCGAAAGCAAATATGGATCACTACAGCAAAACTGAGAAAACTCTCAGTACCCAGAAACTGCAGACTGCACCAAAAGGAGCACAAAACATCTTTCCAAACCACATTGTTGCCCTCTGCCACCGTGGGATGTTTTCTTCACATGTGTCCCACAAACAAGTCACTGCTTTTGCAAGAAACAAGAGAGACAAAGCAATGCTAAAATAAACTGTTATTCAAGCACAATAATTATCATATATAATAGGTAATCCCTGCTGTATCCCAACTATTGAAACTTCCATATACTTTTTTTTTAAGAGAGCAAGTACAAAATTTACATATCCAAAACAGTATTTATGTATGTAACCAGTTAAGTCTTAACTGTTGTATCTATAAAAGCTTGTGCCTTTAAGCAGAAATGATTCATGAATTTTAATTTGTTTTAAATGTTGAAAAAGTCCATCCAAGTAAATTGAGTCAACAAGCCAAAGGATGAAGACATGTATCTGGCTTTTATTTAAAAATTAAAAAACTCAAGCCTATAAATTTCTTAGTCACCCACAAATCCTCTAGCAGTGAAAAATACTTTCCAATAACTAAGTTTCCTGCATGTCTTTTAATTAAGACACTATGCTTTTCCCCATTCAGCACATGCCTGTTGAATACTATGAGACTTAACTGCCTCTCTTTGTATTATTTAACTACTAATAATTTTAAATGTTCTTATAGAAATAAATTAGCCAGTGATTATCAAAAAGGGGGGAAGATTGGCAGAATGGTACTCTCTGTAAGCTACTTCAATACTGTTAATTTCAAAAATGCAAAATCATCAGTTCACTCTCCAAATAAACACACTTAAAATATGAGTATTATTTTAAAAGGCATAATTTACTTATATTCCCCTTCTCAATATTAAGACTTTCAGTTCAATATTCTCATGCACTTTCTCAATAAACACAATAACCAGAAATAAACCTCTGAATATAAAAGTTAATGTTTTCTAATAATTACTTCATACTATTTGGGCTCCAAATAAAAAAGCAATGCTGACAAAGTCAAACCAAACAGTGGTACATTTATAAAGGGACAGGCACAGTATGTCAGACTTTAAATGAGAGAGCACAAGCTGCAAAGATACAGTGACAGATCCAGCACATATTAATAAATTAATACTTCTATCCATGCCACAGCAATGCCTCCATTTTTCTAGGCAAGCACCCAAGGGCTGGGTTTCCTTCCTTATTACACTCTTCCTGGGGCACAGACTGTTCTAAAACCTAGTCAAGTAAAATATCAGAAAACACAGGTACAGCCTCTCTGTCCAAGTCTAGGGAAGCAGATCATATTTAGGCTGAAGGAGATTAACTTTCCTGAGACATCCCCCTAAAAGACTCTCTCCATCTTTCTGAAATTTCCAGGTGATGCTGCTGATGCTGCTTAGAAATAGGATATAGGCAATTCGGAGGGCTCTGAAGCAGAAATTAGTAACAAGTGTCTTGATGCCAGGTGGTTGGAACAGAAAAAATGACAATAATCTAACTTACAAATTTCCCACTACCAATGCCAAGCTAAGTGCCTGGGTCCAGATCCGGCAGTGAAAGGGAAAAGGTTCTCAATGGGTACTTCAGGCTGTTATGACAACCAATCCAGCTCTGTAGAGTGACAACCTCGACTGAAGAGCCACTGCACATTTCCAGCACATCAACTCACTTTGACTTGCACTCCAAAAAATTCCAACCCCCACAAATAAATCTGGTGTTTCTAGGGAGTGCAGTAAAAGGCAGCATTGAAAGAGAGAAAAATTAAATTACAAAAAATGTAATATGACCAGCCAAAACACACAAACAAGTTAAGAATAAATTAACCCCATTACCAAAACCACAAAGGCAGCATCTTGTGTGATGACTGCTGATCTTGTTAAGTTTGGGTTCTAGTACAGTCCGTTTAAGGAGCAGGAATTCTCACATCTCAAGATTTATCTTTCTCGACAAATATTTATTAAAATTTGGTTGTACTAATGTATCAATGTTTATGATTTCCTAAATTACTCAAAGACAACACAGGAACATATTTAGTCTATCAACATAAATGACTTGTAGAGTGACCCTACCAAAGCATGGAGTATCTTTTGCCTGCTGAGTTCTCCTAGAATACAAAAGTTTCTAAAGGAGAGGAAGATAACACAAATTCACATTCAAATTACATTTTCTCTGATAGCTCCTCTACATCTTCCTTGCTATGATACTTCTCCAGTCAGCTTTGCCGTTCACAGCATCTGAAAAGTCATCCTGTAAAAGGAAACAGTGTCCCTTCCAATACCCATCTGTGCCTGTGTTCTCTATTTAGAGCCCTGCCTCAGGGTTTGAATTCCCTCCACCCTTATTCTCTAATTTGCCTCAGTGGTCCTGATGCCTCCAGTTATTGCTCAGGGAAGAGCTGATCAACTGCAGGTTCTGTGACGGCAACCAAGAAGCCATTTACAATTCCCACAGCTGTTACTGATTTTGCAGCAGAATCATGGCAAATCTGTGGTTCAAACCCCCCCTCTCCTTACAAGAAGGGGGAAACCAGCAAGAACAGAAAAAAGAAAAACAAGAAAAGGGAAGGACTTGGGGAGTGTCATGGATAAAGGGCACAGCCCTGGCTGATAACCATTTTGTCTACAAAGCTCATACCACAGAGGCTACCACAGCATGTTAAGTCAAACCCCAGGTCCTTTTTTATCCAGGTTCCTTCCTTACCAGTAGACAGCAGAAGAGGGGGAAGTCAGCAGCATATCAGAGTATTAAATTTTATTCTCCTTTTAAAGACCTAAAGCTGCCTCAGGTATTGCACAAGGGAATGATCCAGCAAGGAATTGCATCTCCATGCAGGTTAATATGCCAGCACACACCACCTCCCACTTCATTAAGGTATTTCAGCTTTCAGGTATCAAAATGGAGGCAGCAGCATTCCCTTAGCCTGCATACTGATGATGAATTCATAGAAGTGTTCATAAAAGTGAGTGTTTTACACACAGTCCATCAAGGCTATGGATCTACAGTAAGTTTACATTAGTATTTCTGCTGCTAAAATTCAAGCTCTAGTAAAAACTCTGAGAAGAAAAATCTGAGTGTTTACAAAACCTACCAGATGCACTCCTTTCTAAATAGATTTAAACAGTAAGACTTAACAATATTTTCCTCAGGACAGCTATCCTTTTATCCTTGGAAGAAATATGGGATATTTTGAGGAAGGTAAGAGCCTGTCTCTTTGGAAGGTAACCAGGTAGTTTTCCTAAGAGACAATGCAGGTGTGGTTAGGATAAAGCAGCATCTTCAGCTCCTTCCCTCTCAAACAAAAATCAGCCACTACATCATAAACACCCACACTTTTAGACAACCCTCGTTGGACCCAAGGCTGCTTAAGGTGCAAAAAAAATTATTAGTCTGTACACAGAAATGAACTAGTCTTATTTCCCATAGTGGGCAAAATAGAGCTCACCAAGGTCATTTTAGCAGAAAGTCAGAAGAAGTATAAAGCAATTATTTTAGCTTTTTGTTTCATGTTTACATGCATCAGCTTTGACCTAACAACTTTTTATCCAAAAAGGCAGCAGAAATAAAACATTCAGGTAAGACCTGTTTAACTCAAAACTCCAAATTATACCTCTAATGAACTTCATTGGAACAAAAAAAACAACAACAAAAATTAAATAAAATAGCCTTAACATCAGAATAGTCTCTCAGTCAGCTGTGCTGACTTCAAATGAAGGTTAGTTTGTGCTTCGCAATCTAAAATTATAATGGACAGGCCACTCTATTCCCAGCTTTTATTCAGTCCTATTTTACTACTCCAAATATATACTACCTAAATTTGTATACTCTTTAACAGTAGTTAATCTTCAATTAAAATACCTAGAGCAGAAACTAAGATAACTGGTTTAAAAGGTAAAAGCTTATTGACAAAAACGTATTCTTCATATTGCCTTTTTTTTAATTCTGCATATTAAAAATGTCATTTTTTCGACTTGAAAAAAATCTTCAGGAATAATGAAGGCTAACAAAAGACTGAAGAGCAGTAATTTAAAAAGCTCCATATGTAGCATCCTGATTACTGTATCAGTCCCATTTCCATAACGAAGGGAGAAGTCGCCAAACTGCTGCCTGTCCTTTCTAGTGACAAGTAAAGGGCAAAGAGGACAGTGCGTTCTCAAGGCATCATCCTTCAGGCTCTGAGGGAAGAACAAGAAGTTTCCTGCAGTACAAGATGTGGGTGTCAGTGTCCAGCACTTTTCTGGAATACGGTAACCCCAGCTTTGGTGGTCCCTGCACATGTACTTAATTTGGAAGCAGCTGGGTTCAAAAGTTTATCCTCCCTTTTTGACCTGCAAAGGTTTTAGCGTGTGGGCGTGCATGAGTGTGTACATCATACCACACAAGCTGAAGATGTGCAGCCACAATATACATAGTGTTTATGTGTATGGGTTTGCATACAGAACTACTGCATATTCTTAAATACCAACACATTACTCAGTGTAAAGTGGATTGACGTGCACTGGATGCGGAATTCAGCTGTCCCAAGCCAAACATGGATGGTCTATATTTCAAAAACCTTCTGGATTTTTTGGGCATAATTTCAAAAGGACAAATTAATGAAAGTTTCTTAATTGCAATACTGCCTATTTATACAGAATAGATTCAACATGCTCCAGAGAAAGTACAACCACCAGTTCTGCAAGTTTGGCCAGATTAACATTGCTAACATGCCCACCACAGGTACACTGAAGTAATGGATTCAACAGCCAAAGAATTACCTTCATATTTATAATGCTTTTCATCACAGACACTAGAGGACAAAAGTCTAAGCAAATCAGGAGTTAAGAGAGGCAGGAAGACTAGAAAGCATGAGGAGGCTGGGAATCTCCGAGCACAGTAAGTTTATGAGTACCAGTGACAAAAGTAGAGTCACAGACTGCTGCAACATCCACAACTTGTAAGAATGAATGTATTCTTCAGCTGATAACTGAGTATTTTCTTGAATTGCTCTAAAGCACTCTACAACTGCAGGCAGAAATCTCTGATCTTGGCACAAAGGATATATTTTTCAACCATTTGTCATTTTACAGCTCAGACATAGAAGCAAGTTAGTGCCTATCAGCTGAGTCTCAGTAACTGTGAATATGCTCCTCAGCACATCATATGCACGACAACATCTTCACTGGGATTTAAAGAGAGATCTAAGGTTATGAATTTATAGCACATTTGTGATGGGGTTTGAGCACTCAGACAGTTACTATCACTGAGATAACAAACAGTAACTCATTAATCCATGGAAATCTGGCAGTACAGTTGAGTGCAGCAGTTTTCTCAGCACTTGTGTTATTTTGAAATCTTGAATCGATTGTTTACAGAAGCTCTTCACTTGTGTTCACAGCAATAAGTGCTCTATATACCAGTGAATCTTTGATACTTCCTAACACACTAAATGTATGAAACAGTGGTTTCTTTTATTTAAACAATAAACACCAGCACATAATTAATAGTTCATGGTGAATGGAAAACACAAATTTTCAAACAGAACAAGCACTTTGTGTTTGTTGGTAAAATTGTAACGTTATGTTGTGTAATTCTGACTGAAACTCTATTACAAACCAGTTCCAAACACAACAAGGGGAAAACACTCTGTATGCAACACAAATCAAGTAAAGTATGCAGCCATAATGGCATAGAAAATAAAAGTTATTTAACAGAAGAGCCCATACATCAGCAACAAACTGGGAATTAAAACACAAGATGGTGCCCCAGGGGGAACACTCAACACAAAGACACTACAGACGGCAAGTCTATCAAGACCAGACTACTTGACCAATGCCAAAAAATGCAAGTCTCTTCAAAAGGTTCAGGGACAAAGTGAAAAGTTAATGTTCAGAGTTATTGTGCATTTCAAACTTTCTTGTGAACTAAAAAACCCATCCAGCTTTACAGGGAAATTTCTAGTTTTCAATGATGATGTTTTATACATGGCTTTAGCATCAGATCTGATACCTTAAAAAGTGAAAAATTAAGGTAACAGACCTTCAAGAAAACAAAATTTCTACTTTCATTGTTACACAGTAATCATAACATCTAGTGCAAAAGTCAAAGAAAACACTTCCTATTTTTGTTTCAACACAGTAGTATCCAACCACTTTAAAATAAAACAAATGAAACAATAAATAATAACAATTTCAATGTATTACTATAGCAGACAAATAAAACCCATGCAGCAATAAAAGAGAGAAGAACAGGCTCTCCAAAGCCATACAAGGCCCTGGGCTGACAACTCTGTGTAAGGGATACCAGAGCTTGCTGCTGTAGCCCCTGTGTAGCAGGAACAGCACATTTATTCAGTCGTAAGCAAACTGGATTCTATCTGGTTTGTAAGTATAAACTGGGGGTTGAAATGAGAGTACAATTGAACCAATAACTGTTGCTAACAAGGAAAACAGAGCTACAGGTAATGCCTTATGGAAGACCACAAACTGCTTTCAAATACAGCCCTAATGAACAGACATTTAGACTGACCAGCAGTTTTGCTTCTTTGGCTTCTATCAGTTTACAGTATTATTCCACTTCTGCCTCAGCTTCCCCACTTAGAAAAGAGGATTATTAATGCTACAGTTCTTTATACAATACCTTGGAATACAGAGTCCTTTTTTAATCTGAAGAAAAGCTACACATTATGTATAGGTTTACAAAGTGTCATTGTTGATGAAACAGCTTGTTCCTTTTAATTCCATGTTTAAACAACTCCACTGAGGTCTGAAGATGTTGATTTATTTCTGATTTTACAAATTTTAAAAAAGGCTTTCCGTGGAGAGGTAATTCATGAGTTTAACATTTCATCAAATATGCTTTTGTTAAGTGTGGTTGAGCAGGCACATTACTCAAGGTCATAAACTTTAAGCCAAATCACAGGCAACTGAGCAGCTCCTGTGCTTTTTCTATGGTCTCTGCGCCTCCACAGAAGCCTAATTATTTTACAACAAAACTTGAGAAGTGTATTTTTTGCCCTAAGGCCATATTTGTTCCTTGTTTCACTATTTCTGTTTCCAGTGCAGGAACTCTTGTCTGCAGTTCATATTTTCCCATCAGAACCACAGTGCTTGAATCATCCACACACCAGCAAGAAGAATAGTGTTGAAGGTAAATGACATCCTTCAGAAGCATTAACTTGTAAGCAATGTGAAATTTAAAACACAACAAAAGAAAACATAGATACAGAGTTCCAAAATCAAATAAGAATCAGAAGTATCTCTCAACTTGCCTAGCCTGTGGGTCTTTCAAGGCGGTGGGTAAAAAAACCAAACCAAAAACCCAAATGCTAAAAATTTGATCTTTTTGTGTCCTTACCAATACCAGATGCTAGAAATCATAAAGAATTATTAGATCATCCAGGGAACATCTCAATTTAAGACAGAATATTTCCTGAAAGTACACTTTTAGTTCCTTTAGCAAACTATTTTACAGGTCTTATGAATTAGGTAACAACCAGTTTCCTTCTGAAGATTAATCCCCAACGGAGAATGAAGGCAATGTATCAAAACACACCATTATGACAAGTGATTTAAAAAAAAAAAAATTATTAACAGCTAGTGCCAACAGACTACTGGCTGAGTGGATAACTAACCTGAAATAGAACACACTGCAGAACCTCCAGGAGATGCTGTTATATCAGTGATAAACCAAAACTCCAGAGTCCTCTTCACTGTACTGCCATAAATCTGGTGGCAGCTTATTTAATCTCTCTAGATCTCTACTCCATGTCTTATTAGGGGGATAAAAAGGAATAAACTCCATCTAATGCAAAACATGAAGCACCAGCTGGGGACTACCAAATGCCAGGGAAAAGGAAAACAGAGAAACAGTTACTATCCATTATATTCCTATTATATAATAGATATAGCAATGAAATTCACCTATGAATACACAAAAGTTCAAACTCTTCAGCTTCACCCAGAACTCTGCATACAATCTACACATGGAATTTAATAGTCTTCTGCAAAAACTCCATACCTTAACCTCTTTGATTCTGCCAAGACTGTGCTGAGTTACTTAAGCATATAAACTGTTTGAATTCATTTTTACACTGAACATTACTTTCTTTACTCCTATGTTTTTTCTTTATCAGTGTAACAAATGCAGAAAAAAATCCTGCAAAAGTAAACAGTTTCATAATCTAAGCAACAAATTAGATGGCTATGATGTCCAGAAAACCATGATTACATCAGCTCCATTTTTAGGACAAGTCCCAAAATGTGCTGACATAAAAACCATAAGTCATGGAAATATAGAAACAAAAGTCTCAGGGTATTGTTTTGTACAAAAATAGATATTCCTATTTTTAGAAGAAAAAAAAAACAAACCAGAAAATGCATTGCTGAACTGTGAGTGGTCTGGAAAAGGGAGTTCCCTGTCTATATAAGTTGTCAACCTCACCCAAAATAAACCAAAATAAAGCAAGTGGGGTTGGTGCTTTTAAAAATCTGTTAGGACCAAGTGACTGTCTTAAGGGACCTAACATTTATTTTAGTCTCTTCAGTTGTCCTGAAGTTCCCATTTTATCTTTGTTGTGTGTACAGTCTAAGTCTTTCACAAGAACCTTTGAAGCCAACCTTTAAATAATTTCCTACTCCAGGCATTTTTCTGAGCATGTCTGAGAGACCAGGAATCATTCATGCTGGAAAAAGGGTTCCTGCATATAAAAAGCCTCACACCCAAAAATCTCAGGATGAGACAAAGGATGCCATGACACAATACCATGTGTCAAATGTTTGCTATTCAGGAAACCAGTCATTAAAAGTAATGTCTTAATATACAGCTGAACAAAGGAAAAAAGAAATAGCACATTTTCCTTCTAGGTACTACAAATCTGGAATACTAGTAAGAAAAAAGGAGAGATCAGTAACTGCACTGGGATATAAAGATACTGAAATACAGTGTTCCAGGTGCTAAAAACATACACTTTTCAGGAGCTGGAACACACAGGGATCATACAGGGCTCTCCCAGGAGCTGCCAAAACACACACACTGTCTTGACTCAGTGTTGAGCAAAAGCCCCTGCTGAAATTCATGAAAACTCTCTGAATGCAACACAGTGAAATCCAATGGCCTGGATGCCCAAACTGCAGCTCCATCTTCCTCCAAGTACTACATACAGCATTCCTTTGTGTAGCCTTGGCTGCAAGCCCGCTGGTTTCCCCACTAAATGCTGAGATGCTGTAAAGATTTTGTATTTGTGGAAGCACATGGAGACCACCAGTACATGTCTGAAATGCCACCAGCCCGTACCATCAAAATCACATGCAACATTAAGATTGATAATTAAGATGCATATAAAACAGGTCTAACAAACCCAATTTAATACAGAAAACAAATTTATAACTACTGCAATCTTTCTACTTTCTTGAAGACCAAATACAGTACACTGGACCAGTTTTCAGCAAGGCTGGGGGAAGCAGAAAGACTTAACAGTTGGTCGCATTTAGTCATACAAAGATGAAAGGAGGCAAAAGGGTAATAATTTAGTGATGAAGAAACTCCAAAGTCTTAGAAAAGCATGGCAGCCTCCAGAGATGGGGTTTGCCAAAAGGCTATTCTGGGGATGGATAGGGCTACAAAGCTGCTATTAAGCCTCAATCCTTAAAATAAGCCCATAAACTCAGAAAATATTTATCTGTAAGGGTGGCAGCCCAATAAAAGTTTTATGAATGTTTTAAAACTGCCCTGTCAAGGGGCTAGCTGCTCAGTCACCTCCCTCCCTCCTGAAAAACAACCAAAGCAAGAAAGTAAGTCCATGTGTCAAGTTCCCAAGCAGGAATGACAGGGCAGCCTGAAAAATGGCTCTGCACCTCCTGCACCCCCTCACAAAGCCAGCAAATTACAGGCCTCCCTGCTGGGAATCAGGGCCCTGGCACAGCCTTCCCTTCACTAGTGCAGGAGATGAAAGTCTCTACGACATCACCCACCTCCATACATTTTTCCCAGAATCTTTTTCTCTTTCCTGTTACCCACTGCATGTTGAGGAAGGGAGGGTGGGGAAATCAGCATAAATAAGGAACAACATGCACAATATGGAAAAACAAACACAATCTGTTTTTTAAACCTGATCTCTAAAAGTGTCTTGGATCCAGAGATTGTAGGAACATTTGGTTTGTGCTGCCCAAATGAACTAGTCATGTTAATTTGGCACTGGCTTATAGTTGGACAGTGGGCCAAGTGTAAAGGGTCAAGGAAAGTCCCCTTTGGACTTCCACATTAATGTTTTGTGACACTTAACGCCTAAGAGAAATAAGTAAAAGAGCGAAATTTTTTTATGAAGCTCTGTGTGAGGCCTGGAAACACCAGACGGAAGAGTGATGCTGCTTCTCCCTCCTATCACACATTTTGCTCCTTTCCTATTTGCCACCGTCACCAAATCTAAAACTCCACACAAAGCTTGGCCAAAGGAAGCTTTGCACCTTCCTCAAAATTAAGGACAGGAATAACCACAGGCAGCAAAATCAAAATGAGGTCTTGAAGTTGAGGGTCCAACATGCACTCGTGCCATGGAAGCACACACAGCTCCCAGGCTGGCAGTGCAGATACAGTGCTGTGGCCAGTCCAGGGATGGTTGGCAAGGCAGATGTTTCCTGTCCCTAGTGTCATGTTTGCACTGTTACAGATTTTTATTTTTTTTAGTGTATTGTGTTACTCCATCTATCTTAGTGAATTGTCTGTCTTGTAAAATTCTAATTATATTATTTTCTGCTTGTTATCTGCTTTATCTAAGATTATTTATACTATTATAACCTTGGTTTCAAACACTGGCTATAAACATTGTTACAACAGTTATTAGACTGGGATTCATGCACATACACACGGAGATGAATAATTTACTTTACAACTGCTCTGAAATGCTGGAACATGATTTTATTTTCTTAACACACGTCTCTACCAAAAAGGAAAAAAGACTAAAGGGACAAGATCTAATCTGTCTTCCCCTGGGATCTCAAAGTGGCAGTTTTCCCAAGGATGGCACAACACTGTCCTGTATTTGAAACCTTGTTGGCCACTTCTTTCTGGGGGAGCAGAGCAGTTGCTGAGCCAGAGTTTGGCAGCAGTAAGTGCTCTTAAGATTAAGTTTCAGCATAATGTTCTTGATAGGAATCGGAGCACCATCCCAAAAGTGCAACGGGAGGGTAAAACGCCAGCCATCAAGATGGATGGTTTGTTTTTATTTTTATAGAGATTTTCTAAACCTCAACTTTCACCTCTTAGCCCCCTCCCCCTCCTGTTCTCAGTCACCTCCAATAGCCCATCTGTCCGCTTCATTTAATAGAAACCTATATTTCCTGGCTAATGGATGCATTTGGCTTAGAAGATAATCTCTTTGTGTTCGCTTCAGTTGTCACATTCCTGTTATCATATTAATAGTGATTAAATACGAAACCCAACATTTAAGTCAGACCTCACGCATTATTTAAAAGCGACAAGACAATTCATATTTTGGCACTTGGAAACCTCAGCCAACATGGAAGTGGCCTCCCACTCTGAACACCTTTCACCTGGAATGCCACCCATACAGACCTGTATGGGACAAGGTACTTTAAGAGCATTGTGACCACCAGACGAAGTCCAGATTTCCAGAGAAGCTCTAGGATGGGCACAAACCAATCTCAAAAAAATTATGACATCATATGATGCTGTGGGTTACAAAACAGGAGGGGTCAGTATAGATCTCTGCCCCCTCAGAAATGTCCTGTGGCAATTCGCAGCCACATTTGTACCTCAGTTTCCCCATCTGTATGCAAGGGTATTTTGCAAGCCATGCTGTAGGTGTGCAGCCAGTTTACTAATGTCTGGGTCTGCATGGCTATAGACTGGAGGTGCTGCAGAAAAATGAAGTATGAATAGCCAGACATCAAATCAGCAAAAACTGATGCAACAAACTCTGGGATTTATGCCAACTTCATACCATGTTATATTTTAAAAGCGGCTAGACACATATGTGATAAAGCATGCTTCTAACCCTGAGCAAAGTCATCCTCAAATTCCAGAACAACTCCACTCATCAGAATCACACTGCAATAAGACCCAGATAAATTTGCACCATTCCTTTCTCACTTCTTATGTAACCACCCTTTCACCAGCCTTTGTGGATGAGGAAAGCTGGCATACAATAGCTATTGAAATAAACCTTGTCAGACACATGTTTTAACTCCCTGAATTATTCAACACATAACCATCACTAATTTTTAAATAAAAAATTATTAACATGGTTACTTCTTTATTCAGTGTTTGTTCTGCTCAATTTAATGGACCGTCACTGCCCAGTCAACAGAAGCACAAATCAGTAAGACTTAACCTCAGAGTTCTGATGAAATTAGTCATGTATGTCACCAATTCAGCAAGGGCCTAAGTTGTACATTTTAGTGATCTTTGTGTGCAAACAGCAAGTCTGAGAATGAAAGCACATGTAAATTATTTATGAATTTCTGAAGACAAAACCAGTGTTCCAATCGCTCTGATTACATCCACCTTTCTTAGAGACTAGGCAGGAGCTGCAACTCTAATCAGCCAGGACCTTTCCTAAAAGGCGATGCAACACCTCCTGAACAACTCTGGAGCAGATGAGGTTATACTATGGTCAGGAAAGCTCCCCGGGGATGTTGAGAAGGCTAACCTAACCTTCTGAGATCCGTATAAACAAACAACTGAACACGGAGAGCCTTGAACCAAGGGACTGCTGTTTACCTAACCCCTGAACTGCAAAAGACATCAATCCCTGCCTTATTAAAGAAATGCATATGCTAGCCAGGCATGCCTGCTTGATCAGCTCTCTCCCATTCACAGCTTCTCAGGGGTCGGAGGAAGTTCCAACAGGCCCTGTTCCATAAATAAAATCCTTCTGGCTGGCGATAACTAAATTGTATTAAGACTGGCTCAGACAGCTTCAATTAGAAATAATCGGCAGGGGTGGACTGAAATACCCTCCATCAATTTGCTTACAGCTGGTCTTTTCCTCCTCTTCCTCCCCAAACCAATTCTAACTCCCTGGTTCAAAAAAAGTAGCAGGGAATCCATGGCATGCTTTTACTTATTATATGTGTAATCCATATGTATGTGGGTCCAGAAATCAAAACGTAGTATCTAACAGAAAAGTAGAAGTATAAATATGGAGAGAATCAACAGGTCTTTATCAGAAAATTCCCAACCATCAGGCAAAACCAGGAAACTTCAGAGTCTGAATAATATACATCCTCCCCACTATGTTTACAAGATTTCTCTCAGTTCTTAACTGCCTGAAAAGCAATCATTTGTGCATATTACAAATCCATCCTTCCTTTATGAAGATTAGAGAAAATAAGGTTATTCAACCAAACTCATTTGCAAAACTCTACAGCAGCCTTCTTACAAGGACCATTATTTACTAAAGCTCAAAATCTTACAGAAAAAAGACATTTAAAATCTGCTGTTAATCTACCTATAATTTTTTTCCAAATGCCAAATAAAACTAATTTTTTCCAACACTTATAGGAAAAGAGAATCACTCTGCTTTTGCTCCAGCATACATTCATTCTGAAACCTAATCATATATTTAACAGTAAACATTAGTGAATTTCACAGTGATCAACTGGACAGAAACAGTAAAGTTATTATAATTTCACAGATGTGAGAAATGAATTTGATTTTTCATAGGAATAAATTGGCAAATATTAAAAAGATACACATTTTAGTATTTTGTCAAAACATTTTCATTTCTCTTTGGCCTTTATACGGCATAGTCAATGGGAAAAGATTCTTTAAAATATTCAACTTCTCTTAAAAGGAAGAGTAGTTCAACACAGAGCCTGGGTCAATAAAGTTAAGCTTAAAATTCACTTAAAGTAAAAAATAAGTCAATCTTGCTCTGAGCATGCACAATTTCAAGACAGAAAAATGAAACACACAACTAAATCCAATTACATTATGTTCTCAAACTACTTAAGAGTATAACAAGGAAAATACAAAGAAAAAACAGAGAAAAAAGTCAGGGATTGGAGAAGCAGGCATCCAATTCCACATGAATTCCAATGGGACTATAATCTTAGTACATCTTCTGAGGAGGTACTTGTGAGAACAGTCAATTGTAATGAGCCATGAAAAGAAAATCCCCAGTTCATGATATAGAGCCTGCCCTCCTGTCAGCAGGAACTCGGATTCTTTAGCACATTTTCAGTCCTCAAAAACATCTTCTTTCTCTCAGGCCTGTAGTGTTTGTTACCTGGCACACGCTGCTTGGCACAGCCCACGTTTCCATTGTGCTGGCTTGAAAAGATAATTCATTGCAATTATAAAGAAAACAAATACATATTCTTCATGCTGTATTTATATTGTAATGCCAATCCTGATGAGCTGATACTTTAGGAAGAGGCAGGTTGCCTAACACATCCATACATCAACTGGTCATACTAGGAAGAGAAAATGTTGTTCTTTCACAGACTGAAAATTGAGAAGGTAAACAAATGCATTCAGCAGTAAATACATATCTGGCAGCAAACTCACGTACTGAATTAAAATCCTCAGTTGCACAGCAAAAGGCAGCACCATATAAACAATATTCTCCATTTACATACACATTCTAGGATGAAACAAAGTAATCGAAGGAATGGCACAGGCCCATTTCTTGGTTCAGGGTTTTGTAGTTAATATATTTACCTTATTAAAAAAAACCCTTAAAAGCATCTGAATCTGCTCAGGGACAATTGACAGAGAAGGGGGCTGCAGGAGTAAGAAAAAACAAATGGCAAAACAAAGAGAGGGAATTGAGTGGGGAGGGGAGAGTAGTGAGAGATTGGGGTAAAACACTAGAAAAATGAAACTGGGGAATTCATCAGTTGTAACAGGAAAGAAAAAGTTCTTCTAATTACCAAATTGTCTTGATTTCCTAATTTGCAACAGTTGAGGGGAACGGGGGAGAATTGAGGACTCAGAGGTTTAAAAAAAGTATTACGATAAAACACATAGCACAGAAATACGTAACATGGAATTCTTGTGATTGAAGTTACAACCTCAGATACATAAAAGACTTTTCTAAGGAGGAATATGGTCTTCTCTACTTTACCTATAATTCTTATTCCAGGTATTAAGTACTTTTATAAGTATTTTATGCAACTTTTAAGATGTAATAATAATACTGTAGCAACAGGCAGGAAATGCTTTTGTTGCTTATGTATAACATTATACAAAATCACATTACAGCAGAGCCCTCCCCCATCAAAACAGGTCTATTGAAGCTCCAGTTATTTCCTATTCTTTATTAAACACTCAGATTCCTTTGTGAAAACACAAACCAAAGACTGCTTTACAGACTTCCTTGAAATCAATGCCTACTATTAAGAACAACTATTTTTTGTCCCCAAACTCAAAACATGGATCAGCCTCTCAAGGTTAATGTCCTTGTCACAGGACTCAGTTCTCATCCACTGAGCACTGGCCACTGTTGTGAGTCAATACTTCAAATAGCCTCCAATTTGCAAACCACAAAGCTCTATGCCTCCAGGAAGCCCCCATGGTGTATGTTTTCACTCAGTCTTCAAACAGCTATTGGAACAAACACTGGTGGAAAGGGAAGGTGAAAGGCCCACAGGATGAATGATCAAAATCAAGTAAATGAGCACAACCAGTTTACAGAGAGGGAGAAAAATCTCATTACAAGAGGGCAATCTGAATGCATAAGCAAGCCTTGTGGAGACTTTTAATAAGATCAAAGTTATAGAAAGGTTCAGAATCCAAGTATTTTTCACTCAAATACTGCAAAACCGTGAGTGAGAACTGTAACATCCAAAATCAGCAGCATTCCATTTCACATACAAGCAAACAGAAGTGAAGATGGAGAAAATAATTTCTTCTTTGATTTTACATAAACTACTGACCTGGGAACGCGACCTAGATTACATGACTTCCACTTCCTTGCTCTACATAAACAAGAGAACTCTTGGAGAAAGCTTCCCACTACAAGCAGGACAGAGCAAGTTCGTCCTGAACAGGTCACCCTGAAATCCTGTACACAGAGTATTTCAGCCATCTCTCATCAAAAAAGTAATCCTTCAAAGTAAAATTCCACCTTAAACATCTAAATTATAAATCATGTAAATGCCCTACACATTTTTTGGAGCATTTAACGATCACTTTAAAAAGTACCATGTTTGGGTATTTCAGTCCATACCTGAATCCACAAGGATCCTCTCAACCCTTCACATCTAGCTGTACTGACATCAACCAAGTACTTAGCAAGAAAAATGGCCTTTTCTTCACAAAAGGACAATGCTCAGCTAAGCAGCAGTAAAACAACAGAAATTTTTCTGACATCTATATTTTTTTACTTTTCAGAAGAAATTGTACTTTATCCCTTCAGTACTTTTTTCAAGGCACACACTGAAGCATCCCAAATATATGAGAATTAAATTTCAGAAAAAATTATATTCCCGTTTGTTCTAGGAGATACAAGGTATTACCGAATTACTATTTTTTTGATGATGTATGGTTGCTCAGCCAAACTCCAT
This sequence comes from Serilophus lunatus, assembly GCA_013399895.1. Lineage (NCBI taxonomy): Eukaryota > Metazoa > Chordata > Aves > Passeriformes > Eurylaimidae > Serilophus > Serilophus lunatus. The sequence goes on along the minus strand of VXBA01003238.1, from coordinate 91,648 downwards.
AGACACATAATAAAACCCACTGTTAGCTATATTCTTTCTCAAGAAAAAAATGTTTTCACACTTAGAATTACAGCAAGAGTGTATTGAATTTGCAAAATGAAACACCTAAAAAGGACAACAAAAAACCCAAACAGAAGGTAGCACATGCATCCTGCTCTTGTGTGCACAGTGTGCAGTACAGTAAACTCCTGTAGTATTTCATGAAAATAAGAGTGATGGTGTTCCATGCCATGCTCTAATCCAAATTGTTTGCAATTTCAGGAGCATAAACTCAGTGAAGTCAAAATTAAATGCAGAATTTGATCTGTAAGGAATAGGATATTTGGGTTGTAGTATTGTAGCAATGCATCTCCACTTAAAAGTGTAAAACCTCTGCTACATTGTCATGTTGGATGTTTTAAAACTTGAATGTAGTTCTAATTTGCAGCTGTGTGTTTATGGAACTTTGCAACCATCAAGTATGCAAAAGAGGATAGGATTTCTTTAACAGGGGAAATAAACTTGTTCCTTTCCTCATTTTGAATACTTAATTTTGCCACCCACCAACACATTGTCATTTTTTGTTTGACTTTTTTTTCCTTCAAAAAGGTAACCTTCAGTAAAGGAACCCCACTGGACAAAGGATTTCCTAAGCATGTGAGGCAAGACTCACAACGGCCTGACAGGGGCAGTTACATAACAGGAATATGGAGCCAAAAGGTATTAGATAGTTTGGAAATGGTCCCCAAGTAAGTTAGTGACGACTTGATGGCAAATTCAAGCACAGACCACAGCAGCCTCTTGGGCCACATCCACTGCAGACATGTCCTGCAGGGAACTGGACTGTGCAATAGGGTCCAAGAGCTCATAGCTGATGTTGTAATTGTTCAAAATTCAGCAAAGCAACAGCCCTAAATATGCAAGAATGCTTCTTTTCTCTCAGGGAATGCAACTTTCCACAATAACTATATTTCCCCAAAATAACAAAGCCTGGATTAACTGGAAAGACTTATGACCACAAGAGACTCTACACAGAAGTAAGGTTATTATACACAGCAGCACTTTCAGCTCTCAGTTTTACCACAAATCTCAAGATAAGTGCAACTCTTTTGAAATCCCAGATCCTAAAAACATGCAACTGAGTGCAAATCTCAGTTTGTTTAATTTATGCATCTAGCTCCTGTGGCTTAGGAGAATCTTATATATATGACCTGAGTTTATCTAAGAAAAGAAACAATCTTTACAGAATGAGTTTTTTCTTTTTTTAATAAAAGGAAAATCATTCTTTGGAGGCTTACCATTGTGAGGACTTTGGACAGCTGACTACCAATGTCACTGCCAACTGAAACAACAACCGCTCAGTTTCAAAATACTTGTAAAAACCCACAGTAAAAACCTGCTCCCAAGCTCTCCCCACCCTATCAGATCCACATTTTATCCTCAAATTAAGATAAACAAATTCTACTACAGCATCTTTCTATTTTGCAACAGGGATTTGCAACTTAACTTTAGGATAACTAGTACAGAGATTGCTATTCTTGGAGGCAAAAAAGGAAACTTAATTAGAATGCACTTGGAGCAGACTTTTTTGGCAGCTCAATTCCTGACAACCTCCATCTGCAGAGGGCAATCTTGGGCACAGAGCTAGACTGGATTTTCCCTACAGCACTTCATTTTAAGAGCTCACAGTGTAACAATACCAGAACATCCAGAGGTCAGAAAAATCTCCTCTGCACTGCACATCCCTACAGCAGCCTGAAAATGCTGGTAGAAATATCTGAGGGCAAAATAAGCTGGCATACAACTACAGAGACCAAGAAAAATGGGCTTACTACTGGAATAAAGAACAGAAGTAAATGAGGGGGAGGTAAAAGCATTAACAGAAACTTAGTCAAAGTGAAGGGATGCTCAATGGAGACTAGAAGCTAATATTAAGAAAATGTAGGTGATTGCCAGGTTCTTTTGCTTGTGGGTTGAGGGTTTTCTCCTTTCCCAAGTGGCAAAGGTTCTGCAGAAGTAAAGATATCATATGGTCAAAGAAAGCCCATCTGCTGGAATTCTTTTTATTTTCTTAATAGAATTTTTTCCCCCATAAATAGCACAAATAATTGCTTTACAGCAGGACTCTAGTGAAGTGCAAAAAAATAATGGAATTACTTACTGAGGAGAAAAAAAACCCTCAGTACAGGACCAACAGGTCAATTACAAAGCATCACCCAAAATCCCCAAAGTTTTCCTTGTATGTGTCAGCGTGGGGAATGCAATCACCAAACTAGACCTGGTATCAGAAAGTATCTCACAATGGAAGGCTAATTAGAATATTAAAAACTACATATTAAAGTTTTAAATGGTTAATTTCACCATCATAATACTCGTTTTTTTAAAGTTATTTTCTTTACAGATTGAGGCAGCACCTACATGCTTACTGCTTTCCACCTACAAATGACAAGTTCAGAAAAACATATTCTACAAAGTAGAACAGAAATAACAAACTAAACATGAACACAATAGCCAGAAAAGCTCAGTTTGCTTTGAGGCTCAGCTCACATTCATGCAAGTGTGCTTTGCTACTCAAGACAGCAAGAAGGGGTCTGTAGATATCATTCTTCACCACCACTGAAGGACTGGTCATAAAGCAATAGGAACTTTTCCTGAAGGCCACCCACTGCCCTGCCTTCAAGCTTACACAGGAGCTGGACCTTTTACTTCTGCAGAAGCACTCAAGGATTACTACATGACCTGATGCCAGATAATTCCCTAATCCCTGCCTGCTTGATCCCAGAAGAACAACCTCCTGGAAAGACACTCCAATGGAAACTTCAACTCCAAACAAGAGCCTTAGCCTTGCCTGGGCACAACATCTGCTCTAGTGTGCAATGACCATCTGACTCTCAAATCAATCTTACAATCAATGCATCACCCCTTCAAAGCTCTGAGTTTACAGACTTCATCCTGCAATTCTGTCATTGCATTCAAGACCAGAATCTCCCAATACCAACATGAATGAGGCAGACAGCCAATGAGTAAGTTAACGCTTCCTTGACTTTTGTTTTCATTCAGAAGGAATGTGCACAAGTCTTGACTTTGATTCCACAAGTACACTCTCAGGCCAATAAATCTAGATATTCAGCTTCAAAGGTCAATATGGGCTTACAGGATGCTACCACTTAAAAGGTAGGGATTGATTCCTTCAGGCCAATCGTTTTGTGTAATTGTACAGATTTCTAGTTCCTATGTGGTCACCAGGACTTCCACATCACTACAGTTTAATCTGCTCAAGAAGGGATCATACAAAGAAGTGATGCCTCCCTGGCAACAATCCTCTGCCAGCCTCTGTCCATAATACACTAGCCAGCTTTCACAAAAAGGAGAGAAGGAGATTTATGCTTGAAGTACCCCTTAAGGATTTTAGGTTTTGTTTGGTTTAGAGGGTAGGGGAAAAGAGACTGTGAAAGAACAAGCAGAGCTAATCTCCAGCTTTTAAATAAAACACAGCTACACAGATTTCTTTGCCCTTGGGCTTTTGTTTTAACTCCTGAATGAAATCCTGCTCAGCTTCACCTGATACTGACAGAGATGGCAACCCACCAGACCCCTGCAGCCAACGATTTTTTATTTTCCTTTATTAAAACAGAAGTCAGGCTGGGAAAAGGACATTAAATGTGCCTAAATTCCATTTGGCCTAAGAGAAGATTATCCTATTCTAATGCAACACAAGCAAAGAATTCCAAATGTCAAGATCTCCCACAAAAAGTATGCTGCTTAGTGACAGGATGTTTAATTATTCTCAGTGCAGTGAAAAGGTTTAGACTGCCCCATTCCTGATGATGTCAGTAAGGAGCGCCCTCCAAATTACAAAGTTGGGAATATGACATTTATCTACAGTCAACCATTTAAAGCTTTTCTCCTACAGCTGTTAAAAAAACCAAAGCCCTGAAAGTAATATTCCACAAATACCAGCTACGTTGGTGTTTGGAACCTACCAAGTGAGATATGCCTTGAATAATAATAAAAAATCAAATAAAGAAAAAAATACCCCTTAAGAACTATCTTAATTGTAAGTTAGAGAAGCTTATGTAATACACAAATAATTTTACTGTTGCATATTTCTATCTTTGCATAACTTTAATTTCCCTCATGCTATTTAACCTCTAGTTGCTTAAGTGAAGTGCTAAAAATACTGAAAAAAATATTGAAACTTACTTTTAAACCCTTAATTTTTAACAGGAACTGAAATTATGCAGAGCAGTGCTATTTGTGTACAGCTTTTACATCAAAGTTTTCCCACTATGTTATTAATTAATTTGCAAGCCAGTATGGGATCTCATCCAACAAAAAAAATATGTGGCAAAATACAAAAACACCAAAGATGTGCCGTTTCCACAATACCCTCAGAGGGAAACTCATATTCAGCATTTCTAGCCTTAATTGAACACAAAAATATGAAGGATGCTCAAGAATAAGGCACATGGCTTTATTCTCACCACTTTATGTCATCTTATACCAACACTGTAGGATCCCAGAGGCACTGTGTCACAAGTTAGGGAGCACATCCATGCTATTACTTCAGAACAGGCTTTTATGGCACATTCAATCCCTCTACAAGCAGTGGAAATAGTGAAATGGACTTGTTCTCTCATATACAAGAAACACATATAAGTGCAAAGCAAAAAGTTACTGGCAACAAAAGACAAGGTCACAAACAAGCTTGTCTTCACCTGTTCTAAGAAACTTAAAACTACTGTTATCCTGTATGGCCAAAAAGAACAGCAAAGCCAAAAAGCTTCTATTCCAATATTCTCATTTGTATCTCTTCTTACGAAAAGTGTGTCTTTTATTACATTTAAATTTGCTCAATTGAGAAATGTGTTCAGCTCTTACAAGTGTTAGATATGCACTGCTTCTTTCACATTAAGAAAGAAGGTAGCTTTTAACTCTAGTCATGTATAACAATTTTTAGTCAAAAAGAAAAGAGGAGAATTGCAGTCAGACACACTGCAGTGCCTCAGACAGGACGAACACTTCACTAGCAATTAGACAGTAAAGACACAGACAGCAAAGTGGAACCATGCCTGACATGTCACGTATGCTCTAATTAGATTTAAAAAGTCACTGCATTTTACAATAATCAAGCACAAGGCAAATGCAATGTGCCAAAACCAATGAAATGGGCATATCTAGAGACAAACTTCTTTTAAATGATGTCATGACACCCAGGAACAGATAATGATTTTGCAAACCCAGCAGTTTTACAAGGGTCAGCTTTCGGGTGAGAGATAGTTAAACAAAATCTACAATTAGCACTAAGTTATTTAAATGATTCATTGAACTTTCCTCTGAATTTCCCATCAACAGGCATGACATTCCTTGGTGCAAGGTATGTTGAAATAAGCATTTTACAAAGCCTGTCATTGTTAGCTTTTATCTTCTTTAGAATAAGACACTTAAACATACAGTTCTTGCCTCCGCAAACTTGTTCTTGAACAAGACTTTTCACTCACTTACCTTTTGCAGTGTTCCATTTACAATTTAAGCAGCTGCCTCAGCCAGCAGCACTTCATCAGAAGCTCCCTCCCAGATACATACACACACTAGCATAACTTTAAAAGCAGTGTAGTTTCAATTGCCTTTCAAATCTTGTTTGTTTTTTATGTAGCTTGTTAGATTAAGCAAAACTCTCCTGTGATTTAGAGATTATGTCCTCCTTTTTATGCATTTGATTATACAACCTGGAAAAGGAAAGGAAGCATCTCCCTGTCAATAATTAAGAGTCCTTGAAAATTTGTTCTCAGTTAAAGGAGAACAGCTCCACCACCAAGTCCTACAGAATGGCAGATCTAGCAGCAAATACATTTTTTTTTCTCCTTTAAAACTAGATGCTCGTCCAAACATTCTAGAAAGTTGCCATTCAAGCAACAAAAGCATGCCTGGACACAAAACTAGAAGTGAGATGAAAATATATTTTTCCTCCACCCACCATCCTGCTGCCTGACCATTTTATCCTGATACTAGCACTAGCACACATCCAGGCATTGGATGACCAAAATACATGACTATTCTCAAAATGGAATACATCATCTTGCTCCACCAAGATGATCTGGAAGAGCTAGAAATCTCTGCTAAATAACATCTCTCAATAGTCAAGCTACACTTCACTTTATTTCAAGTTATTAGCTTTGCTTCTACCTCCTTGGACCACCCTAAGGGATTCTTCTCAGTTGTATCCTTCAAATACTTGCAGATAATCATATCTCCCACTTAGATACCATTTAGCCAAGTTTCATGCATTTCTTTTCATCTTCTTTCCCTCATAAATCAATCCCTTCAACCTCTCCAGCATTCTTGCTGCTCGTTCCCTGAATTTTTTCCAAACTACTGACATCTTTCAGCAACTCAGGAACTTCCAATTGCATGTTGTACTCTATATGTGTTTTCTTGTACTCTAAAAAAAGATAATTAAGCATTTTCAAGAAATATTACTGCTCCAAGTTGGAGATAAATCTAAATCAGAGATTACATTACTTTGTTTTTTTCCAGAATGGATAGTAATTATCCACATTTCACAGAGGAGACGAGCAGAGAGAAATTTCTGACTTATTGTTGCACACAAGCAGTGCCAGAATAAGAAACAGATCCACATTCCGCCATTCCCAGTCGTGGTCTGCCAAGTTTCAGCCCACGGACAACGTAAGACAATGTTCCCAGGCTGTGATCTATAGGCAAACAAAAGCCACTTCCAAGTGAGTATGGAACAACACTTGGGCAGCCCAACATTTGCTCTCATCAGTGGGCACAGCACAGGAGGCTGTTGGCACCAGTGGGACCATGCAACACCCTACAATGCATCATGGCCTGTTATTACCTTAAGTAGTCATGACACAAATATCTGATATATCCACTTGATTTTTATTGCTATGCAGAGGTTTCTTTCTAAAACCAGGTGTCAGCTATCATCAGGTTAACTACCCAAACAAGCTAACTCAGTTGCAGAAGTTAAGACTAGTTTTAAGTATGAGAGGACTGACTGACTGCAGTACAAAGCAGTTTTCAAGTTGGGCATTTCCTTCCCTCCCACTCTCATACATTTGTGAAGGAACCATAGAGAAATAACTTCAGAGAAATTAAAAAGAGCTCTTCACAAAGAAATCTGTAAGACACACGGTTTGAGGGGAGGCAAAGATGAAGAATGGAGGACAAGGGAGAGAAAAATCTGATCAGTTAAAATTGAAAAAACAAACAAAACACCAAGCCCCCACAAACAGGATGCAGACACATTAAAAAAGCAACACTGATTTAAGAAAAGAATGTGAACTGCAGTTGACTTAAACAGCATCACAGCAATAGCCCTTCCCCTATGCACAAATCTCTGCAACTCTTAAAGACACAAGTTTGTAGGTCTTTCCAAATTCTGTTCTTCTTTCCTACTGCTTGATACGCTTAGTGTGATTTAATTTAACTTATTGCCTTTTTTCCCCAGACAACAAGAGTACCCAAGTTTGACCCAGACTACAGCAAGGCAAACTAAGTTGTATAATTCTGATTTACCTTAGAGAGGCATTAAATTCTGGCATTTTGCTACATATTCATCTCTTTGAAAGAACAAACTCTAAAGGGTCCTCTGTTTCAAGGTCTACATCAGAATATCAGAAGAGTAGAACCAAGAATAGATAATGAACAACTCAGGGATAGATATAATTTCTTCCCACTAACTCTATATACAGAGCAAAATGTCATTTTCTAAATTTATTTATGCTTTTCTAAATGCAACTGCTGGTTCACAATTATAGTTCCTGCCTACATCCACAATGCTGTAAGATTCGTTATGAGGTTTCTCCCTGTCCCAGGAAGACTCATTTCCTCCATCTAAAATGTAGAAATGGCAAAGTAAATGCTATCTTCCCATTGTTGTTCTATCAAATTTTGGGCTCTGGGAGAGAAAAATTAAGAACATTACATTTTTAAGTAAGATATTTTCATGACTTTCAGTTTTAACTCTTTTCAGTGTTAAGGTCATTTACATATCATTTCACCATGTACCTGACAGTATCAAACTTAGTGAGCACTTACAAGTTTTTCTATACTAGAAAATTGCATGCTAGAAACCTAAGGAGTATACATACACATATCTAGCACAACTTTTCTTCTTCTTTAAATATGCACTGTGCTTAGTAATTAGGCTCTCAGACCTATTTGCAAAGTCTAGCATTTGGTGACATAACTGGAATTACAGCTAAGATAGAATACAGGAGATTTTTTGTCTAGTCAGAAATTCTTATCTTGTGATATAAAGAAGAAAGATAATGTGAAGAGGGTCAAAATTAGGGCACTTGCATCACACCCATAGTTAAATGGAAAAATAGTCCATCTTCAGCAAGGAATCAGGAAACTTCAGATCAATTGCTCTGTGCTTGTTTGCTGTCATAGAACATGATGATTTCTTTTCTCCACTCCTACAACAGAAGCCATCTTGCTCATCCCACTAAAGGGGGGGGGGGGGATTAGCTAGTGACAAATGAACTGACGACACTACAGAAATACAAAAGTACTCCCAGTATCGTTAAAATCTTATCCCACAATCTGAGTTAAACACAGCACCTATTATTGCCTTTTGAAAAGGCTCAGAACTACTTTTCTGCCTTAAAAGAAGGAGGAAAAAAAATCCCAGTAATGACACTTATAAACTCTAGTATCCATCATTTCCTATGCTCTAACCTAAGGAGGCATAAATCCTTTCTGTAATTCACCAAGGATGAAAAATATAGTCATATATAATATCATAAAACCAGGAGACACAAACAATAAAAAAATCTCTCAAGATGTCCAAAAAAACTATTTATCAAGCAGTTTTTGCTTGAGGCAAGTTAGGTAATAACATGCAGAACAGAGCCAATTTAAGGAACTTGCATTCAATATACTATATTTAATAAGTAGCTACAGGTAAAAATGATTGCATGTTTGCTATCCTGTATTTGTTCAGAAGGGCTCTGGTGCAAATCACACATAGATTAAGAGAGGAGAGATTAGGAGAAACCTTTCTGGGCACAGAATGATTTCTATTTTACTGTCTCTTAACAAGAAGTAATTTTGAGACCTGATTTGTTGACACAGGAGATGTGGCTTCAGGCCACTCAGTCTCATAATAAAAGCCACAGCAACCACCATTTAATTAGAATAGGTACCACTGGACCCAGCAGATCTCAAAACTTCTGGAGAGACTGCCAGTAACAAGACTTGGAATATGGCAAGATCATCTACACTTGACATAGATTAGTATTTGTTAACTGATAGGCACTTACCTGGAATTCGGATTTTAAATTTACCACTTTGTCCAAAACCACCATCTATTATTCCATCTTCTCCTGTAGAGAGCTTCACTTTCAGACCCACAAAAATCTGGATGTTTGTTTCCTTTTTAAACAATGAACGACCAATCACACTATAATCATCCATCACCTGCAAAAGAAACAGGGATTTATGAGTCTAGTATCTAAAGTGACAAGAAATTCTGTGATACACACCAAGTTTGGCAACTTCTACCACCTTTGAGAAACCATCTACCCCCATTTGAATAAAACTCTAGACAAGTCATGTAAGCCGTTGAGTTTAAGGCAATTTGTGTCTAAAACCATAGAAGACTTAAATGTATTTCTGCTTTCACCTCTGTTCTCAAAATATAGGAAAAAAAAACCCTGCTGCAAACATCAGTTTATTAAAATCTTTTTTTCTGCTTTGAAACCATTCCATGAAAGTCACTTAAATACATACGCTCACAAAAAGTTTATTCCATTACTTATCCTACAGCTAAGTACATTATCACCTACATAAACAGTCTCTTAGCTCCAGATCTGCACTCCAACAGCTCCACTTTCAAAGAAATGACAGTTTCTTAATAGAGCCTTTTAAATATTCACCTTTACATACATATTGATTTGTTAAACTAAAAGCCTTATGACCATTGTATCCAATTCTAATTTCAAGGTTTGTAACCCAGTGGGAAGAACCATTCCAGGTTGAATTCTTAATTAAGCTATCAGGAACAAGAGGCAGCAAGGTTGGTGGGTAAGGCAAGATAAACAACCTTCCCTTAGGCATTACAAAGTATAAGGTGCAGTCAAGTAAGCCTAATCCTGTAGGTGTGAATATCCCTGTATACCTAACGCCTGGAGTTACTCTACCTTGTCGACACAGAAAGAACATTTATTTATCAGAAGAAATATGGGGATATTATTTAAATCTTTCCAAGACTATTTTTGGTGGTAAAATCGCAGCTCCTCTTCATATCTTAGGAGTCATTTTTGCTACACCTGAGGGTTTCAAAGACCAAAGGGACTTAGAACAGTGAAGAATTATAACCAGTTTTGAACACTCCCCTTTATTCAGCTTAAACAATGACTTAAAGTATTGCTGGTTTATTAAGACACTATTCTTCCCTGAAGCCTCCTCCATAAAGTGTAATGCATATAAAGACTCAAATCCCTCTGATTGCTATTATTTTGTTAAACATATACACCTCTATTTTAATGCCAATCTCAGTATGGTAGTAACTCTAGCATGAGAAATTTTTCTTTTATTTTAAACAGAGCTTACTAGTACAGCTATAAACAGCCTCGAAACGGCTGTGCAGTATTGCAGAGCACTGGTAGGACCTCCATCCATCCAGGATGAGAAATATCTACAGCCCTTCTTCCTTCTTTCATCTAGAGATGACAACAGGACAGGCAGCTCCACTCCTGGCTGGGTGAAGTCAAAGCTGTAGGCAGAAGCACTGAGATGTCTCAACAACATTCACTGCTTGAACTTCCACTCCTCATCTTTTCCAAAAGGGTCACATTTGTATTTTTTTATTCTCTGCCCTCTCCCACTGCTTCAAAATAGGCTTGTGAACCATTAACAGCAGTGTCACTGCTTGGCAACCCCTGGCTTAAATTTAAAACTGAGTAACTTCTTTTACTATAGCCCCTGATAATAGGTGGTGGTAGAGGGGGAAGATAAGCTTTCAGGCACACTCGCTTTTCTTTGGGTTTGAAACAGAAGACTAGCTGAAAAAGCAGCTGTTAATTCCAACCTTAAGAAGCACTTCCATTCTCAAAACCTCCTTCATTTATTCCAGTTGCATTAGCTGGTGAAATAAAATTACTTCTTCCATTAAGTCTTTTATTCCTGAAACAAGAATTTCAAAACTCCATCTCTCTTCTCCACCACTGGCTACGTGCTTCTTTTCCCCATGTCTGAAACACAGATGGTCTTTTATGCTCCAGTGAGGATCTTCCATATATCTATTATTTTTGTAGTTATCCCCCAAAATGGCACAGGAAGCCAAATTTAAAGGCCCCATAAACATCTTTTATTTTTCCAAGAGCACTTCAAAGTTATCTTTAACTTAATTAGAAATGGAATTACGGGGTGAACAATCATACTAGACTTGCATGGTTCAGTTTAGAGCCTCCCCAGCAGAGCTGTCAGAAAAAAACTCAAATGATTTCTGTGAACAAGTGTACAGGCATCATGGACTTTGTAGTAAAGCAGTAATGATAACCTAGAAATGATGATTAGAACAACAAAATCTATCGCCATTTAGTTATGCCACACTCACTTAAAACCTTTGATTTAAAAAAACCCTATCTCTTGTAAAGAAATGGGCTTTTCAGGGTCTTGCTCTTGCACATTCAGGAGACAGAGCAAGGGCTCCAGCTGCACTGTTACTTTCACTCTAATGGTCATGTCTTTAAAAAAAATCCCTCCTACTAACAGAACATATTGATCAGTTATATCACCACAATTCCTTGAGCATCTCTACAGGCCATTAGAAAAAAAGAATGCTTTAGTGACGCTGAGATAATAAGTGATCAGTGACTTGTTTGAGTGGCTGTTTGGAATAAAACCTTTATGACTAAGTCTCAGACTCGCACTCTGAATACCATACACACCCTATCCTGTGTCATCCATCCCTTCCAGTTAACCTATCATCAATTTATCCCTGACAAAGACTAAATAATAAGAGAATGCCTGCTGTAACAGGAACTAAGATAACTGAATCACTCTTTGTGTTAAAATAAATGAGCGTTGGAGAGAATTACTACAAAGGAAAGCTCATTTTCTCAACTTTAATCATGTTAGAAAAAAAAAAGAAAAATTAATTTTTTGATTTAGACTTGCTTTGTAAAAAGGCAGAGAAATGCATGTTGTTCTCTCCAAGTGAAACTCAACACTTCCAATTACTTTACCTGCAATTTACCTCCAATTGTGGGATTTTAAGTTAATCCCCTTTGAGTTCTCAGAACATCTACAATGGCAATCACTTGGTCTATTAGCTGAACAGCCTTTTGGGAGAGCTTTCTGCATTTCTCTCACTCTGTTTTTGGTATAAAATATTATGAACTTACAAAGCCAAATGCCACAAAGACAGTAAGAGATACGCAGTCTGCTCTGAAGCAGCAGCAAGGGGCCTAGGAACGAGGGCAGACTAATTTTATTAACTTCAGGGAAACTTCAAAAAGCTTTAGGGCTTTAATGCCAGACAGAGACGACCCCAAAAGTCAGTTTAAGTGCTGCATAAACAAAGGATTAGGGCAAGAAAAAGCTGAAGGCTCCTTCCATTTCTTGTTTATATTGTCATATGACCTAGTAGGAGTGGGAGAGGGCTGCCTCTCTGACTTTAATCCCCCATGGTGTACAGTGGCGTTTCAGTTCACTGACCTACATTACGATAATATTTTTTTAAATTTATGGGCAGAGGTGCAGCATCAGACTCACTTAAGGACTTTAAAAAAAGAAAAGAGGCGGGAAGAGAAAAAATACCCAGAAGAGAAATTTTCTGGCTGGTATAGTCTCCCCCTCTCACTTAGGTTAGATCCACAGCTTAGAAAGGGATTTCAAGTTCAAAGGGAACGTCTCTGTTACTCTTGTTTTATGGCTTAGACCAGAGGACACAATAGCACTGAGTTTATGAAATATCCCTTCCCACTTGGCTTTTGTGTTTGCACAAAAAAAGTACACAGTGTTTTATAACCATAGGTGAAGTATGTGCATCTCTGGCACATAACCCTTGTGTTAACACTGAAAAGTTCACAGAAAAAAATAGGCAACTCACACTCCCCACCTCAGCAGTACTTACCCTACTATATACTGTTTGCAAAACCACAGTTCATGTTATATGTGCTGGCACTTAGTGCAAATCATAGCACAATTCCAAGGAAAAATAACTCCGCGATTCCCCTTTGAGCAGGACAGCAAGTTATATTGTCAAGCCTGTTAAACCACCCTCCTTTTTAAGATAACTTAGAAATTATTGTCATCTTTACATCCTCTCAAACAATCCATCACATGCTTTGAGAGCAAATAACCCTCATTTCTTAAAATATCTGTAGGAAAAAACCTCAACATATCAGAACAAAAACATACAAGAGGAAACAAAGTGCTGCCAGAATGAGACAGAAATAAGAAAAGGTTTGAGACAGAGAAAGAAAAGCACTGAATATTAAATACTAGAAAAGATACACAGAGAGAGAAAGAATAAACTGTTCTGAATTAATAAAAAACATGGGTTTAAAAAGAAAAATTTTTAAAAGAAGGATGAAAACAGGCCTAAGGATTATTCTCAGCAAATTGACAAATCGTCCATTGAAACTAAAATAGGAAAACAGGAGAGGAGAAAGAACAAAAAGAACCTATGACTAACACCGAAAATACAAAGTATTTTTATTACTTTTTTGTACTTTAGAAAAAGTACACTTGAGACATCTTCATCAAGATCAGTGACAGCTCATTTATTTCTAGAAAGCACTTTCCAGCACTTTTCTGTGTCAGAAATGGGAATATTTTGGAGACTGCAAAATCCTGTTCTTTTTTAAAACAGTTTCATGCATTGAGAAAATGACGGTACATGAGGCCACAAAAAGGGTGAAGGAGAAAGGAACTGAAAGGATTTCACCAATGATTAAATTTCCAGCTTTTTTGATTCTTTAAAGACTTCTAGCTTATAGTTGGTTACTGAGAACTAGGTGAATGACTAGGTACAAAGAAACAATGACTTGGTCAGCCACAGCTTTTCCTCAAGAGCTTACTTACAACAGCATAAAGACTATTCTTTCTGCAATTTCCTTCAGCACTGGAAACCTTCATCTGTTTGCTGAGCTCCAGAGGCCTTCTTCCTCATCATCCTCTACATGAACAACCTAAATTTCTGCCTTTGGACAACCATCCAGGAGGAAGGAATAGAAATGCAATGCCTTCATGTCTCATTACTGCTGTTTTAATAGAGCAGGAAGTCATCACAAGCACCTCTTCATATCCATTAATTCAGTTTTCAGATGTTTGTCCCATCTCTTCCCAGCCTACATTTTTTGTATCCAAGAAGTATTTTCTTTTCCCTTTCTTTCTGAGTAAAGGGACAATTGTATCTGAGAGCATCTAAGAAGCAGCCATAAAATGCCATTCTCTTTGCTGAGCATCCTGCTGTCATTATAGCCTGGTAAAACCCAGTATGGTAGTGGAAAAGAAGTCAGGAGAACTGAGCCAGGACAATGTGTGAGAAATGCACAACCAGACTGCTTTAGGTTTTAAAAGCTCCATACCTACCAACCAGCATCCTCCAGGCATGCACAGGATACCAACAGGGCACTAACTTCATTAAGCATCTTTACAGTGCAAGTTTCCTTTGCCTCTCTTTAAAGTCCAAAAAACCCCACATGCAATAAATTCCTGACACTGAGTGAACACGTTCATTTTACCAAGCAAGAATAAACTGGTTGATGCCATTACTGTATTTTTTGTTAATCTATGCTGCTTTCCCTTTACGTAGGAAAAGCAACAGATATGGAAAAGAGCAGGCTAAAAGGCTGTGTGCTATTTGCTACACCATCCATCTCCAGACTAGCAAGCCCTGGTTTGCTATACAGATTAAAAGCCCTGTGATGATTACTACTCAAGAAAAAAAAAAAAAAAAAGAAATAGGCTGTTCTGTAGACAAGATGACCTGTAGAGGCACAGGTCTCCACCTGGCCTTGGAAGCGGGACACAGAAAGGACTGCCAAGCTGAAGAGAACTCCTGGTATCTCCAAGATTTAAGAACCCTCAGGCACTCTTAACTATTTTAAAACATTTTAACTGTGGTGATCTCAGGTTTTGAGATCCTAAACATCCAAAAGGAAACATCAGTGGGGCCAGGCAAGTTCAATTTGGAATAGTGCAGAGACCTGGCACATAGTAAGAGGTCAAGTACAGCAACAGTAAATTAATTTGTTTCTAAAGGAAACTGCCCACAAATAGCACAGGGAGGGCAGGGGAGAACAAAAAGCATAGCCTTACAAAATGTTCACTGGAGCTTAAGCAGGCAATAAGGACAGGACAGGCCTGGAATGAGCTGCCTGAAGCAAATGACAGAAAAGAGGGAAAGAAGAGAGCTGATTCACGGCAAAGATTCCCATTCCCTTCAAAGACATCCTATTAAAACATCTCTGTCCGTCCCCTCTCCTAATGATCTCCAATTCCAGGGTGTGGATCTGCTGCCCACAGCCACCATATCTTTTGCACAGGAGTTTCCTTCTGCCACTTGGCAACAAGGCTTCTGAAATGAAGCAAAACAAGTCTGTGCTACACTGTTGAGTATTTGTAACTCAAACCCATTGAAGGCGTGCAGTAGAGAGATGGCTACAGTTCAGCTTTAGTTTTACTTTATCTTTTTTACTTTAAAAATGCCTAGGAAATTACATTTATATAAAACCTAAGTTATTTAAGTTGCAGAATTGGGCACTTAAGAAGTTAAGAAATGCCAGATGTCCATACAACCTTATTCCTGTCCCTCTTTGATATACCTCACGATATAGTCTTTACATGACCACATCCAAAAACATTTCAGAGGAACCCTGGCTTATTAAGTGCACAGGGTAGAGGCACAGGGGAACAGAATTAATGTTGTATAGGCAACTGTAACTCTGGTATTTTCTAACTTTCAAGTTCTTGATTTTGCAACCTAAGTAACATTCTTAATTTATTTTTGTATCCAATAAATAAAACGGCGCATTGGTTGCCTTGCTGACAAACTGATTCCCCCACAGGTGACTCTTACACAACCTCAGAAAAATCAAGACCAGCTGTCCACACACTTGCAAGAACCAAAAAGCATGTCTGCATTTTAAATTTAATAATATAAATAATAACCATAGGTGTTACTCAAACCTTGCAAGATTCTAGTACCCACTTATGTGGAACAAGCCATTCTTTTGCTTGTTAGTGAACAAAACACAAATTTTTTCATATGGATAAGCAAGCCAATTCTCTGACTTAGCTGGTACACTTTATGATAAATTTATTGTACTGTGTTTGTTAATCCATATGCTGTTGTCAGTCAGGAAACATAACCTTTTTTTCTCAGCACCGTTTAACAGAAATAGTATTTTTGTTTAATGAGCACATAGCCCTCCTTTCCCCACTAAGCTGCCTGAACTCTTTTACTCAAAAACTAAACAAGAGCCAATAAATAAATGCATCTTTTATATTCCTATTTTACAGTGTGTTTTAACTAGTGAATGTGCTGTGCACTTTCATTCACCTGATTGCCTTCATCTTTGTATTATTACTGTATTTAGCATACCATCAGCAGCCAAGCAGAACCAAACAAACTCATGTTCAGACTTCAAAGTAAGAAAAATATTAATTGTGGCGTCTGCATGTTTACAGTAGATGATGGAGTGACATCCACCACTTCTCCCAGCCAGATCCACAGAAGGCTGTGCAGACACCTCAGGTCACTGCCTGTGCCTGCAGGCAGCTCTCAGTCAGACTGTACACTTTGCCTTTGTCACTCACTTTGTGCCCATATCAGCCTGGACACCATGCCAGTCACACACAAAGCATCATTACTTGGCTGATGCAGAGTTTTACTTGCTATCCTGCTGGAACAGCACTGTCACTATAAGAAAACAGTGGATGCAACATTACTCCTAAGAAGCCAATGAAACATTCTTTATCTAGACATAAATTAGATGGAAGAATCTAACTATCTAAGCAGGTAAAATTTAATTCCATTCAAGAGAAAAATCAAGGAACAGTATTTCTGTGGAAAATATTTTAAATACAGTATATAGGCACAACTCTGTGCCTATACCAGATTCTGGTATTCCTGATACCTGGAAAGGACTCAGTGAAAAAAGTACCACTTATAAGTTATCCACTAGTCAGAATTGTTCCAGACAGGAATACTTTGGCACTCTCATATGAACTATTGCCTCCCCAGACAACGGCTGCTTCCCCAGAAGTCTGGTCTCATCCCTTAAGTGAATCATATCAGATGTTCCTGTTCACTCACGAGCAAGTTCAATTTTCCTCCTTCATGCCTTCCTTCAGCAGTCTGGTTAAGTGTGTGGCTGAGCTACTACAAACTTGATATATGTTCAGTAACTAAATGCTGGTGTTTCTACTCATAAAAAGCCATAAGAAATTAAAAGACAAAATATGGATCATAATTGTTAAAAACTCATTAATTTGCACAACTGCTGCTTTTGAAAATGTGTAGGTCCCCAAGGAACAGTTTGGGTCATTGCTAGTCATCAACAAACTTAATACCATTTTCTCAAAGTTCCTGCAGTTGCTTACTAGCACTCATCTCTAAGAAGAAGGATGATATGTTGTAAAGTCCAGAAAGATTTGTGAAGCAATGATGGCAAAGACCTATCTGATCACTCAGGTAATGCACTTGATCTGACAAAGCTCTTGCTATCCCACTAAGAGGAGAAAAAACACAACACTTTTAAAAGATTCTGAAAGATAAGCTTTCCCTTTTCCATTCAGGCTTCAAGAAGAGATGTGCTGATAAAGATCTTGATAACTTGCTCTGCTTTTGCATCTTGCTTCTACAACAATACATTTCCCCTTGGGGACACTTAGATCACACCAATATTCAAACAATTAGTAACATGTTGTTATTAAGCAATAAGGAATTCCTCCATCCCCTAGGAACTAAGCATCCTGACTACATGATGGCCTCAGTCCCCACAAGAATAAGTTCAATAACAAAGCTCACTACACAGCAGTCCACAAAACCTGTAAACAGAATGGCTATGAACAAAAACAGGACAACCCACAGCTCTGACACATGAAAGGAAACTGCTGAAGAAACAAGAGCAACATGATTGCAATCAGCTAAAGCCTAAGAGCAAGGCAAATAATAAGATATATTAAAAACTTTGAAATAGACAAAATTAATTCTTCTTGATATCAGAAGAACACAGAGAAAGCATCTTTAGGAAGGACAAGCCCGTTCTCATAGGAAAACATTCTGCTATGCTTAAAACGGGAAGCCACTGCAGCCAACACATCTATTTTTCACTACACAAACTTGAAAATGCAGAAGGTGCAGCTCATGCTATACAAGCAAGGCAAAGACTTCTCCTTTTGTTCCTGCCACAGAGCTACTGATTTATGATTACCCTTGACAATAAGACCCTGTGGCAACTATCCTAAGATAAATCCTGCTTGTGCAAACACTTCCAAAACAGGCAGAATATCTGAGTCATGCAGGAAAGCATGATGCACTTCTACAGTTCACCTCTCAGTTGAAACCCTCTGCAGTGAACCTGTATGTCCATAGAAGCCAAAGAGCAAATAGCATGACAAATATAAAGGATTTATCCCAGCAAATGAGTAACTGCTTCATGAGTCAGACTGGAATTAATCTGCAATGTTACACAGAGGTTAAATTCAGAGAGGAAGATGCTTCAGAGATAGTTTTAGGATTAATACAACTCTCTTTGCCCACAGATTTGTGAAGAGGTGAATGGTGAGCAAGTTGTCTCCAGAAATGCAAGACCAAGGACAACAGTTGCTGTTTATCTTCACAATTTGCTGCTGACCTCCCACACTTCAGTAAGCCCACATCCGCAGCCAGCACAGCCAAATCAGATGGACAAACCTCCTTCACAGCATCTCATTTGCCCTTTCTTCACCAAGATTCCCACATCACAATCCTTAAAGTCGCACTGCTGTTCACGACAGCACTCTCAGCCTTCTTTTGTGTTTTTATCAGTACAAGCCACTTGTTGCCAGCCTAGCTTCTTCCTATTGAAAGCACATTTGTCAGGCAGCCAAGGGTTTGCAAAAATAAATTGTCCAGAGGGTGATGGTCTCTGCCTCCACACCAGAAAGATGCTCTTGACAGAAACTTCCTTCCAGTGAACTTCTCCCCTCTCGAGTCCTCTCTGTAGAGAAAACTGGACTAGTATTTCACATAGCTTTAACATCATCAAGTTAAGCAAATACAAACCTCTGCCAGTGTCCTCTTAGTTCTGAGGGAATAGCATATTTTGATTTTCCTTAAAACTAACCCATAAAGACTTACTCTAACATAAAAAAAATAGTCCAAAGCAAAACAGGAACATTCACACATTTCCCCAACTGTTCAAAAATATCAGATAATATAACTAGATAAAAATCATCACTCCATTTGAATTATGCAACTTTTTCACAACCAAGATGTAATCCCAGCACCTCAGTTTTGTACACTATGCAGCACCTCAGATAACACTAACTTCTCATATACCACAGTAATACATATTCCCTCTCTCCCCCTCCCCTCAAAAAAACAGCAGGTAAATAAGCAAGGATGCAAAAAAAAAAAAAAGGGGGCTCAAGGATGTGCTGAAGACAGATAAATCCAAAGATTTTACTAAACAACAGGAGCCAGGTTTGATTCTCTTTCTCTCAGTGCTCCACTCAATCTTGGCATTAGACAGGAAAGATACCACAAGGAAAGAGCAAACAGCATAAAATATAGTGCAAGGATACTTTAATTTTTGTATAACATTTACCATCACTTCAGCAGATAAGAAAAACCAGGAAGCTTAGGCACAAAATTTCAGTAAAATATACAGCTGAAGACTATTTCCTAGTTTAAGTATGATTTTTTACTTTAAAATATGGTGTAGTCAATACCATATTTTTCATGTATTTGATGTCTATGCGAGGCAGAAAAAAAGTCACACTTGCTTGTAGAGAGCCAAAAAATCTTTGAGAATAAATGTTCTTTTTCTTATTAAAAAAATTAACCTTAAAATTCAGAATGGTGCTGTGCACCAGGGGCATAAAAGAAAAATACTGGGATGCTGAAACTTAATGAATTTGCAGTTCTTACTATTCCATCAGTGCTCTGAAAGTAATCAGAACAGAAACAAAAAGCCAAACCATAAATGCTTGATTTCTCTTGGGTAAACCAGTAGTTAAACTGCAGGGAATTAATTTTAATTCTAGCAACAAGCAGAGGGGTTTGGGAGAGCCCCCATCAGATTAGCAGCAACATTTTTCAAACAAGCGCTATTGAATTCCACTACAACCCCATTATGGGAGTATGTTTCTACCCCAACCCAAACCTGGGAAGGCAAATGTTTTGTGTCCCTGCCTCCCTCTCTCCCAGCCTTTCAGGAAGCTGTGAAGCTAATTTTCCCCAGCAGTATTCTCTGAAGGAAAAGTTCACTTCTTGTGAAGGTAACATGTATTTTTTAATTATTATGACTTTATGCCTCCCCAGGGAAGGTTAGGAAGGCGGGAGCTTCCTTGCTCAACAGAGAAAGAAATTTTCCTGTATCAGTGCCAAGAATAGACACCCTAAATTCAGCGATCCTAATCTCCAGCCATCCATCAGCAGCAGGGTGGGACCAGCTGATTCAGATTTTCTATTAGCTAGTGACTTTGTGTGCTAAAATAAATCCCTGTACCACCCAATTGTTCCTGCTGCTCTCTGCTCAGCAGAAGCACAGACTCAACAGCAGCTACCTCGACTGTAAGTACTTCCCCAGCAGGCCCTTAATACCTGGCACGATCCTCTTCCCACCAACTCTTCCAAGTCCCTGTGTGCCCCTTTGACTCTATACCACGAGTATTTCTTGTATTTGTTCCACCATCCTTTCAGTATGCACCAAGGAAAATGCCAGCTCCAAGTATCTGCATTACAATCCATGGGAGGCAGAGTCTGGGTACAAACCAAATCTACAGACAGGCTACTTGATGGTAACTGTTCCTTTACAGGGCCAGTTACTATCCATACACACACTGTCCAAGGCCCATATTTAGGGCACACTGCATGACAGATGAAGGCAGGACGAAGTAATAAACCTCCCAGCTCCACATTTTAAAAGGCATGGGAAGATATGAAAACAGTTCACTAATGCATGAGCCTAATAAATTACTCTGCTGGTCAAATATTCAATGACCTATGTTCACTGGTTATTTTCTGGACCAGAAAATGACGTATGTGTAATTGATTAATGTTATTCCACTATTTACACAGTCAAATCAACAGCAGAAGGCATAAACTGGCAAACAGTTTGAAAATAACACTAAATAAAAACAATTAAAAATGCATGACCAAGGCTAACAGCAAACTTTTAACCCTGTCAAGACAACTCACAGAGTTGGTACTCTAAGTTCCCAAGTCCCATAGACTAGTGCCATTTATTGGGAGCAAAAATAAAGAGAATCTGAGACAAGTTCATCTCAGTTGAAGAAAAGCGTGCGTCTCCATGGGTCACACAAATTCCATTTCCATTTATATTCCTTCAGCTACAGAGAAACAAAAGGAGTTGAAAAGCCAGGTCTCACCTGAAGAATACTAAATGTTTTGTTCAAATAATCAAGTTTTGAAATTAAGAGTTCTTTACCCAAAAGTCAACATAACACCTATCACACTAATATGTCAAGTCAACATTTGCTGAAGTTTGCATCAACTCAATTCAATAAGGAGTTAGCAACTAAGTTATTTATATATTGCACATCTCTACCTAAACCCTTCACCACGAAAAATTCCACTGTGCAATGTTTAAAAAAATGATTCTCCACTGTTAGCTGAAAGGTAACCACCTATGAGACTGATATTATGCCAGCAATGCAATATAAACCACTACAGACAGTCTATCTCTCCATACCAATGAGACAGTAAAAACAAATCCCAATCTATTTTTACTGGAGATAACTCCTCCAGAAAGCACCTCTATTTTCTGCCACTAAGGTGAGTCAAGTACATAAACTACAGCAGATTAACACCTGTGTGACACTGAAACACTGTGTATCAAGCATGGCTTGAGTTCTCCATGTCAACAGCTTGATTCCAATTTCAGCATGCTATTGCTCCGTAAGGCATCCTGTAGATTTCTTTCTGCCTACTAAAATAAATGTTAACAATTGAGGTTCTTACTTATTAAAACATGAAAATGCAATAAAGAATTAATAGGGCTCTTTGTGTTATTCAATCTAATCCTACTTTCTATTTCACACTATCTTCACGTTTCCAGTGTACGGCAGACTAACTGTGCAAAATATGTCAATAGAGAGCAGGAAGTTCTGTCACTTAGGAAGGTACAGAAAGCAAATCTCTGTGAAGAAGACAATGATTAGACATCAAAAGGACCAGTGAGTAACTGAATAAACAAGTCATTTTAAACAGCAACTTCCGACTGTTTGCAAGCAGACCAGATGTAATACACTAAGTATACAAACATTAGAAAAACTTGTGTAAAGACTGGAAAACAGCGGTGAAAATTCTGCAGCCACCAATATATGTACTTATACAGAACAAACATTTCTAGTTCCCTCACATAACATTAAAGACACAGCTTACCCTTTCCACTTGTCCTTCTTTGTGCTTCAGCTTGTACACTTTAAGCTTAGGAAGGAAAGTCTCTGTGTAGTTCTTGTCTTCCATGCCTTGGAGCAGTACCCCATGGAATGCCAGCCTGCAGGTATTTGCATGAATATCTGTATCCAGCTTGGAGCCTATCACAAGGCACAGTTTAGGACAAGTGACTGGTTTTTCAAACTCCAGCAAAGCCCACTGTTGTTTTGGGAGCTGGACTTCTCCTGCCTGGTCATTTTCTTTGTTCTCCTCTGATGAAACTGAGTCCTTGGACAAATACTGCTCTTGATACAGATAATCTTTTTCAAAGTCAAAAACATTTTCTTGCATTTCTTCATTGAAGTCAGCAGGGGCTGGACTGAAAAACATCACTCTTCCCATAACTGTTTCATGACCAACTGTGATGTGGAACTTGGCCTTAGTCTGAAGAGCTCCTCGAAAATACTGTATTTTCTTCAAGGAAATGATTGCAGCGTGGATGGTGTGAAGTGAATCTGGGGTGCAAATCAGGCCTCGTTCCAGCAGTTTTGGATCAAACTGAGTTACACAGATACCTACTCTGTCACCCTGCATAGCACTAGTCACAGGAGTATGGAACATCTGCATGGACTTGACTTTCTTTGTTACCTATCGACGAAAGGAGAAGAAAATGAATGAAGCACTTCATTGCACATGAGTGCATTATAAACAGTCATGTCATATATATATATGCTTATATAAGGATATATCAGCCACATATGACACCCTGTCTTGCAACATGACTGACTTTATAGAAGAGGCCACAATTCAAAGAGTAGAAAGTGAATAGACTGAGAACATACACCACTGTCATTTAAAATTATCACGTATTTGAGCCTCTTAGCTTATTCTGCTTCTGTTTATCAGACTGGAAGATTCTCATGGCCACAATTACATTGGTAATTGCATCAATGTGCTGCAACATCCACAATACTACTGGCAAATCAACAGATATACTCACATCTTGGAATTAGTTAAACTGTCCCAAGCACGTTTTTCACCTTTTCCTTTTCTTGACCGTAGACAAATCTGTATATGTCTATTCCCAACATCAAACCCAGAAGGGAACAAACTTCAGGAACTTAGATCAAAATAGAGGATGAGATGAAAAATCTATTGGCTACAGTGAAACCTACAGTAACTGGAATATAAAGAGCTCTCCAAATAAGTCAGGAAAAAAAAATTATCACAGCCAACATAGAGAAAACTAATTTTAAAAAAAGGAAAAAAATCTAGCAGTTCCATATCTTTTGGAAAGTAACAAAAACCTCACTCTGTTTGGGAAATCATAATTATATAAATAAAAATGCTGATGAGCTTCACCACTACAAATATTGTTTGGGTTTCCTCAATTTCTGGCTGCTAACCAAAACCAAAAGAAACGCCCTTTTACAGATTATAATGTTATTATTACAACGTTTTGCAAAATAAATGCCACATCAATGCCTGTGAATTCTTGAAGAATCCACAAAATATTATGAGAAAGGAGATCAAGAGGTGTGTTCATGTAAGAGCTCACTAAAAATCCTGGACCAAAACAGTTTGTCAAGATCTTAACTAATGTCAAAACAGACTTAAAAGACCATTGTAAATACTCAGCAGAGTTTCAGTTTCAAGCATTTTTGTATTCAAACATATATTCACTATCCTTTTAGCTAAGCCTCTTAGACAGTACTACTCATCTAGATAAATTGGAGAGAAAAAATTTAGTGTTTACCTCCAGCTCTCTATTCACTTCCAACACTGTACTTTTGAAGGCAGAAAGTACAGGGGCTTGAATCAAAACTCTTCCCAAAACCTCCCATCTTTCATCCACTACCTCTTCCTCTCCAGTTTAAATCATTGTGAGAGTTGCAACACTTGTTGGTGACACAGGTAATATTTAAGGACTTGAAAAATAAAAATGAAAAGAACTTAAAAAGTGTTTTTTTAAACATAAGTATTCCAAAGATATAAACAAGCACTACAAGAATGAAACTGCCATATGAAAAGTACCATCCCAAACCATTTTGAAAGTCTTCTGTGACTGTACACGTGTTAATATTGGCAGTAAATCTTTCCTCTTCTACAACCATGAACAGGGTCAATAAATTGGCAAGAACCAAGGAATCTTCCAGCATTATCACTCCTCAAACCAAAACTGAAACCAGAGGATGCACAAAAAATCTGTTTTTGTAATGTAAATGGAGCCAAAAAGGCTTTTTCTTTAATAGCTCAGTTTATAATAGTATTTTTTAGAAACAACCCACCTAAAGAGCTGAGTGAAAATATTACAAAAATTACATTCTAGTCTCTAAAGCCACCTACATATATAAATCTGAAATATCTTCCACAGATAACATTAAAGAATAAAAACTGCATTTAGAAAACACAATTGTGTGCATGTACTCAGAATACATCTTAACTTTTAATTAAGCATTTGTGAAACTTTCCTCAGTGTTGTGTCTACTCTCTCCCCTTAACTCCAGTGCTGAGGTTTGATGCATCTGACATGCAGCCAAAAAAAAAACAATCAGAAGGAGAATTAACAGGTACTTTTGAAATCTTATCTCACATGATTAAACTTTTTCATTGTGATTTGCAGTTCTCAACTACAGTATAGAGAGCTGGGTTGTATCAGAATATTATTTGTGTCCTTCCATATTTCCCAGTGTTCCAGCACGTTAAACAGTATACAATAGAAAAAAATGGACAAAAAGTAGGCTGTAATTTCTACATGTAGGATAAACTTTGCAATGGAGTATGGATACAGGAGCATTTTCCAGTGTTGAATGAGGCTCCGATTAATTAATACATTCACTGACGGTCTTCATAGTCTCAAATACAAGTTCAAGAAAAGTTGTGGATCCTGACTAATTCTTTTTCAGAAAACATTATCCTAATTTAAAACACACTGAAAATCTGCAGAATCATGTAAAGTTCCCCCCCCTCTGCCCAAACAAAGGAGATTATTTGTGCTGTCCCCAACTCCCTCACAGGAGACAAGCACGGCAAATCCTGGCTGCACTCGCCCAAAGCTTTAAGAATCACCTTCCTTTGCAACCGGGTCTGGCTTTCAGACAGCCTTGCTTATCCTCAGACACAAGGAGGAAAAGACACTGCATTACTCAACCTACTGAAAATCACTTCCATGCTGATCTATCCAGTACTTCACATATGATTAAATCAGTACATCCACATTTGTTCTAAATAGTATTTATTATTGTATCTAAAGTTCTCCTGGAACTGGAGTTAGAATCTGACCAAAACAATGCCAGAGTGTGCATAGGTGAAGGGGGGAGAGGGGGTGGAATTAGGTCACCCAACCTGAGTTGGAATTCCATCTCCTTCAAAAGGTCAGACATGGAACCAGCAGAGAAGTGAAATCAGGGACTTGGTCTTTACCCACTGGATCAAATAACAAGGGCCAGAGTAGTTTTAAATCACTGACTTCCTGTTTTCTGAGCAGATCATGAACATCAGTACAGTATTTCATTCCATTTCATTCTGACCCCAGCTGACAGAGACATTTGCCCGTGATTTGAAATACTCCAAGTGTAGAGTTTTTCTTCGAAAGACTCTAGTACATAACTAAAATTCATCTTTGTTTTGTCTGGTCTTTAAAATACAAACCCAGAAGCACTGAAAAGGATGCAACTGACCTTCAGTATTATATTTGTTTCTCTTCTGCATATCTAGTTTCCCTATGTAAAGGATCCCTAGAAGTTATAACACAGTTCTAAGCTTTCACATATTTTCTTTAGCTTTATGGCAACGGATTTTTCAAGTAGGGACTTGGGGCTGGATCTCTCAGTCCACCGACTACCAAAAGCAATGTGTTGAAATCTTACATCATCTGTAGAGATTTGCTTCTCTTAAAAATTTTATTTGTATAATCACATTAATGTTCCTAAAGCATTGTGTAAAGGCCCATAAAAAGGGTGAGAAAGAAGTCTGTGTTCAAATGCAGATTAAAAAATGCAAAACAGAAATCAAAAGCACCCAAACAGTTTACCCTTGAGATAAACAAATGTATTCAATATAAGAGAACCCATTATTTGAAGACCAAAGGAAAAGCCCACTAACATTTTCAAAGCAGTTGGCTGCAGACTAATAGAAAACAGGATACGAAAAAACCCCACTAATGACTTTTTGCCCTGATATGTCAGAACTTCTTTTCCTTTATTTATCCAGCTTCCATTAAGTTATCAGCCATATGCCATTGCTCATAGCTTCTTCAGATAAAACCCAACCATCCTGCTGCCTTCCAATGCTGTGAGTGCATCTTTCTGATATGAAAGATACACCAACAATACTTCCCTGTAATACTGATGTGAAACTGTAAAGTTAAGATAATTAGTCTCAATAATCTGTTAGAGAAAATACTGATTATAAATGCAATTATTTATAAAAGGAGTATTATAAAAAAAAGACCCCACTTCAAATGCAGAGGACTCCAAGTAGTTTAAAAACAAATATCACACCACAGAGCCCAGCTAAGAGCTGCATTTTAAAGTTGCATCCAAGAAGGGAATGGAGCTGATAAACGAAGAAAGCGTAATTTCAGTCCTGAGGTTTAGAAATACACCAAGCGCAAGTCTGCCTGAATCAGCAGACGAACAAGAAAAAAACATTCAAACATTCTTGAGAAATATAAACTGGCCATACTTTGCAGCAAAGTGCCAAATACAAGAAACAGCACCTTAGTATCATCCAGAAGTGCTTCCTTACAGGTGAAGTGAAGCAGCAAACTATGGCCCAACTGCATGACCAAAATGCATCCCATATCTGCTGCTTTTGAAAGCAAGAACTTCCTTCCTATTGTTCTGTCACCAATCCAAACAAAGAAAAAGGCATTTCATCTTCCTGCTTCCAGTATCATCTCTTATTAAAAGGAAATGTAAGCTGTGAAGGTACAAGACAGCAACAACAAGCAATCAGAAATCAAAAGTCAAGGCCTCTCCTCTATCTAAATAAAAATAGAAGTATTTTATTTTAAGAAATAAAGTGTGAAATAGTTTCTAAATTCTCTTAAATGCTTTTGTGGCTCACTTCAAAACTCGTTAGTTCCAACGCCTTAACCAGGATTTCAAAACAGCAGAGAACAGCAACTGAACAGGAGCTGTCAAAAAAACATTGTTGAACAGCAAATCATACAATGCAAACTTCGCCCACTCTCGGGTTGTAGAGAGTTTTCTCTTCTGAGTCAACATCACAACAGCAGCTAGGACCAACTACAAAGAATAGAAATCTCAAAGAGTCAGAAATAGTTCTAAGTTTGTAAGTTCCAATAAGATCATGTGGCTTAATAGCAATTCTCTGAAAGATCTTGAATATTTTTAAAATTTATTATTTGTCCATGGCCTTACTTATCCTCCATGTGGGAAAGGAATATAGCATCTGGAGAAAAAACAATTTCACATAGAATGATTCTTTTGACTTATTTTTTTTAAGTGAGGTTTATAAAGGCATTCACCAAATAACCACTGCAATGCTTATATAACACCACACACATGCTATCAGATTGTATTTAAAATACTCCTCCTCCTGATAAAATAACACCATAGCCTGAAGAGCATACACTGCAACACTGGAATAAAGCAATATAAAAAGGGGAAACTAAAATGTATTTAGCTTATTTCCTTTCTTAGCATCTAATATATGACAGTGCACCCTGTAAATAAAAGAAGCAGGTCAGTGATCTTACTCTCATGCTGCTTGGCTTTAATACCGTAATTTTAATTTAAATTACACGTATGCTGTACACATGCACACCATCACAAATCAAAAATCAGCAAGCGTTAAGATTAAGATTTTGCAGGTTAAGTGATCTTCTCTGCCTATGCAGTCTGCTATAGCCTTTAAGTATATGATCCAAAATTTTTTCAAGAGAAAGTAATCCACCCCATGTACAGGTTGGACAAATATCACTGAGTAAGAAAACTATCCTCTAGTTATTTTCTTCTCATGACTGAACTGCCCTGAATTCACTATTTACTGCAAACCATCAAATTCACACTGTATTACACATGTACTACCTTAATGGAGTATTTATTTGGTAAACTCCAGTAACCTTGTCACTCCTGTGATATAACGTGGCATTATACCTCACTGCAGATAAACTGAACTGCATCATTTGTCACTATCCAAATTCTCGAGAAAAGCCCAATGTCTAGTTTTTGAGAGCAAAAGGCAGATTTTTCAGAATTATTATAATTTCATACCAATTTTCCCCATTCACAGAAAAGCTTCCAGTAGTCTCAACCACTTCAGGTAATCTTTAACTTGCACCAATCCTCCTAAATCCATCCCATACCTCTGAGCTGCCACACGAAAATGCTGGGAGAAATGCTGCCCACACCCCACTAAAGTCATGACTCTTCCTGTATCTGTGCTCTGCCCCGGAAAGCAATCAGGCTGCTCAAGCATGATTTGCCCTTGCAGCATCTCCCAGTAATACGTGTCCTTAATACGATCCGTGGCTCCCACCCCTTACCTCTACTCGGTATTCACAAGCAGAACACCAACAGCATGAAGCTGCGCTACGCTTTTATTTCCTCTCGGCATTGCCTCCTGTAGATTTGGGTGATTTTATTCACATAGGGAAGAACCACATCCCCCTTGTAGTCCTCTGGCCAAAATAGCCTAACAGCCATACACATCAAATGCGTGGTGCTGTGGGTAGGGAATAGATCCTCACACTCCAGGATGCCTTGAAGGATGCATAAAGCAGACACCTACCATATATCTTTTCATCTCAATATTACTAAATTTACTCACAGATTTTTTTTACCAAAAAAAGAGTATTAAGATGTCAAGTATCCTAAATTAAGTGGTACTGCTTATGCCATCTATCATTACAGATGACAAAGCATGTATTTTAAAAGCACAGTATATTGACAATGACTTTAGGCAGCAAGTATCTAGGCAAAGAATGTCAGATTCATAGTAAAACTATGAAACAGAAGTGGCTTGACATTCATATATATACCTATCAAAATTTCTGCAATTTATCAAAAATATTTCAATAAAACATTTTTCAAAGAAAAAAGCCAAAAAGAAGTCAAATCCAGTGCAAAATGATGGGTTAAAGAAAGGCTGCCCACAATTTTCTCCTTCCAATAGAACAAACTGATTTATTTTTTCCAAATAGATTTAGAACAATACTACTACTTTTATCTGAAGGCTTCAAAGTCACATGCAAAAGAATATATCACAGTAAACACAGGGTTAAAGGTTTTATAGAAGAACTTCTACTGGCATTTTTTTTCCTTCTTCTTGAAAAAAAAATTGTTTACTATCAGTCACTGAAAAGCATAAAAAGGAGGAAACTATAAGGTAAAGAAGTAAAACTTTTACTTGTAAGGAACACTTGGAGCTTTGTGAGAAGGCTGTTTTTGGTAGAATATGCGACATGTAGCCCAATGTGAGTAGTATTATATCTCAAAAATCAGTCCATGAATATACATAATCCAAAAGGTAATTCTCCCAATCTCTGAAATGTAATGGAGCCACTCTAGATCACTGAGGCATGAATATTTACCGTATTCAGGCTTTACTGCTCTCGATCTGGGTTCAATTTTGCAAATTAAAATGAAGGCTCTGTGGATAGAGAGATTAAAGAAGAGCATCCCAAAGCCTGCCTGTTTCCTTGGTGTGGTAGCAGTGATCTGGTTACCCTTCTGTTAGGTTATTTCTTTTTACTTAATGGAGTAGGTCAGAAGCAATTGAGAGTGGAAAGAGGAGGTCATGATTGGGTCACAACCTTGGAGTTAAAGGCTCACTAAGGAAAACAAACATAGAGTGAACATAAAGCTCCATTTAAAAATAAAATCTGTAATGAAAAATAATATTTTCAACTCTTTTTCACTTCTATTTTGACAGGTCAAGGAGAAAAATAAGAACAAAGTTCTTTTGCTCATTTCTTCCACATGAATAAAGTTCTCCTGTCCGTTCTCTAGAATAAGCTTGTTAACAGAAGCCATGATTTACATAAAACAAAACAAAGGTGATGAATAATTACTGAGAGATCTGGTAGGCTTCATTAGCTGTGGCAAACGTTAACATTAATTGTGATGATTTGTACATTTTCTAGGAAATGCTTGGAATATAAATACAACAGCACTCCAGTGTAATGCAACAAACAAGCAAACACAAGCATGCACATAGGTACAAATCAAATGATATGGTACTACTCCTAGTGAATTCCTGCTACTAATTACAATCAAAACAAAGGCTACCTCTGCTACGAGAAGAAAAAGGGAATTAATTACTATCAGACAAGTAGTTTTTGCAATACTTTTTAGTTTATGAAATAAAAAACAATTGGCATACAAAATCTTTATAGCTTTCCCTCGAGGCAGGATTTTTTTAGTGGCAAATTTTAAGGAGTTCAACTGGTAAGCAATTTTCTATTATAAGTCAGTAATAGTGATTAAGATTATACAAGTAAATTTATATCCTCTGGATTGTATGATACTTGCAAAATCTAGGCAGTTAAGTCTAGAGTAAAGGACAAATGGATTTATCCCTACCACCTTGGCAAATAATACTTAGCTATTAAGGGAACAAAGCAGTG
Organism: Serilophus lunatus; assembly: GCA_013399895.1. Classification (NCBI taxonomy): domain Eukaryota; kingdom Metazoa; phylum Chordata; class Aves; order Passeriformes; family Eurylaimidae; genus Serilophus; species Serilophus lunatus. The sequence continues at coordinate 60,476 of VXBA01003238.1, read as the reverse complement.
TGGTGCAAAGTTGGCGGCAGCAAAACCAAATTCTAATGCAAAGATACATGGTTAAAAAAAGCCAAATTTACAGAAATGATTCTGATTGATCCATTCAAATGAAGACAGGGGAAGAAGGGGGCAAAAGGTCATAAAAACCAGGCAAAGAATGAAGATACTGCATCTTATGAAACTGGAAATAAAGTCAAAATTTAGTCATTATCAACTAGAAAAAAAAACAGCATTTACCATACAGAGGTGCCATGTCACAGCTTATGAAATAAGAAAATCACACTTCTTTGCCTCTGAGCTACATCCTGGTACCAAAGGGTTACTGTGCTTTAAAACCTTCAGCAACAGCTTTACTAAACATTTAATATTTCTCTTTCTGCTTTCTTAAAGGCCCCAGATGTGTTCTTGCAGATCAAAAGAGACCAACTTATAAAGTTAAACGAAATCAAGGGCTTTTGTTCCGAGGCATCGTTGCTGAACTAATTATTCCTGGATGTTGTTTAATGAAATAGTGGTGCCATATATTAAAACAGTTAACAGGATGAGTTGTGTGAGTTATAGGAAAGGTCTGATCTGGGATTATAAATTTTAGATTTTCTTCAAAGGAGATGAAACAAACTACTCACAACTCCCCAGTCCTTTCTGTCACTGAAAGACTGAAATAAAGGAACTCAAAAATATATGAAAGTTGAAATATCATTCTCCATATTTACCCTTCCCTGAATGATAGAGAACTAAAGATGGGGGAGTTCAAAAACCTCCCGAGATTCTTTGAGATGGGGAAATGAAGATCTAAGTTATTCTGTCTATTCCCTGAACGCTTGAAAGCGCAAGTTAAAATAAATATTGGTAAGTCTTAGAAGAAACTTCATTTTAGATGTACATATGCAAAACAAGAAACTACTCCCATCTTAGAGCAACCCAATGCAAATAGATACCACAGCAATTAGTATTTTTAGTAACAGGGAAAAAAGGCAGGGGCATAGGTAGTCAAAGAGCTATTCCAACATTGAATGATTAGCAGAATTGGATCTTTTACACTATTCTGCAGCCCACAACTGCACTAATATTTTTGCTCAAATGCATATTTCACTATACATCTACCTTACTGAGAGAAACAAAAGACTCCTAAGATCCCTAAAGACATCTAAGGCTAGGAAGGCAACTTTTCACTCTTATACAGTCACACAATAAACACTTAATTTCCCTACTGATACTTTCTCCTGTGTTTGTATTTTACAGCCTGACACAGGCCAACCCAACACTTGACACCTAATTAACAGACCTAGGAGCTGGAGGTCCGTATATTGATCACACTAAATGGGATTAGTGTGAAATAAAAAGTTCAAAGGGTCTTGACCAAACTTCACCACAGCCCAGCTGTGACAGCTGCTATGAATTTGTGTATCCAGTGCCCCACGTTTTTATTGTGGGGTCTGGCACACAAGAGTAGCAGCAGCCTATGAGATCACGAAGGTTCACCTAACAATGTCAGGCTCTGTAACTGTAGTGACTGACTGCAGAAAAAATCCTCTTGCTTGTTTGCATAGGTCTTTTTGATTAACTCATGAAAAGGGTCCCTCACCTCTGATACAACAAGCATTTACAATAGACAGTTGTGACTTCTTTGCCTCTCAAGGATTTGTTAACTTGCTATGAAAGAGCTGTCCAGTTTGAAAAACCCCAGGACTGACTATAAAAGAAATAATTCCTGATGCATACCTAGTATATTCTGAAAATGACAGCCAGGAGCTGTATTCAAATCATAGAAGTACAAACTATTATCTTCTAAACTCTTCTAATCTATTATCTTTCTATTTCCCTAAATCTTTCAGCTGTCATCAGGTGAATAAATATTTTTACATTTCACAGACAGGCACTACTTAGTGGCAGTCCTATTGACATGATTTTTAAAACCTTCATCAAGATTCAAAGAAATTACAACTATCACCAGCATATTTTAGTATTTCTGAGTACCCACGCAAATACATTTCTTATTTAAAACATGCAGACTCATTTTCCAGTATCAAGTATCACAGACACCTATAAGAGAAACATGGGACACCAACTGCAACTTAGGGAAGGGAACAAGCCCATCATGCAGAGATGTGCAAGTACCACTCAGTACCGCACACTGGATAATGTGATGTTTACCAAAATATTCAGGATAAACTATTAACAAAATGCAATTTTGCTTTTGTTGGTGTTTTTATGTATTGATTTGTTTTAGGACACACTCCTGACAGAATATTTTCCAAAAAATCTGAGAAATGTCTGTCCCAGGGATTTATATATCCACAATAAGGTAACATTCATCAGTTAGGAAAACACCTGTCAATTTAGAAATAATTTTAATTCATTATGGGTCTTTTTAAAAGAAGCTAGATGTCATCCATGAAGGAACCTTAAAAATAGGTTCACTGATGTTGCAATATGAATGTTAAAAAGAAGAGGCAGTGCTAGAGCCGACACATAAAAACATCTGACAGTAGATCACCAAAACCAGAAGCTTGGTAGAAGTAATGGAAGCAATATGAAGCCTATGAAAGAAGAGTTACTGTTAATGCCGGCAAGTAAAGGTATTTCAAATATTAAAGAACAACCTTTATACAGCATTGCAGCACACAAAAAAATAGCTTTCCGTTTATCTCTTTTTGGGGTTGTTTTTTTTTTCCCCCCCCTCTGTGTATCTCTCTCCTGCTTGATTTTTTTTTCTTACACAATCTTTCACTTCCTGCCCTTTGGGTTACAGGGCTGTAGCTGCCCAGTCCCACCTGCTGAGACAATCTCCCTAAAATGGCCAAGGACATTTCTAAGCACCACAATTTGGCTTTCAAATTAACATTCCGAGGCTGGAAGAAGATTTCAAATCTGTCTGCTCTGTCTGCAGCCTGGACTGGAAAACTGCAACTGTCACTCCCTCCAAATCCTGAAAGCCAGAACCTTTTCTTTTCAATTTGAAGCTGAAATTACATGTAATCCAAAGTGTGCAGGACGTAAGAAATTCTTTGAGATGACTGAATCCAGTCCAAAGAAAGGTTATCTAGCCTATGCAGCAATACAAAAATTTTTCATTATTCACTATATTATTTAGGTTTGGGTTGGGTGTTTGGGGGGTGGCAGGGGGGGTCTGGGAGTGCATTTTTAAAAATTCCATGAGATTTTTTAGAAGTACTTCATAATTAGGTTTCCTTATTTGCAGATTTTTTTCACCATAGTTACTAGCTCTCACAGCTCCAATATAGCAATATATAGATAACAATATAGCAAAACTCACTGTGCTACCAGTTAATTTTCTCTTTATATTAAAAGATGCATTGATACTATTCTACAGTAAGTAAAAACATAGAAGATACTCATACCACAGCGAGACTGCAAGATCTGGTGACTTTGGGAGACTGGACAAAGATACAACTTGGGATGCACCCTTCCAGTCCCGTAAGAGTTTTACAGCACAATGCAAATGGCTTGGAAAGACAATAGAACTTCATTGGAAGTGACTGAGCTATTCAGAAAGTAAAATGTCTAACTAGAAAAACCAACAAGTCCAGAGTGAATCTGAAACTAAAAACTGACCATGTAATTCAAAAGAAAAATGTAAACGTTAGAAACTCTTGCTACTACAGCCAGTGTTCATTGGAGGAAATTAAGTCAGCAAGTCGGCAACTGGTGGAAGTTTTATCACTGTCTATCAACAGGAGAAGTGGGGAAAGATATTTTAAACAGAGATGAGGCCAAAGATAAATAGAAAAATAAGAAAAGCTTTTAACTTGGCCAGTAAGCCGAGTTTCTACAGTCCCTCTAAGGAAATCTTTGCTTTAAACTAAAGAGACTGAGCTTCAAGAATCAGCAAAAGGAAAAGGAGGTAAAAAATACTCATCCAATATTTAAGCATACATTAATATCCCACTTGCTCTACATTCCATATGTAACATATCTTCCTTCAGAAGATTAAACTTAGAGGAGAAAGAATTTTTTACATCAAGTTCAATAGACAAAACCACTGCTGTTAGCCACTTTTCATTTTTCTGTCTTCATTAAAAAGCAAAGCAATACTGTACAAGTGGAATATTCTCTGTTCAGCCACCGTAATTTTTTGCATCCCTTTTGGAGATCATATTTTAAAACCATGACAGTTTTTTCTCCCTTTCCTGCTAAAGGTAGGTAACACTTATTGCCTTTGAGTTTATTTTATTAGAGTGGGATAAATTGCACACTGTTTGGAAAACATTCCATCCCCTTTTTTTCTGAAAATATTATTTAAAATTCCAAAAGGATTTTAACAAAAATATTTAACAAAAGTATTTTACAAAAGCGTAGGGTTAGCCTATTAGAACAGAAAGTCTGACATGTTATTTAAGGCAAAGGATTATTTCAGTCATTTAAGAAGAAAAACATGAAACCCCAGTACCTTACCAACTACGTAACAACGAAAACGAAGTTGCAATGAATTCCAATCTAACCCTCAATAGTGGATTCCAATTACCATGCTCACAGGAGGAAGAAAAATATTGACAAAATATAAGACCATTTTTTCTGATAAAATAGTGAACACTATTGCAGAAAACATTCCACAGATGTAAATCGACAAAGAAAATCAGGCTCCCGCTCAAACTTCACTCTTTTCAGTCCTGCTAAACCCAAGGTACATGAAGGCATGAACTCTGTACAGAGACAAGGGAATGAAAAAAGGATGACAGTATGAGGCTTAGCAGCAAACAAATAGCCTTCCTGTTATACATTTTAGTAGAAACATTAGTTAAACTTAGTAGGCTTTGTGGTTTAATATACATTCAGCACAAGTAATTTTTCTACAAGTCTTTGGCTCCATCTGCTGACTTTTAATATTAAAAATAATTGATGAAGTTTAAAATGTTCACGGCTTTTGGAACATTTAAGTCCTCTACATTTTTGTAACTGTGGTCCAAAAGGTATAACTAAATGTCACACGTATGTGGTCTAGTAAATGTGTCAGTTAAAATTATCTTGAAACAACAACATACCGGGTCTAAGGAGAAGGTACCTGAGTGAGCCTTGGATGCACAAGCAGTAAACAAATCTTACTTGGCAGACTGGCTAGAATCAGTTCAAACAGGTATATATCTGGATGTTTATGTCATAGAACCACCCAGCAATTCACTCCAAATCAGAGAAGTGAGATTCTGAGCAGACGAATAAAAAGAATCCAAGATCTATAACATAACCCTTTTGAGAGCTCATTGGAGGCATTTGCTCAACACCTGCCTGTGCTGGTTTCAGCTTCTCCTATTTTCACTGAGGTGTCTGCTTCAAAGAAACTAAAGCTTTTTGTATTTATGAAAAAATAGAAACATGCAAAATAAGCCTGAAGGCTCAAAAGCCCAAATATTTGCCTGTTTCAAGCCTGATTTTTCATTATTGCAGAATTCTGATCATTATCAAAGGGGTACAAACTCAAACTAGATAAAATTTCCACATAAGAAGTTGCATCTAAATGCTCTTTAAAGGTAACAGGGGAAATTCTTACAAAACCCACATTAACAGTACTTCATTGGTCATTTTTTACAGTTAAAAACTAAATTTGTCATTAAATCAAAGCAATCTGATTTACACCAACACTGAGCTCTCGTGGCTGCAAATTATTTGTGCAGTAACTGGGATAATTGGCATCTCTCACAATCTGTTTTTCTTTACAACCCTAAACTTGTATTAGAAAAATCTAACGACCCTCACCCACCACCACCCCACCTTGCCCCAAAAACAAGCCAAAGCCCAACACATTCAACTGTGCCATATCTTTGCACTCTGAAAAGTACTTTCTTCTCACTATCTATCAGCGTAGGAGACATGTTCAGCCTCTCAAATCAAATTTCACTTGTTGCTGTGTATGGGGAAGATTTTTTTTAACATGCTTCTATATGACCCTACCGGAGTCTTAGTATCTGACTTACAAACACATGTAAAAAACGATAGAATAAATTATTTTGGTGAGTCAATTTAAAAACAGAATTAAGTGTGAACTTTAACTGTGGTGAAGTTAAGACTAAACAGAACCTGAACCAGACCCTAAAGTACACTCTTATCACAAAAAAAAAGGCTCATCTTCATAGCTTTATAGAAAAAAAACCAACTCTTCTGAAATGAAAATATAAAAATTATAAAATATAAAAAAGAGAGAATATGCTTACATATAGCATACACCATAAATGCTGTAGTTTCCAAAAAAGTTTTTAAAAAAACTATTAAATGTTTATAATGTCATTTAGAGCTGAGACTGAACATAAGGAATCCACTACAAAAGTCATTACTTTCAAAAACTTAAAACAAACCACAGGAACCCAATTTCTGAACAAAGATTCCAAATAAATTTTAACAGAGTAGGAAGCATTAGGAAGATGTGAGACTCATTTCTGCATGGTCATGCTCAGATACAGGTATGGGGCAATACGTTCAAAACTATACTTATGTAAAAGTTCATACTTGGGAAAATTATCACGACACAATTTAAGATTAAGAGAGACATTAAAGAAACTAATTAATAAATAAAAGCAAAACTTACATTTTTAAGCAAAACTTAAAAATATAATCATATTTGAACACATACCTAACCTGGCAATTTGATTTTTCATATGCAGGAAAACAGCAAGAAAGTCAGCAAGTGTATTGTAAAGTACTGTGCATAACTATAAAAATTTAAATCACATCAGTGAATTCTCTGTCAAAGTCTATCTAAATCCTGACTCAATAAAAAGCCTTGGTTGGTGTCAGCTTCACTAGATGACACAGAGCAAATGAAAGGCAGGATTAAAACTTCACTTCTGAGCTGATCAGAAGGGACCTTGTCCATCAGGGACAACAATGTAATGTAAAAGAAAAGGCAGTAATACTATGTTTGATTTGCAGAGTTACAGTCACTGTGCCAGAAAACATTAACACTATGGATTCAAAATAACGTTAACTCGGCCCATTCCTCATTGTGGATATCTAATGGTATGTTTTTACAACTGTTTGTAATGTACATGTCAGATGGACTAAGTCTTTTTTGTGAGTCACACTATAGCCACAAAACTATACCTGAACGTTAACTTTTCTTTCTCCCACATCCCATTTTAAGTCTGATGCAAAAAAACTGCTTTGCCCATCTTTCTTCTTGTATATCTTCCTATGTATCTTGCCAATATTAAATACATGCAACCTCCAGAGAAGAATTAGAATCACCCTTAAAGAAACCAACCAACCAAAAAACACACCAAAAATTTATCACGCTTTTGCTTTTTCTAATCAAAATTAAGAGAGTAAATTTGTGTAAAAAAAACTGTCAAAACAAAGAAGACCTCAAAACCCCTAAAAATCAAAAAAAAACAACAAACCAAAACCAAACCCAAACACCACAAAAACACCATAAAACCAGTGAATAGAACCCTTACCTTCACATTCTCATTTCTGGTTTTGCTAGAAAATTAGCAGTGTTTTTTAAAAAATATTGTTTAGTTTCGTATCAAATGCATTCCTTGAAAATTAATTTTTATATCCCCCTCTAAAACACATCAATATTTCTGGTAATCTCCCAAATCAGTCTAGTGCATACATGTTTCAAAGAGCTGGAGGCTACTGAAGCCACAATTGTCTTCTCTAAACATGTTCTCCCTAATCTTATTTACCCTTTATTATCTCTATTTTTAACAGTAAATCTGATGTTGGCAAAAAATTCTCTCCTTACACCAAGACTTCAAAATCTCCAAGAACCTCCCTGAAAGGGCAGCTAGAGCTTGTGATCTTAGCTCTGACAACCACTGATGTGCTGTCTGCACATATCACACATCTGAAAAGTGGATTTAAAAATGAGAGTTCAACAACCTCTGCAGATAAGATGGGTGGGCAGTGAAAGTGAAGATGAAAACAAAGCAAGGACACAAGTAAAAGGCAAGACTTGAAAAAAAACAGAACTTCGTACTACAAAAATTTGTTTTGATCTCAACTGTACCTTAGAACTTGCTGCAAGAAAGAAAAGCAGACACAATGATTTCTACCAGCTTAGGAGTTTTCCACCATCTTCTCACTATTCAGAGAAATGCATGCCTAAAAATTATTAACACATCAGAATAAATTATGCTGCATTTCAATCTTATGTAGCATCTCAGATACACCAGAGAGCTCAGAACAAGTTAGGGCCTTGCTCTGTACCACTGTGTTGGAGAACTTCCTCCATCTCCACCCATAAGAGATTAAAGATCTACCTGGAGGTGAAGATATTTAATAACCCTCTCTAAAGCCCAAGCAATAAAGCAGCCTTTGTCAAGACTGAAAAGAAACATTAATATGAGGGTCCATGCCACCTTAATACACTTTGTACAAACAACTGCTTTTCCTCAAACAAGAGTATCATGTCAACAACAAAAATGGAACATTTGAAACAGAAACATATGTTCAAAACATTATTCTTACTCGATCACCACTTGACTCCAACTCTCTCCCAAAATTCAATGTAAGATAGCTTACAGTAGGAAATTGTATTTTATTTTATGAAGTTTTTATGAAGATTTGTATTTGGACGACACCAACTGGTGTTGCTTTGTGCTGACTCAAGGCCAAACCAGACATTTATTTTAGTCTTATTGGGCTTTTATTTCAATCCTTTAGTAAAAAGACATATTTAAGTTTCCCCTCTATTCTGTGGTTTTGTTTGGAGTGTTTGTGGCATACCTGCACATTCCTCACTCCCTAAAGACTTCAAATTATTGTCAGCTAATCTCCACAAGCAGGATCAATGTCTTCAACTGGGCAAAGAAAATACCACATGAATAATACCTGTATTTCAAGACTGAACTGATTCATAATAACATATACTTCTTCCCTAAGCCACCATTTAACTTATTGGAGTCCTATGTAATAGATGTTGCACACCAGACAAAAATCTTTTCTAGGGATGGTTAGCATAACAGGCTATTGAAACTCATTATAAAATGAAAATGATATCAAGAAAAAGCAACTACAACATAGTAATTGAAACAAAGAAAACCAATTCAAGTAAGTTAGATAAATACCAAGAAAGCAGAAAAACTTCAAGAGGTTCTGACACTCTATACAGAACTTAGATGATAAATTCCTGAACCATTTTCAAACACCTCTATCCCTTTTCTGTTAAGAAAACAACTTCGGCATCTATTTATATATCACAGTCATTGCTTCCAGAGTTAATCTCTTCTCATGGCTGATTTCTGCCGCCTAAACTGAACAAGGATTAAGGCCACTTCTGCCATTCTTTTGCAGAATCTATTATATACCCTACATATATATGAGAAAGAATATATCTTAAAACAAGTTGCCTACAGAGAAACAGCTCAACTACTAAATCTAACCTTCATAAAGGCCTGATAGTTTTTAAATGTCCAATTTTAGCATTTAAAAATGTACTAGCTACAAACACTCTTTAAAAGGCTATTTGACCTTTCCTTGTTATTTCTAAAGTGTGAAATGTTTATTCTCGATTATTTATTCATTAGAGGAGAAAGCAAGAGAAGCCAATTTTATGTCATATGCTTTGAAGCTAATCTTTACAACCATGAAGAGCCTGGGAAGTTTGTAGCTTTCATTTCAGACAGCTGCAAATGAAAATCCGTATCTAGGCATTCATATCATGTTCATCACAGTGCTATCTGGGCAGCTAACCTAATTATATTATTCCAGCTGATACTGTAAATATTGGCTCTCCCTAGTATTACTTTTCCAATTCAAGCTGCATCAGCTATTACAACAAAGTTATGGAAATACTTCAGTGAAGAGATGCATCTTACACTTAGTTTCAAAAATACATGTTATTGTCACAGGCATATGATGACAGGTTCAGGTGATCAGCTAAACAAACATTTAAAGAGCAAAGTCAATTCTTGTATCATTTTCATAGCAGTACCAACGAATAAAATTTAGAAAGTTTTTTAAGTGGGGTCATCTCAGAAACACACAGTACAAGACAGGAAATCCAGAGGACTTGCTATGGTGTTACAGTAATACTTCAAGAAAGTACTCTGGTAATAGAGTAGTTAGAGATTCTTGGGCACTTATACACTAGTCCATTTTCTTCTGTCTTTTTGTCAAATTTATCTTCAGCAGTATTGATTAAATAATCTTTTCAATATTCAGATCCTTTTTTTGCCAGTGACCAGAACTGAGCAGAACTTTGTAACACGCAGGCCACAGTTTAGTTAATGTGGCACTTGCTGACTTGTTCTGCTTTTTAAAAGCCTGATCAAATGAGGAATTGTACTGTATATAGATAATCAAAGAATCAAAAGTGACATTCCCTTTCTTTATGTAGTTACTGACATTTTGCCAAAGCCTCCAGCACTTCAATTTAAATATTTAAAACACAATAGTTACTCTCCATCCTAACTGAGCCTGCCCATACTAATGTTACACTCACAGCAGGAATGCAATGAGAATGCTGTGTTTACCATACAGGAGGTTACCTTCCAATCACTATTCAAGGATTCCACTAAGATTCCTGCCCAAACAGTATGTGCATGTAGGTCTGTTCTCAATTCGACTGGATTGAGAACAATTCTACCTGATAAATTAAAAGAAATGAAAATAAAGTTAATGATCTGGCAGCAGCAATGCTTAAGCAAACAAATTATGCAAACACAAACCAGCCATCCTTCGCTTTAAGAAGTTGCCATGAAGTTTAAGCAAAAAGGCATTTGGATGGAAGTTTGTGATTACTATAGCTATGTCCATTAATTTAGTTTCAAACTGACCTTGAACCACAGGCTACATAAACCTAAGAATGCAACACCTGATCCCTGGAGCTACAACTGTTCAACAGGAAAGAATTTACCTACCAAGTCTAAGGATAACATGTCTCTTTGTTCAGTTGAACCCCAGTTGTGGCTCAAGTCAACTTGAAAACTTTTGTCTCCTATACACAACTTACAGAATCATTGCTTAGAGTACCCACGTTAGACAGCTCTAGGTCTCCTTTTCAAATTATAAATGCAGCCCCAGGAATAGAACAGCTGGCATGTCCTGTAGAGGAAGTAGCAGAACCTGCTTACTCATCTTCAGATGCTGCCCTTGAAAGAGTTTATCAGGTCTTGTCCTTTCTCTCATCAGACTCACTCTGGCTTCATCCTGTGAAAACAGCTTCAAAAGCATCACCTCAATGTTTCTCATCTGCCCCTGACTAATGCTGGTTTTAAGAACTAGAGGTTTTAAGTCAAGATATACTCAAGGGGAAGAATGTATACGCATCTGTACTATTACTCAAAATTGCAATAAGCAGCTGGGAAAATGGAGGGAGAAAAAAGTTTCAGTAATCTATGGCACAGGTAGAAAGGATCAGTCACTTTGAAGAGCAAAAACTCTTGAGACTGGAAAAGAAGCTAGAGATGGACAAAAAGAAACAGGCAGGAGAAAAAGTAAAACAAGCACATAAAGGAAGTTAAAGCAACATAGAAAAATTGAGATGTCAAGTGTCATCTAAATAGCTTATTAGTTTATTTCCCACCTTGTATTTCTGTAACAACTTCCTTCAGCTTTTCTAACAATTCTCATAGGACAATTATTTACTGAAACCTAAACATATAACCCATAATTTATCTAAGAAAATCAGTCATTATATCAAATAAAAGTATGACATTCACCTCACACAGTATTTTCATCTACTCAGAGCTGAGATCATGCTGTATTATTTTTACATTTTGAACCTCATTGAACAAACTACTTCTAAGGCAATAACAACTCTGTACTTTAACTGTTAAGGGAAAATTATCTGCATGGCAATTGCACAAAACACATATTTCAAATTATCTCACATATTAAGAACCACCAGTCAGCACTGCAGATAACTCTGCACAAGCAGTGTCATGGAAACACTGCAAAAGTTCAAGTGTACCTTGGAGAACAGGACTGTTTCCAGTAACGCTGCACATTCACATGGAGCCTTGATCCCAACAATTATTTAGGAACAGTCATTAAACCATTTCAAGATGGTTTAAGTGGATAGAAGCAATGAAGAAGTTAAAAATGTCTTCTTTTTCAGATTCACTGTACAAAAACTCGTACTCTTCAGATAATTTTTCTGATCCATTAGAAGGCAACCTGTATCCCAACTGACTCTCTTTGGCAGGGAGCATAGGGCACATTAAAGACCTCAAAGAAAAGCTGCAGATGAATTTCAGTATTTGAAGAGTTAATTGGCCAGCACTGACTAGGCCACTTTTCTGCCTACAAAGATCACATTAGACACACAAGCTCCAAAAATACAGTGTATGGTTTGGATTAGCACTGCTCAGGTTGGCTGCTCTCCCCTGGCTTCCTTCCCTTCTGCTCTTACCAAGTAGAAAAAATTTCAAAACCCTATGATATGTATCAAGATCCTTTTCTATTATGTATTATCCCTGGTCCTCAATAAAACAAATCTGCATGCACAAAGTCCTGTATCTTGTTCCCCCTTTTTACTGCCCTTACACAATCCTTAATAAAAAATTGCAAGCAATGTGAACTAAAGCACTGTATTTCAGTAACAGGTAGTGAAAGAAGAGCAACATAGAAATCTCTTCCTGAGCATTTCTATTCCAGAGGCTTTTTTGAAAGTCTAACGTTAATTAGACTTTTATGGGGTTTTTTATAAAAAATAAAATTGATTCTATTCATCATGGTCTTGAGGTTTTGGTGGGTTTTTTTGTTTTGGTGGGGGTTTTGGGGTGTTTTTGAAGGTTTCACATTGGTTTGGCTTTTTTTTTTTTTAAGTGTGAACTAAAACAGGAATAAAGAACAAAACCAAAAAAACCACACAGTAAAAAGTTACAAAACCATACTTGAAAATGAGGGAACTTCTTTAGAAAGAGCTCTGCATCTGCTACTCTTATTCTGCTAAGAGATCAAGCCAAAAAGATTCGAGAAGTTTTTATTGCCAGATCTGAATTTCATTCCACAGGCACTGGATCAGGTCTTTAATCCTTTACTTAACCACAAAGAACTGTGCTGAGGAGTTTAGTTCTTCCAAAACAACTGATAATATCCTAAATGCTGAAAGCAGAGTACTTCCACTATAAGCCAAATCCTGCATGTTTTGCTTTTAAGTAATGCCATAGCAGATGCAAAACCAGTAGGATTCACACTGATGTTTTCTAGGAAAGGAGAAAATCTCAAAAAAACACAACCCATGCTTTAGAAGCAACAGACAAAGAGATAGCTTAATTCTTGTAGTGAATTAAATATAATGTTATACATGTGGTTTATTCTTTTAATTTATTGATTTAGGATTTACGATTCTTTTATTTTTTCACCCACTTATTTTAATATGTGCTGTGAACTGCCATGACACAATTTTATCCGTTACATTTAGTTGATTCCAAAAAAAAAACCCAACCAATTTTCTGAACTTTCTTTACAGGATTTCAATGAAAAGAAAACATTCAAGGCAAGCAAGACTCCTTCCCCAGCAGAGGAACTGTAGCATTTTAAAGGCTGCTTGTATCAGCACTGGGCAAGAAAAATCCAAGCAGCATTGGAAAAAACAGATCTTGAAACAGTATTCAGATAATCTCAGAAAATTCAGCAAGGGTTCTACCTATTTGCAGTGCAAAAAATAGTCAACATTGACTGCAATTTGGAAGGGGTCTATGAGGCCCAAAGAACTCAAGTAAAAATTTCTTTAAGATTTCACCATGAAAATCAATATAAAAATGTCTTTGTGATCTAATTCAGTGGGGTTTGATCCAACTTCATTCTCTGAGATTTCAATGTCCTCTGACAATGCTTAACTCCAATTATGCAGAAGACCTTAAACTAAAATTGGTTCTCAGTACATGTGTACACTAAGGCTAATACTAATCAGAGGTCCTGGGACATCAGATAGGCTGAAGTACTCATGTGGACAAAAGCTGATCTCTCTTATGATTTTAACAGCTATATTAGTGCAAAGGAAATAATTTTGCAAATACGATTTGATTTGTTGTATCAGATAGTGAGAAAAAATGTGTGCCAAAACACAGTCCAAGGTTATGCAGTCAAGAAAAAAAGCTTAGAAGAAAACATCTCTTTTCATATGGTGAAAGTGTATGAAGCCATGAAGCTTCCCAGCATCACACTTACAAATGGGCGCTCCTTAAAAGTTCATAAAGTCAATGTAATTTGCAGCAAATAGGTCCTTGCCAAGACAGAATCCATTACCAGTTTAAACCAACATTCTCATTTACTAGGAGACTTAACTAGATAAACAGAGACTAGTTTCTCACTTTTTTCCACGTTTGACATCTCACACAACTTCTTGAAATTCAGAGTCCTGAAACTACAAAGTACTTTCCAACTACAAGGGAAGCATTTCATAAATGTGCTTGCAACTTTAAAGATCAAAATGCTCCACATTAATAATGGCAGTTGGCTACTACAAACCTCCAGGATGGGTGAAGGTTGGACTCGGTATGAACATTTCTCTTTCCCTTGAATGGCAACAGCTCAACCTCACATAGCAGATCAAAAACCTGAAAATGTCTAAACAGGCACCTCTCAAGGTCAGTCCAATGACTGGCTGTCCATATGATTTATTACACAAGAAATAACTTTGTACCATACGAGATACATTATTCAGTTGCAGCACACAGCAGAAGTCCCCGTGCTGTCCTCTACAGAAAAACATGAATTTAAATGCTCAGCAGTAACACAGGTATTCAGCCTTCAAGACGCTCATAACTTCTGACACACAGAGTGGAAAGTGGCAGCACGCTGTACTTCATACAGGCTCCAACACAGCTATGAACCCCCATCAGCCACTCAGCTTGCATCAACTTCCTCCAGAATTTGTCAGCCATTACATTAAGCAGGACAGACACAAACCTGACTATAAAGCAAGAAGGAAAGTTTCTACTTCTTGTACTCCTGAAAAAAAAAAAACCCCCAAACTACAGTGGTCTTTGTACTTGGCTGCCATGTACGTGCCCTGTGGCTCCTGTGGACCTGCAGGTAAGGCGGATGCTGAGTGGACACTTTCAGGATGATCAGATTAATATCTATTAGCTGGCTACATCTATCTCTGCCTCCTCACTCCATTCAGCCTTGGCCTCTTCTACGATCTGTCACAACTCTAAACACAGAATGAGTTATACTAGCCAACCTGGAACATTTTCTGTGCCCTATTAACATCTCACCTGTTTTACCCAATCCTAGTATTTCTAATGTGCTTGCAAATGTGAAATCCACAGCTAGAATCACTAGCATGGTCTCACCCAGATAATGAAGGCAAAGATACCTTTCTCCCCCTTAAAAAACCCAACAACTTTCCCTTTTCATCTAAAGTATGGTATAAAAAGACACAGCAGCACTAAAATTTGACATTCATCCTCACTTAAAGTCACTAAACAATATATACCTAAGATATCGGTAAAATAAAAATCTATCAGTAAAATAAAACTAAACTGGAAAATCCTTATTCTTCAAATGCCTCGAACTTTTAAAAAGCAAAAACAAAAGTGTCACAAGTTGTTACAGTTTATAAACTGAAAGATGGTAGAATTTGAAAGACCACTGAAATAATCTTAAAGGACATTTAGAATTCTGCCAACACTACATTTTTGCTGCAGAAATCCTAGGTTCATTCTCTTCAAGGCGGATTTCAAGTGCTAGGGAGCAAATAGTACTAACTCAATTGGATAGTGAACTGTTTGCTGTGTCAAAGCTTTTTGCCAAACACATATATATAATTTTTCTTTTCGCTATATGGATAATCAATCCCAGATGGCAATTTACATAGGCAAAGCATAAAGGAATCTATGCACTGCTGGTGCTCTCAGCCTCAATCAGAGCAAGCATGGGCGTTTGAGAATGTCACTGTTTATTTTTAATTGCTATGTCCCTCCTTTGTGCAGGTTCAAGCGGTCATAGATGTCGAAGTCCATTAGTAGAACTGGAAAGTGATGCCACTTCATTTGGTGAGAGGGCTCTTCAAATAGAAAAAAAGCAGCCGGTTTGTAATGTCCTCAAATGCCCAGCGGGTACCAGCTGTCAATCTCAGTTACCAGTGGGTCAGGGCAACAAAAGGTCAGAGAGAGTCATAAACCACAATGTGTTGTGAAATGTGCTTCCTTCGTTACCTTGTAGGCCTGAGAAAGGTTTGACCTTTTATAGGTATCCTAACCCAGCTCTGCATGATGCTGGCAGGGGTAAGTACAACACACAGCTCAAACTTACACAAGTTGCTTCCTTTTACTGTGCCTTGGTTTCCATACCTGTACAACATGAACACTCGCAACTTGCCAGTGGCAAAAACCAAAACTCTACCCACCACTATTATCACTCAGGCATGGAGACATCTACTTCACACACGGCAGTGGATGGATCAATTCATTAACAGCAACTGGAAAAATATGTTAATGCCATAACAGCCCAGTGATCTGGCTGCTCTTTACCAATGACCTGTAACTCTGCCAGTGACTCCTCTCCAGTCACTTGGGAAGAAAGTCCCACTTAAAGCCTTTCCTACTGTTCTTTAAACATAAATTTGCAAGTTATACACTATATTTTTGTTGTTTCCTCCTTCATACGGATTTTCAAAAACAGACTAATTCTTAAACATATTTCTTCAAAATGTCCTTGGAGTACACATGAAAAGCTGAGCAGTCATTTCCAGATATAATCTAATGATGCATTCTTTCTTTGCAAGAAATAATTGCTCTGTTTCACCCTCATTCTCCCAGAGCAGAAAATGACAGGAAGTTTGGAAAGAGCTACGCCAAAAGGAAAGTAGTGAACTCTCTATGCAAGGCTCTGTTTGAGCAGGAGCCATCTCACACTCATCAGTCTTGCACTCCTAACTACTCATCCCTCTTTGGACCTCGAGCACAAGCAGGCCTAGAATTGAACAGGACACACCAGAAAAGGGCAGAAATGCTGGCAAGTGGAAAGAGAGAGAGGTTGAAACGAGAGCTACAACTCCAGCCAACATACTTCCTGCAGGAATTGAAAGCACAGCTCCCAAAACAAGCTTCATACTTCAAAGAACACGGGTAGTGAGGGATTTCACTGAGGAAGCAAACACGACAGAAAAACCTATGATGCAAATCATTCCTATGCAAAGGACAATATGATATAACCTAGATAGCCACAGGTATCACAGAGGAGGCTGCCCAGAAATTGTCAGCTAACAGAAATTATAGCTATCAGCTCTTTCAGGTGAAAACAGAATGCCCCACTTAGTCCTTGGTTTGTCCACAAAGTCCAGTCAAAAATGAGAAAACAACATGACTTGAAGATAATACTGACAAGATCAAAAGAGGCCCATCCAAGCTTGTTCAGTCAAGACTTGGCTGCTCTCAGAATGTAACTGGCCAGATCCCTTTTTCAATGGCAGCTGCAAAGAACTTATCAAGTCTTGACTCATTTCAGACAACTAATAAAAAGGGAAAGTCAATGCAAATCATCATCTGTGAAATAGACTTCACCTGTTCCAAGCATAAAGTCACCTTGGTTTTTTTTAAAGCTTGAAGATATTTTAAGGTAATTAAGTAGTAACAACAGTTCATCAGTTCAAAGGCCACTGAAAGGCCCCTTTGATTTTCTCCAGGCTCTCTGAAGATCCCAGTGGCAGTAAGCCACCTACTGCATCCCAGTACTTCTCCCAGAACATGCTGACATCAATGAAAGCCCCAGAAAACAAAAGAGAAAGTGCATCAAGCATTTCAGTGTCCTCTTCTTGTCATTTCCTTTGCTTCAGACATTTCTGGAAGCTTACCTGCTCAGATTCTTTCGCAAGCCTCCTCACTGCAGCATGTCTCAAATACAAGTAATGCCATTCAAACCTTGTTCAAGCCTTGGGCACATCCTATCTTGGAAACATGCCCAACTTGCTTTTCTGAATTTGCAAGTCTAACATGGTAATCTAGGTCAGTCTTCTCTCCTCCTCAACTAAATCATCGAGTAGGTAACTTTATTCACTGCCTTATTTAAAAATTGCTGTGTCTCTTACTGTTATAAGATGAATTATAATAGAGTACAGAAAAAATTAACAATAAAAGAATAATTTCAGATTGGAAGAGAACACTCTCTTCTTTGTTCAGTGTCTCTATCAGGAATACTGGGGGGAGTGAAAATGAGAGACTCACCTTCAGGGCAGGAATCTCCACATTGTCACCAAGGGTAACAGAGCCAGAAAGAATAGTCCCTGTCATCACCGTGCCTTGACCCTTGATAGAGAAACAGTGGTCGACTGCCATAAGAAAGTGTCCTGAGGGGTCTCTTGATGGCAGGTAAGCCTGAGACTTCAAGACCTGAAAAAAAAAAAAAAAAAAAAAAAAAAGATAAAAGCAGCATCATGCCTGGGTGAAAACTCATGACAGCCACACAGCAAAAGGAAGGCAAACAGATGATTGATTGAACAAGCTTGCAATTTTCCTGATTTCAGGCATCTCCCAATGAGCTTAGAACGCACCAATGTCAAATTAACTCTGTGTGCCATACAGGAGACACACACTTAGCAGCAGGAACAGTTCGATTTTCTGCCTTAGAAAGATTTGGTGCTGCACATTTAGCTTGGTTAGCAAAACTGCACTGGCGATAAAGTTGCTGCCAAACTCAATATAAACACTGCAATAAAGCAAAGAGGAAAAAAATAGCAGTACATGTGTCATCCCCCCTGCCTTCCCCCAGTGCCCCTCCACAAAGTACAATTTTACAGTGCATTTTGCTACTTCAGCTTTTTTGGATTTTGTGAAAATGAACTTATATACAGATATTAGTGCCCCATAAAGCCCATCTCTGCCTCCCTCCCAAAAAACTATTATACTGGGTTAAGATTTCAAAGTCAACTTCCCCTTCAGATTTGTGTTAACACTTCCTGCAGGATCAAACCACTAAGAAAAACTGCTACATAAGTACCATTTTCTAGAAAAATTCTCCAAGGTTGGCATTTCTCTTTTACGGATAATTACTATCTTAAAACGCATCATCATAGAAGACTTCAATTAAAGAAAGGTAGTCATGTACCCAACAATGCTTCAGAGGAACTGGTTCACTCCTGTCTCGAATCACTTTTGGTCTCTGCCATTGTAAAACACCAACATAGACACTTGGTACTGCCTTGAATATCAGTTTTTAAGGTCAAAAACTGCAGCTTAACTGCAAGTTCTAATAGCAGAACAATGGAGAGAGTCTCTTATGAAGGACAGAAAGGATAATACACCTTGAAGCTCAGTGGCAGGGCTTGCACATTATTTGCCAGCTCTTCTAATATTAGGTCCAGAGCTCACAGAAACAGCTGGGGAACATTCCAGTAAATTTATCAGGAACCAGATGAAGACACAGGTAAGAATTTGCATATTTCTTCCTCTCTAGACATTGTTGTTGGCAGACTGGCTCTTGCTAAGTCTATTCTAAGGCCATATTGCATTCCATCCCCATTCCCATCTTGGGTCACACAAGCCTGGGAGGCAATAGAGCACTCACTCTAGAGCTCTATTCACATAGAGCTCCACAGCTCTATGGGATATCCTGCCTTTATGTGAGCCAGGCTACCCTAGGCCAGAGATCCCGAGATTTTTTGATGACTGATGCTGCACCCTAACTTTAGTAATTTACAATCTTTAAATTTTTTTAAGTCTTCAAAGAACGATGCCTTTGTTTCCGAAATACTTTCTGTTGTCTGCAAATAACAGCAGCATCCCTCCAGGGTAAAGATGCTGCTTTTCCCTAAAGCTAATTTACAGAAAAGGTGACAAGTCTGCTACAAACTACCAACTGCCCTCAGTTACTTAAAGTGTCCTGCTCTTCACAGTATAAGCTTCATGCCTTATAACCTCGGGTTTTGAATACCTGAGGATGTAATCTCTCCTCTCTGCAGCCTTTCCTACCTGACTCTTTGAAAAAAAATAAAACCACAACCAAACAACCATTGGAACTAAGGATACCTGTGAGGCATCAGTTTGCTTAAAATCTTTTCTCGTTCATATGGGTCTGATAGAATGTCAGCTGCACAATCATACAGTTTTTTCCAGGCCTCATTTTATTCAGGACACAGGGTAAATGTAGGCCCTGCTTTTTATCTTTTGCAGATGTATAAGACATGCAGTAAGCAAGGCAGGGTATCAGAATGAAGGCAGGCACTGCTCCTCTGGAGAGAAGATTCTACACTTATGCCCATGTATTGTCATTCTCAAAAAAAAGAAATTTCTACAGGTAATCATTGACTATAGACCTCAGACTGTCCAAACAGAAACCTCAAAGCTTTACAGAAGGGCTAGGCACTCAGAACTGAAATCAGAATTGGCAGGTACTATGATCTGAACATAAGCATGTCCCAAAATAGTTCCTAGTTTCCTTAAATTTGGCAACTAAAATTAGTAAGCTTGGTGGATTTAGCTCCTTTGTGCCTCAACTTCCCAATCTAAACATGGATCAGAGTCACCTCTACAGTTCCCATAGGTGTTTTGGAAGTAAATCAACTGTTTGACAAGTATGCAAGACCACAGTGGTGTGTACCAAGAAAGTCCAGGAGGAAATTAATTACTCTGAATGCAGAGCAGTATTTGAACAGTGTAATGAGGTCACACAGAGAATGATGAGAATTAAAATACGGACTACCTGCTCAGTAGTTGTGTCCTGTGCAAACTGTGCAAGAAGAGAGGTCAGGGTTGTTTCAAAGAAAGAATCATGCACTTAAACACTGGACCATAATACACACATGAAGAAATGAGACAATGCCCAATGTGAAACTTTTGAGAGCCTGACAACTTCACTGGTTTCTTAACTACGGTACAACTATAAAACAACACCTACCAAAGATTTGGCAGAATTTTAAAGGTATTTTTTTATCTATTATGCTTCATAATTATTTACAACTTTAAAGACAATTTCAGCACACTCATGGATAGTAATTTCTTAAGACACAATATTCAAACGTTTTGTAGGTGTTAGTTGAAAAAGGAGATCCACGTTTGGGGCATGTAACTTCAACTTCTCCGTTCATTGAAATGAATTCCTAAAGAATCAAGGCTGGTACTCCAAAAGACTTAGAAGTGTGAGCACATTTTATGTTAATATGATGTTCTTCAGTAGGTACCTCAATTAATTCAGAAATACCCAGTGGATTCTCAGACTCCGGGGCTTCTGGTCCCCCAGGCTTTGCTGCAACAGCAACAATAGGACACCCACAGAACCTGAAAGAGAGAAAAACTCCCACCATTAGACCACAGATCTCTTACATGTGTCAATATAAAATAGTTCCAGGCTCACATGAAGGCTGGAAACTCCTTCAAATCCAAATTTATCTGCTCTTCCCCCGTAGTGAATAACTGACAATTTCTTCTCATATTACCAGTAAACCAACACTACTGGAGATCCCTGCGAAACCTGCAATACTGCTCCCCGTTAGCTACTGATTCAACCCTGTGACAGTCAAAAGCAATACTTCAGCTTATTTCAGAACCAAAGGTCTGTTACACAGTCTTGTTCCAGTGCTTGCATTCAAAGTCATTTTACCTGAAGACTAGCACATGTTCAACTTAATTATTAAAGCAATCATAATTCTAGCTGCAAAGTCATAACCTTCAAAACAGAAGCCAAGTGCAAGACATCAGACAAGTAGACTATTTAAAAAAAACCCTAACAACCAAAAGAAACATCTTTGTCAAGTGTTTGGAGTCAAAGGCAGCTGTCAAATGGTCTCAGCATATGCCCTACTAAGAAGACTAGTTTAGAAATAAAAATGCAGTCAAATATATTTGGAGATTCAAAGTCAAGCGAGAAAGACACTGTCATGAAACATCATATGTCTGAGATACGTTCACACCCAAGTCAGCAGTGCTTTCCATGCACCACAAAGCACAGCCTGAAACAAATGAATTTGGGTCCTCTATAGGTTGAATTCTGTTCCTTAGATTCTTCAAATCCAAATGTGATCCAATAGTTACATTCCTGAGCAAAGCAAAGCTGTGCTTCAGTTTGTGTAAACCACTAAGTAAATATTGTGTCTATATTGTATCTTCCCACTTCAAAACAGCCACATTTCCACTCATTAATCTCATTAAACTTCAATCATTACATACCTCAGTTGATGTACTTAAACAGGGCTGACAAATATTGGCCCAGCCAGAGCCACGCTATATTATGTAACTATATATTCCATCATTTTGCTCCCCCTTGTTAGGGTAACCGCATTTTTTATTCTCAGTTAAGGAAATTTCCTAACACTTTCTTGTCTCTGGAGTGCAACAAATTTGCAGATCATAACAGAAGTTGTAAACCCATAAGATAAAAAAAACCAAAAACACAAACAACAAAAAAAATCACACCTAGAAAACACCCACTCTCACAATAAACAAAACCAACCACAAATCCAACAGTTCTTCACCTAGACCTTCTGGCTTTATATCGTCCTATCGGAACTCCAAGCAGCCCTTTACACCAAAATGCTTAATTATGGGAAAATATTTTCCTACACATGGTACTTGCATATGCAAATTTGGAACCGTACTTGAGTTTCCAGCAATCTTTTCACTCTCTTACCATCTTTGCTAGATGTCTCTGTATGTTTAGAAGCACATTGGAAGGCAAATGTGCATATTCTTGTTAAACATTTTGATACTAGCAGCTAACTTGTAACACTGTTCACTCACTTGGTATTTTCCAAGGTCTTCTGCATTTTCTTAGTCATCTTCTCAATGGCACTTTGCCTCTTCCCCTCTGGAAGGAGATCTATTTTGTTCAGAACTACCACCATCTTCTGGCAGGCAATTTGCCCAATTACCAAGCACTCTGCTGACTGTGTCTGCATCCCTTTTGTCACATCTATTACAAGCATCATCAAATCGATAATCTGGGCACCTGGAGGAGAATTCACAGTCAGTATTGCAGCAGCATAAAAAGGTTAAGGATCATTTTCTCAAATAGTTTCCATTAAAAATGTCAGCATATGTACAAATACCCAGAAAGAGAAACAGCACAAGTCAAAGTAAGGCTCTTTTCAAATTAAGACCTCAGGAATTAAAGCTGTTGCATGCTTCCATCAGGTCATAAAATATACTGAAGAATGTGCTAGTTTACATAAAGTTGAACTATCAGTATGGAGGAATAAGGCTGTTGTCACTGCATTTAAAAATACAGAAAAAAAAAAAAACCAAGAAAATTAACCTTGCAGCCACACAAGCATGATATTTGCCTCAAATAAAAATTATAATCTAAGAAGCTCAGTAGGAATATGATACAGCCAAAGAAATACACAGCAACACTACAGAGAGTTGTACGCTTAGAGCAATCCCAACAAGAGGCAACCATATGCCCCATAACTACATCAGCAATCCTCAGTTCCTACCTGCTTCTCACCATTTTTCTTTCCAAGTCCAAAATTTGATAAAAGTGAAAAAAAAGCAACCACCAGCAAAGGCAGATTTATCCCAAGTCTAAAGAAATTCCTACAATCCCTCAATCTGAAAGAGGTGATTTAAAACCTGCTACATATTGTTATTCACTCCTAATTCAGATCCACATTAACTTGAATATGTAATTTCAAACATAGGCACAAAGACCTGAGTTCGTAGATCTCTTCATGAAAAGGCTCATAAATTTTCAGCTGAAGTTACCCATCATGCTTATGGATAATTTTTATTTTTCAAAGTATTCTTGTCACGAACTCTTATCTTTTGATTGAAGGAACCTGAATTTCATGGATTTAAATTAGTTTCCATGGAAGCTTTTGGGCCTTCCACTAATTAAATTCCAAATTTTCTTGTTTCATTACAGGTAACCAAAATACTCTGACTATCAAAACAGTAAAGTGCAACAGACCTTAATGTTGACAAAGTTTAAACATAAAAAAAATAAAACAAAATTTAAAGTTAAACTATCAGAAAGTTGCATGTCATAAAAGCACATTTTGAAATATAAACTAGAAATCATGTAAATTTGCAGCATTCTGAATTTAAGCACTGTTAATATTTGCTTTAAGATCAGAAGAATAAGAAATCAATGCAACTGTCCCTTGTTCCTTCCCCAGCTCCAGCCTTCCCCTTGTCTTTTTATTTTATTTTTTAAGGCTTTTACAGTGGCTATGACAACAGATACCCTTGTTTCTAATTCCCATGAACTCAGGATAGGAAATCATTCTGAGGCTGAAGTGCATGGGTGAATGAGTGGGTGGGAGCTACAAGAAAAAAAAATAAATAACTGTTACAAATGACTATTTTCAACCTACCAGAGCTTTCATTCATGTAAAAATGAATGTTAAACCTTTCAGAGGACTAGTTGGGTAATTATGGTATTTCCAAAGCTCCTGCAGCATTTTCACCAATAATTTCAAATATGTGCCCCTGACAAAGTGAAGATGGGGTTTATATCTTCAGAAATAGTTTGCAGTTTTACTGTTTCAAGAATTGTATTGATTTAAAAATTTGAGTTAAACCACACAAAAGTCATCATGGCTGTTCTACATAACAGAAGTGCAGACCTAAAGGTCAGGATGCAAGAGGAATGAACGGCATGAAAATAGCTCAAGTGGGGCAGATCATTTAATAATTATCAGAATGGATCCACTTTTGTGAGTATATACAGCAAGGCTTTCTTAAACTTAACACACGCATTTTTATTACACTATACCCCACAGCAATTCTCACTACAAGTTTGACTCAGAGTGGGATTTAATAATTAAAACCAAACCATCAAGTCCAATCGATTATTAATAACATTATAAGGACATCTAGTAAAACAACAAAGGTGGAGCTTGAGTCTTAGCAAACTCTACTATGACTGCTAGGGCACAGCAACCCTCATGCTCCAGAATGAAGGCAAAGTAACCAGACCCAAACCTGGCCTTGAAAAGATCAGCTGACGAGATGCATTACATGCGGTGTTGTTCCTCTTCTCTCCAACAGAACACAGTCTGCACTGAACTATTATATGCAGTTTCAGCACAAGAGACACTTTATCTTGAAATACTAAATCAACTGCTTTGAATATATTTGTTATAAAGCAAATGCTTGCAATTGCTGTATTTATGAATCTATTAGCAACACTTTAAACAGAGCCATAAAACTCATTAGCCCAGTTGCTAGAAGGACAAGAACGTCTACCTCAGGGCATTTCATAGCAAAGAGAAGATGAAGGAAGGGAAAATAACCATACAGTCCACGAAAAAAACTCCAGAAATACCAGAAAACATACCATGACACTCCAGACAAAAAATACTACAAGTCGAGGAAACAGCAGCATACACAAATTCACAACCATTGTTGACACAACTCCCGTGCCTCCTCCAAAGCTTTAATGTGCTGACTGGCCACAGCTTGTAAGAGATGGCACAAGATGTTACAGAAGACGTGGCAGGCAGAGAGCTGGCACACAAGCAGGATGGGAAGCTACTGCCTTTCAACAGTCAAGGAGCCAAGGAAAAGATCAGGACAGCATTGACACTTTAACTGCCTTGTCCCTAAGGCATCAGGATGTTATGTACATATTTACTCATTCATATCATGGCACAAGTGATCAAGTTTACAGGACCCTTGGGTTATGAGATGAAAAAATAATGCTAAGATTTAGATCCTCAAGTTTCCTCTTTGAGCCATCTTAAATAAACCATCTCTGACAGTTCACCTTCTTCCCAATCCCTCAATCTTCTACACAGTTTTACTTTCTTTTATTCTGGAATCCATTGTACTAGCTGCCCATCATACATGCATAAGAGTTCTTTAAACACTAAACCAAAATCATCTAGAGATGTCAAAATGCATCATATCGGGATTCATAAATGTAACATTTCCAATCAGGAAAGTTGGCAGATCATTAGCAACAAGATGACAAAACTATGACAGTCTCCCACTTAACATGGAACACTTCATTCAGTACACTACCTCCTCACAGAATGCAAATGGTAACAGACTTAAAATATATTTAACTTCATATTCAGTAATTAAATAATCACTAGCACACTAGTAAACAATCAGCTCACTATCATATCAGAGTTCAGGAACAACATTTCTAAATCATTTTCTACAGCAGAGTAAGATTTAACTAGGAACAGTGAAGATGGATTATATGAGTGTTCTCACGTAAAAAAATTTCACTTGGAAAGATAAAAATATTACAGCCATATCAAGTGGAGACTCCAAAAATAGTAATAAGAATAAAACAAGGTGAAAACATCACTCAATGAATCTGCACTACCTGACTACAAAAGGCCAGCCATGTGCTCTGGCGTGAAATGGAAGAGAGGACTGAAACACTTGGCTTTTACTTCAAAATAAAGGCAGGATATGGTCCTACACCTTTAATAAGATTGATCTAGAACAGATTATGGAACAGCTGAGTGTTCCTCGAGCCTTCAAAGGTGGCAAATGGCTTGAAACTACTCTGAAAAAAGTAGAGACATATGCAAACGACAGGTCTGTGCATAAAGAAGTACAGCAAACAAAAATATTTTATCTGTATTGAAGCAGGATGTATAGAATCAGTAACAAAATTAAACTAAGTTACTTTCTTCTACAGAAAAAACATGGGTGTAACCTTTCATTTGCAATTCATCTATGAAAGAGGTGTTCAAGAGCAAATGTTCTCGAAGGATTCCTCCTGTTGTGATTTCTCACTTTGCTTGAAAATGAAAGATCAACTATTTTAGTACCCTTTGTGTGAGGACACACAGCTCAGAAGGAGCCCTGTAAAAAGAGAATGAAACAAACTAGTTGTCATCAGAAAACACGAGGGAGTGGGGAAAGATGGGAATTATATTGCAAAGATAAGCAACTAAACCACAGCAAAAATAAAGCAAAGTAGATAGTCAGACTGAAGAAAAACAAACAAAGACGAAACACAAACTGAGAGAATCTGGATGACAGCCAGGCACAGGAAAAACACAAGACCAGCAGCAGAGCATCACAAAAGCTTCAAGTGCCAGCTAAAGCAGGAGGTAGCAGTAGTCATTTGTACCACAAAAGTGACAGGGAACACAGAACTCGGACATTAAGAAAAACATCTTCACAGACAACATTAAGTTTAGCTGCTGATTTGAACAAACTACTTTAGCTCCTGAATTTTGGGGAGTATCTGATTATAAACAGTCATCAGGGAAGTAATTTATTACTCTTTACTCATGAGACTAGTTGAATCACAGATGTCATAGATTATGACAAGTTTCAAAAATGCAGAAGGCAGCAACACAAGTTTCCCTAAACTGGCTCCATTTCTGTAAGGGAAGAGGGGGTCAGGTCCCTGTATGAAGGAAGGACAGGTTTTGCACTCCACACAAACATGGAACATAAGCACAGATTCTGACTTGTAGCTTCTTTAGGCTACTGTGTCCTGTGGTAATCTTTTTAGCTGACTTTACTCAAACAGTACAACTCCTGTTCACAGGCACCAAAAGGAAGCGGAAAATGGAATTTGAAATGTAAAAATAAAATAATTGTGGGCCATGGGCTATAATTTGATTTCATGCTTTACAAGGAAATGAAAGAGGACTTCCTTAAACATACTTTTTTTTTTTTTTAAATATGCTTTTTACCATGTTAGGATTTCCTCTACTGTAGAAGAGAAAATAGGATTGTAGAAAATGCACCGTTCTCAAGTATCATTGCTACTCAGGGGCAAAGCTCTGTTTTAATGTGCACTTCCCATTCTGGGGAAGAGGAAATTCTTCAATTAATAAACCGGGTGGACTGAGGCGAGTTTTTAAGGTTTAATCAATTTCATCTGCACATGGGATAAAAAGACCAACTATTCTACCATTTTTGCCTCCTCTGTTACACTTTCAAAAAAATAATAAAATCAAGGTTTTATTTTAAATTCTTTGAGGTTAGTATCTCCTGTCTCAGGAAATATTGTCTATATCATGCAGTGAGTATGCAACTTCCCCCTTTCCCAGCCCCCTCTCCCTTTTTTTGGTTAAGAAACTTTATTCAGAAACAACTAAATTATTCCCTGCTTTCATATAAAGTAACACCTTGGGAGATGCTACAACTCACAGGATTTTGCTAGCTACCTTAGGGGAGGCACTGCGATGAATAAGGAAAATGTTTTACGGGATATGAAATCTACCAAAATTCAAACAGAAGGAGGAGGTGTGAAGGGGGAAAGAGACATGCACACAACTGGAGAGCATGAATTACACATGAAGAAACCCTCTGCAAAGCAATGCAAATCATGGATCAAAACTGACACAACTCTGGTTAGGAAACACTTTGAAAAGAAAACGAACTCCTGGAGTTCAAGTGTCTCCTACCACCATTTCCGAAGCAGGCCATTCTTAAGGGTAACAGCAGCTATAAGCACAAACAAGGAGCTGTGCAGCTTCAAACTCTGGATAGCCTGGAACATCTGACAGTGACCATCAGACTGGTAACCCACTACACTTCTTTCTGAACACACAGTAAAGCCTAAAATTAGAAGTCTTATGTTGTTGCACAAATTCTCTTTAGATAAGAAACAGCCACTATGGTTGGTCTTAAACTGAGAGCTAGAAAGGGAAAGTAGTATGGCCATAAGAGCATAATTTTATTATTTGTAAATGCAAGTTCAACTCAACGGCAAGTAAGCAATGAGACATAAGGAATAAAAGTGTTCTTTCGCAAAAGTCCTCACCCAAGAATCCCCTCGGAATATACTTTATACTCCATCTCTCAGATGAAACAGCATGCCATATTGTTGTGAAGAGGATAAAGGCAATGAAGGCCTCTACTTCCTCCTTTGTCAAGTCATCCAAAGATCTATCTTGTTTTAATAAGTTCTAACTACATGTCAGAAACAAGTCTGTTCTTCAAAGGGAGCAAATGCCTATAATGATTAGAGCATGCCAATAAGCTTGATTGGCCATGCTGAAGTAGCAGGAACAAAGCTGATAAAGACTCTATGAAGGTCACATTAAAAAAGACTGAGGAATAGCTTCCAATAATTTATTGTTATTATTTGCTGGTCTAGCTATTATAATATTGCACGCAGGATTAAGCTTATATTAAATGGATGAGTTATCAAGGGGAAAAAAAGCACAAATAAACTCTAAAGTGAAAACAAAAAAGCACATTATGGGGCAAGAAAGAAGGTTATTAACAGATCATTTACAAGGGTTTACAGAATGTAAGCAGCCCCATGTTGTCTTTAGCCTCTTCAGAGAGAGCCTCTTGTGAGGAAGACCAGAAGTATCAGCCTGAGAAATGTCTGCACTTCTGTAGTTTCAACCAGTATAAAAGAGGGACTATTCCAAAACAAGACAAATACAGGAAGCCCTCACTGCCATCTGACTAATTCACTGTTTAAACACATATTAAAGTTGCACATTGTTTTGTAAAAATTACATACAATTAAAGAGAATCCTTCCTCCAAAGACTCCCAACGAGAAATCACTACAAAAAAAGAGATTCCTGTAAACCTTTTTAACTTAGGAAACAGATTAATTTCCAACACCTACCCTCTCCATCCCCAACTCAAACAGAAGCTAAGAACACCTCATCTCCTCTCAGCCTGAGCATAAGCAAGAGCAGCAAAAGGAATGGCAACAGCTAAGGATACATCTTCCTACAGACAAGAAAGGCTCCACTTCAACTTAAGCATACCTTCAGAAGCACAAGAGTAGATTTTTTTCTTCACTACCATTGTAAAGAGAAAACATGCAAACAGAAAAGGCATTTCTACCCATGTGGTTTCAAGCCAGGGCAATCACACGCTTTACTTGGTTATTGCACTGATCTACATCACCATTTGTACATAGTCAGTTACCTACAAGCACTTGTCAGTGAAGTGGAGCAGTGAAAAGGCATTTGCTGTGGTACCTGGCTGTGGAGGCTGCAGTTTCTGAGCTAGGAAGTTCCTATTCCCAGCTATGCTTCCCCAACACTGTGCTTATTCAGGTCTCCCACAGCTCAAGAAGAGTCCAATGAAAGACAAAGTTGAAGCTCAGAGCAGTCAGTTCAAATCAGCCACACCAGGCAGCTCTCCCTGAGACTCAAGAGGTGACCCAGCAGCTGCAGCACTGCAGGAGAACCAGAAGTTGGCACATGGGAGGCAGCAGAACCAAACAGCCAGGAGCTGCAAAGGGAAAAAAGGAAAGAGCAAAGCAAACCTCCCATTTCTAAGGACAGGATGCTGCTACAGGCCAAGCTGTCCATGAAACAGCAGCCTGAGGAATTCCAGAGAAACTTAAAGCTGAGTAAACAGACAATGCATTGTTAGGAAGCAGTGAAAGAAATTTAAGTATACACATGTATATACACAGAACTAGTGCTATTGCTTTAGAAAACTATGAAAATACATAGTCATTATATGCTGTTCAATGGTTTAATTGTTTTATGTTTAGAAGCAGCCAAAAAAGGTAGGGTATTATACTTTATCTGTATAATGCAATATTGAAATAAAATACTGCATTTAAATCTGGTCACTTTGCAGACAAGGAATCTTAATAATAAAGTAGCTTCAAAAGAGGAAACAAAACAAATGCAGGTAAGTCCTTCACACACAACTTCGCTTGCAAAGAAAGATCCATGTTAACAGCATTCGATGACAAAAAAACAAATTACATTGAGCAAAAGAATGGGACCAAAAACTCTAATAAAAAAGGACAATCAATTATATAATTGCAAATAGCACAAAAATCCAAATTCAGTGCTGCTACATATCATGTCTTTGGTGTTTCCAATCATTAAGACTTTTAAAGCTACATCCAGCTGGATGGAGTTTCATTTTTTAAAAAGCATTCATGATTTTATCCTGTGTAAGAGTACTAAGGTGAAACAAAGAAAGAGGCACTTCATTCCATCATTGACTTTCTTGCTTTGACCCTCCAAAACACTCACTTTGACTGTTTCCAGAAAAAAATGTAGCAAACCAGATGATTGACTACTAGGGTCTAGCATTTAAATTCCTGGTCTATAAAAAAACTCTGAAGAAAATCAGAAAACCACCCAAAACAAGAATCCTGCAGACAATAAGGGGAGAGCAAGGCAAACAATCCTTGCCTTGTAACAAGAAATGCCATGTAATACACAGCATGTGCAAAAACGGAGGTAAATCACCTTATGAGAGAAGACATCATTGTTCTTCCATATGTAATAAGCTCCCTTTGTGCAATACTACCTATTACTAGATCTAAATTCCTATATTGACAAGGCAGAAACTGGACACAGTCCAGAAGAGACCTCTACTTATTTTAATGCTGAAAACATTAACTGTGGTAGGGTTTCAAAAGGCTTCGCATACCCTGGAAAAGCAACAATCATTCTGAGTAGACACAGATCATTGCTACAAAAAAAGGTAGCATTTGCTGAATTACACAACACCGTGGTATTTCAGCTGCATTCATTTCTCTCTTGGCTTGAAGTTGAAAGCTCACAAATTGTGAATTAGTTAGCAAACATTAACTTTTTAAAGTGTCATTCATACATGCGTATATGCAAATACAGACCTCAGAAAAGCTGAGAAGTTAAATATTTAGGATACTGCACAAAAGTAAAGTTACTTAACATTTTAGACTGAATGTCATTATAAAGCTCATCTGCCTTGCAGTACAATCTATTCCATACAGTAGGAAAAATTATTATTTTGTACACTTGGGAGGAAAAGAAAGCACAGAAGAAACCAATTGGGTTATTAACATTCAGGTAGCAAATCTGCTTTGTTGGGGTTTTTCTGGTGGGGTTTCATTTGTTTTTTTCACTATGTGCCTATGTTACACCTAGCACAAAAAGGTTCAGTTTCGTAACGACCAGAGTATAAAATACCTTACAAAGAAGTCACATCCAATTTCTGTGTTCCCAAATAACATGAAAATGGCACCTATAATTCCACTGATTAATATCAAATTCAAACTTAAAGGTTTGCAATGAAGTGCCCTGTTCCTTCTGCATGGATGCTGAGTTCATAGAACAAGGTTTCTGAAACAATGCAACCGCAAGTTGTGCAGTAAATCAATGTTCATGCTTCAGGAAAAGAAAGATGCAATGTCAAAAAACAGATACTTGCAAAACCCCATCTTGACCACCTCAGACAATATCATGTGCTCAAGGTCCTAGCAAGCTTTCCTAGAGCCTAATGAGTGATCAGCTCAAGTTTCAGACTTGTTATTCAGAGTTATTTTGTTTTGGTATCAAGGCCATGTGTGTTTTCATACTGCTCTGAAGAGTTAAGTCCAAGGTAACATTACACTTAGGCCTTACATACTGACCACAAATGGTCCCTGATGGTCCATAAAGTCTTTATGGTAAACACTGAAAAGCAAACAGGTCAGAAGAAACAAGATTAAAAAAATACCGTTTTTATAGTCTTGACCCATATCAGCTTTGTAATTGCTCTCTACAAGATCTTCTAAATTTCAAGAAAAAAAATTATATTTGCATGCGATAACGCTAAATATGTTGCAAAATTATGACTACAAATATGACCATTCTGTCCATTCATCTTTTGAAGATTACAGACAGACACCACCTTCAAAGATATTTCCAAGACCAGAAAGGGAAAAGAGTGGCTAAATGGTATAAAAGGAAGCAAGCATCTGGAAGAATTACAAAGGCACTGAACCCGCATGAGTGAGGACATGAGCCCACTCGCAGTTCTGACAGACTTCTACACATCTGGAGCCTTCTGCTCCATCCCTAATGGCTTTGTTCACACCCGACAGAAACAGACTATTCCCAACTTCAGCAGTGTTGCACCTCAAGTTTCTCTACTAATAATAAACACCAGAGTGAGTGCAGCCGCCATGGTACCTACAGTCATGGAAATTGCTCCTACCTCCCTGATTCTACAGGATCCTCAGGCCTCAGCCTACAGCAGGCTGTACCTGTATGCCTTTCCTTATTAATGATAAATCACACAAAATCAGGTTTGTACTGGAAAGAGAAAAGTAGTGCAATAAACATTACTGGAATAGTTTGATATATTTTCCAAGTTTTTCTAAGGGACTAAGAGTAGCACATTTTCCTTCAAATCAGTGAGCTGCTTCAGGCAGTGAAATCCTCTATTAGCTTTTCAGACAACTGAACATTCTGTTTTCCAAGAACAGAACATCTCAAATGTTTCCTAATCACTGTGTTCACATTTCTGTACATATTTGAATCTACTATTACATACAGACCCAGTGCTGGACTCAGAGAGAGGGGGAAAAAAAAGGCACTTGAACAGTAACTATGAAGTTTCTATCAATTCTATTCTCTATCAGTGCTATTTCACACTCAGCTCTTCATCTTTTCAAGTTCTTTTAACATTTGTACAAGATGATATCTTTCCATTAGCATATCTAGGATTCAATCACATCCATGCCCCCATGTTGTAATACAAAGAGAACCAGAGCATCTCAGAAATCCTTACACAAGCAATACACAACTTAAGTACTTGATTATCTCAGGATAAAAAAATGTGCTATGCTTAATGACCAACTAGTGGGTTTTTTTCCTCCTTGGAAGACTGGAGAATTGTTACTGCAGAGCATCTACTGCCTCCTTCTGGTGCTTTGGGGAATTCACTGAATTATGAACATCCTGCAACATCTGTTAGAATTTCTTTAAGCATATTTTATTGAGTTTAATATTTGATGACAGGAAGACTTCCTTGCTATCTTTTGTGTTAACTTCTTAAAGTCCTGCGTAGCCAAAGATATCCCTCTGTAAATTCTTGTTCATTCTTCTGCCATATCTTTGAAAGATCAGTCTAACAAAGTTCCATGCAGCAGTCTTGGAAGATAAGGACCATAACACAGGTGTACCTAGGCAGACCTGAATATACATTTAGATATGCAACTCTGAACATCCAAAACCTATAAGCTGCAGTTTGCACACAGTCAAAACCAGATACAGATACAAAAGTTGTACCTTAGAGATACTGCTGATCCACCTTGAAAGTCTTGACTACATTAAACTTTTCTCTGCTTCTAATGCTTTAGGCCAACTACCCAGAAGATCATGAAATAATCTGGGTGTTTCTTGGGGATTCCAGTGTACCACCTTGATCAAACATTTGCTACTGGATTCTTTTCTCTCCACCATTCTGTCAATTCATGGTTGTTAACCTTATAGTGCACCTGCAGATTTAGATAGCTCAAACACTACCAATAAGAAATTGATTTAAAACCTTGTACGGATCAATAGCATATTTCTACAACACTAACAATAACAAATTTTCTTAAACAATTCTACAAGTCACCAGTCCAAAATCAAAACTAACTCACCAAATTCTAAATTGTTCTNAAAAAAAAAAAAAAAGAAAATCAGGTTCCACACAAAGCTGGAAATAAATTAATGTGATTCTACTCTTAAATCATTACTATCCCTCAAGTAAGTTAACCCTGTATTTGAAATAAAGTAAGCACAGGTTATGCATTCCACACTAATGGGGCTTGTTTTGTACTAAAATCCAGTCCTATTACACTTTTCACAATACTGCATGCAACACATTCTCCTAGTAGAAGGGTTATGGTAGGCTGTGAGAAGATTCCTGTACAGCTCTCAGATAGGATCCATCTGAGAATGTTAAACAAGACTTTTTTGCAAAAAAATTAAGAGTTTACAATTTGCTTTTTCTTTTTTTTCTCTCCCTTCTCAAAAAAAAGAGTAAAATTCAAGACAGCTAGGGGCAAAGAAAAGAGTGTTCTTTAATTTTCTCTTCACCCTCCACAATACTGAAATAACATCAGTCAGGGTTATAAACATCTGTAATTGCCAGGGGAATGTACAATACATTCAGAAACTCCAGGCCCACATATCCTGTAGCTCTGCACTTCACAAACAAAAGGTTGGGGAAAGAAAGAGGGGGTGGGGTGCAGGGAATAAAGGCTTAAAGATTAAAGTCACAGGCAGAGACAGACGGCTCCGTTTTTTAATAACTGAAAACACGAGTTGTGCCTGAATGTGCTCATTGTTTCATGGTGGGGGGCAGAGTCTACGCACGCTGGACTGGCTGGCGACAGAACTGCCTTTGCATCAAAAATAAGATTCACAAAAAGGGGGGAAAACAAAAAAAACGACACCAAACCTGTGCCCTAATTTCCCCTCTTGCAATGGTTAATGAGGCATTCAGGTAGAAATCAACAAATTATTCCATCTTACCTTTATTACATTGGGGAAAACTTCATGACAGTACCTGATGGAATCAGCCTCACAGACACAACTGCAGAGATGTCTGAAGGCTTTAAACTGTGAAGGAACAGAAGACTACAACAGTAACAGTGGCACATAACACACAGACGTCTATGAAACTACAAGCTTATAAATCAATTTCTGATAGGGTTTTTTTGCACAATAAAACCAGCACTGCAAGGTCAAATTATTAAGCATTGTATTAAGGATTCAAGAAGTTTAGCTGTCATGAGAAAGTTCTAAAGACCTTATTTTTTAAAAGTATCAGCTATGTTTTTAGTGAATGAAAAAGTTCACAAGTTGGGTCCACTTCAGTCAGTAAAAAATAGTTTAAATTGTTCAAAACGTTGCAACAGAGCATTGAAAAATTGAGAATATTTCAGGTTTTAAAACAATTTTGCTCTCGAAAATCTAGGAGTACAAGCACTTATGACTACTCAATAGCCACAATTACAGAAGTCTATTACTTTAATATTCCATAATACACACTTTCCTAATCTAAATAATATCATACTTATGATTTATTTCAGTGGATTGGATCCCACCAGTGCCCGGGAACCCATGTGAAGTTGAATGCAATGTGGCCAGTTCCACCGTCAGGTGGCAATGGATTACAAGTAAACATGCAGTCTAAATAAACACAAATAAAAAATATTAGATCAGTCTTTGTTTTATTCTGATCTAGCCTAAGATGTTACTATAACATGCTTTTGTTTTACTGTATTTGTTTTTTACCTGCCAACTTTGCTTCAAATATAGACAGAAAGGAGATAATTCAACAAGACAACAGGGTCTTTCATCTAAAACCATGAAATTCCCAGTCATAACTTCTCAGGGAAGCCTAGAATAAGGAGGAGGGAGCCACACAACAGGAGTCAATGAAAAGTAGTCTCCTGCCCAAAGCAGACATGCTGTGCAGAGAGGAATCAGCGGCCACAATACACAGCTCCTTGGCCAAAAGTGTCAGACCTGGAATGCTCCAACTATCATCCCCTTTGTTGATGCAACACTTTTGCGTCATCAGCCACTGGACATCTTGTTGAGATTAAAAAATTCTGGAAAGTTACTGTCTGTTTAGTAAAAAAAAAAAAAGACAAGAGTCCATGTCAGAAAGGGAGGGGAAAGGAAAAGCCGAAACATGAGCTCATGATCCTGTTATGGAGGATAAAGGAAGGCTTTGTTTTACTTTATTCAAACCAACTATGAACAAGAGACTCATCGCTGCTTTGAGCTTGAACTGCAAAATTTGTTTTGTATGTAGCATTGCCAACCTTTTTCCTCATGTAACTAAACCACCCCTCTTTCTCAAAAACAGCTTCTGCTGATGCTCCTCAAGCATTTAAGCCTAGATGAAACCTGTATAACAGCAGATTCATTCTGCCTGTGCTACATATTCTGACACTCCATAAGCACCTACAAAGGTATTCTTAAAAAGACCAGCCTTTCTTTTTACCACTGTTGTTGTCCTGAAGTTCTTGCAAATACAAAGAAGTAAATAAAATATAAGAATATTTTTAAAAAATAAAAATCACTTGGAGGATCACTGGCTATCTGGCCATTCTAATGGTTAGGCAACAGTTATGAAATTTGAGATATTTCTTTGGACAAGAAGTATTAATTCTTGCTAAACTTTCAAATGCAGAATTCAGTCCAAAAATACAACACAATGTTAAAAAGAGACGGTCTTTGGGAGATTAGGAATAAAAAAACACTAGTAAAAAATGACCTGTCATCTGACAGAAACACTACCCATCAGCACTGTCTCTAAAAGACCTCAAGGGCAACAGCAAAAGAAAGCAAGAGAAAGCAGAGTCTGGATTCTGATTTCTTGCTCTTAGGAAAAGGCAAAGAGGGTGGTAATTTACCGTGTACAACCAAATTGTACATGAAAGTTTAAAAACAGCCAATTAAAGCTAACATTATGGAATGGAACTGAGGGTCTGAGTGGAACGCATTAGACACGCATTCCACACAATGGCTCCAGAGTCCCTGCGAGGCGGGTACTGTACGAAGTACAAAGGGTCAAGAAGTTCCTCTCAAGAGGACTCCAGCTTTGACCAGGAGCCACAACAGCTTGCCTAAAAGACAAACATGGTGCCCATCTGCAGAATGCCATCAAGGTTTTACAGCCAGCTAACACTTGGTCATCACCTGCATTGACAGAATGCTGTGGATAGAGTTTGAAAACCTATCAATAAAGCAAGGGTAAATCTCAGTACAATTGAGAATCAAATGGAGGAGATACCNCCCCCCCCCCCCCCCTCCAAACTAACAGTAGTAAACATACCTATTTCAGTTTACATCTCTAACATCTCTCTTTCGGACACTCAACTAGAGCTTTGCTTGTCTTAAGACGATCAATCTAAAATGAGTAAAAGAGTTACTAATATCTAGTGGGAAGTTAAAAATGGAAGACAACTACCTCAAGTTACCAGGGCCATATTGCATTTTGCCTTCACAGTCTTCTTTACTTTGGAGCATGGTGAACCCCAATTTTGATATGAGTTTTTGGGTTTCTGTGACAGTAATGCAGAAAACTGTTCCATGGTTATTCCTGCTGCAGCACACAACCAAATGGAAATGTAAAGACAGAACAATTATATTACTTCCTGTGTCATTTAATTCAACATACAGCTCTATATATAGTTTGAAAACGGAAATCAATCCTATGTCACGATACACAATTCTATGAGATGTCTATAACACGAACTTCCAAACCGTTACCATCTCCAAACACAAACAAGAATTACAACCCTTACAAGAACAGCAGTGTTGAATAAAAGTAGTAAGGTTACAGGGTGTCCTCCTTGAGAACAACCAATCTCAGTTTTTAAGTCAATCTTTATTTCCAGCACCTGCATTGCTACACGGCTACAGCAGTACAGTGCACGGAACAAAAGAAATCTCTGAAACCAATCAGTCCCAAACCAACTAAGGATGCCAGCTCTGGGAAATAGAATACTTTCATTCTCTGCTCTGTGCACAGATAATTAGAGCCAAAGTAAACCGCAATATTTTAGAAAACAAATTTTTCTGGGCACAGTCTAGGCAGCAGTCAGTCAACCTGCCTTGCTGTTGCTAAATATTAGGTGCTTTGCTAACTTATAAATTTCAGATGTAGAGTAGCTGAAAAGTTATTGTTGCCATCAAATTCCTCTTGCTAAGGTTTTAAGAATTAATATTGCACCACTAAGTGAAGTGCTCATATGCAAAAAATCACCCTAAACTCATCAATTGAAAACCAAACTCAAAGCAGTGTTTTATTAGTTTATTCACAGTTCACTTTAATGGAGTTTTCAATGTTCACAAAGGCCCTATCTTCCGTTTTAAGATAATTTTGATTCAATTTCGTTACAGATTTCTTTTGTACTCAGTTCTCTGGCCTTCAGTCCATGGCAGACATCAGGCCCTGCCTAAAAATTCACTGTCAGATCATGACAACAACAAGCGTTTCACATAGTTTGTCGTTCCACTAAGGCCCATCAGAGAGACCCTTCCCTGAGGGGGCTGTTACTGAGCACATGGCACTATTTCACTCCTCCTGCCAGGCCAACACAAGAGCTTTTGACAGTGCATTTATTTTTATTCAAATTTTTGCTGACTAGGATTGCACAACATACACACCTCACTTCAGAGCAGTCCCAAGGGGTCAACAGTCATGTAAATCTCACATCCTAGCACTTCAGCACAAAACAAACTATATCACGTGGATACACTATCTAAATTGCCAATGCTACAAAGCAGATTATTACAGGGCGTGTATTAATCTGGGACACAAATGCCATATCCTCCATATAATTAATAAAAGTCCATTGCAATATAAAAGGTGATGCTCACTGTAAAGTAGGAAAGCAATGCAGAGTTTAATTACTAAATAAAACTAGACACAATAGTTGTCAAGATCAGAATTTATTTGGTATTAAAAGATGCTGGAACTTAATGATCTATAACCACACAGAGATAAGAGACAGTGGCAATGCCTGAGTAAATGCTTTCAACAGTACTAATAGGAAGTAAGGTGAAAAATCTAAGATATCATGATTTATAATCAGATGATCTTTTTAAAAATTTTACAGCAGAGAGTGACTGACATAAAAAGAGATCTCAAATTTCTGTGGTAGACTCTTAGTTTAAAAGTAAGTATTTTAAATGCTTTGAATGATATAATTTATTATTTAAAAGAAGACATTCACGTGAATGAAGTTTTACAACCAACTAAGAAATAAAATACAGACGTGGTTTGAGTTTGTATTGGTTTGAACCTTAATCTTGGAGGTTTCCTTACTGAGTTCATTCCCATGAGGCTGCATGGTCTGAATTGTTACCCCTACAAAGCTGCAAGTGTGTGCAGGGCACTTGACAAATAAACACAAAACAAGGCTCTAGGCTTAGAAAGCTCACACACTAAATTGACACCAGTTGCTCCCTACAATAATGAAAATACTTTAATCTCTGACACAACCAGGTTATTTTAATGTTTCAAGTTTTATACTTTGAATAGCATAGATCTTGTGAGGTGAACCTATAATAACCATCAATATATGAGGGCTTTTAGAGATAAAAAGTTTTCTATTAGGTATTTTGAAAAACCTCAAAAGGTGAAGTTGTTCAACACAACCCTGCACAGAAATTTTAGAATACAGCTAAAATAGTACATAAACCCAAACATGATTATCTAATCATAGACATTTCAGTATAATTCAGAGCAAGGCCTCCAGCATTTTCTCAAGGATGAAGAAACAACTGAATAAAATACAAGTGTTGACACAAAGGCACAACCATTAGTTCGACTAAACTAAGTCTGCTGATTAAGCAAAACACCACTGGCTCGAAACCTTCCTCAAGAACAGAACTGTCCTGTGGCCAGGGAGGGTCATCACAAGGAAAGCACAGGTCTCCCAGCTCGGCACCCTGCACTCGCCCTCCTGTTTCATTTGATCATAAAAAACACTTCTTTCCTCTCAAACTGAAATTTAAATTTTCAAGCTAAAACAGAGGCTGACAATATCCCCAGGGAAGTGGGATGAAAGTCTACAGAAAACAAAGTCTGCTCAGAATACACATTGCTCTGCCAGGCTCATGTGACCAGCTCTTGGAATGCTGGCACTGCTCGAGTTATTCAATTGAAATATGCAACAAACAGACTAAGAATCCTGGATAAACAAGAAAATAACACAGTGAAAAGCACTAATACTTCTACTCTGAAGCCAGTACCTGCAAATTTGCATTTAACCGCACGTTTCAAGAGAACATTAGTCACAGCAAAAATTCAAAGAGCAGCAACTGCAGGCACTGAGCCATCACTAACTTGGATGGGATTCTAGGCAAGAAGTGCCCAGAAGTCCAGCAAAACCATCTGCACTTGCTAATCCAAGCTCTGTGCCTAAGAGAAGAAATTCCTAAGCAAGAAGACAAAATAAGATAGAAAGTATATCAACTATACAAAGAATATCTAAAGATTACACTTCCCTCTTTCACAAAACCAATTCTTAGATGCTCTTGCATTGTACGAGCCTTTTTATATTTTTAATTATTGCTTTTCCTATTCTCTTAAGTCTTGTTTCCCATACATGTCTTCTAGACTGAGAGGGCACAATAGATTCTAAATTGAACTTCCTGACAGTAAGAACTAGAATTACAGAACAAGGGATGGAAAAGTCAGATGGAGAATTTAATTTCAAACGAACTTAAGTAAATATACTTCATTTGTTATCTACTCACTTCAGTCTTTGCATCAAACGATTGAGACAACTGCTGGTGAAGAATCATATAATAACGGATGAGAAATACAATGGGACTTTATTAAGTATATCCTTTCTGACAATTTACCATAGATTTAAATTAAATTTTGTTAGAAGATTTCTTTCAAGTACTTTCAATAAATTATTTTTATTAATTATGTTTAAAATGTCACAGTTAATTTGCTTTTAAGGAAAAAATTATCTTGCCACTTTGTAAAAATGTAACATTGAAATAAAGTGTATGAAGAGGGAAAAAAGGTAAGTAATGGAGGTAGAGAAAATGAAATAGTCTTTAATGACTGATCTACACAGAAGCAAAAAAAAAAATCAAATAAAAATCATATAAATGGATATTTAATTCTTTTCCTCCCTTAATAAACTAACAATAGCATCCATTTACATGTTTTTACCTCTAGTGTCCTGTTAAGTAAGGTACACATTGAAGCTGAGGGGAGGACTGAGACATCACAAGGAAAAAAAAAATTAAAATAATTTTCTCATTTGTAGTTACCATATTTTAAACATACCTAATGTTGTTACTTAGAAAACAAGAGTTAAGTGTACAATGAGAAGATTTGCCTCTCTCCAAGAGCAAGATGCTGCTAATGCACAGGAAACTGAATCACAATATCTTGGAGTACCCAAGTTTTAGGAAGGGCAAAATGAAAGCTTTTAAGTTTTCACTCCCAAGAGAGCAGCAACAATCTCTTCCCTCTGCAGCAGCACTGGGCAGGCAGCAGCTCATTTCACTGCAGTTCTGTTCATAAAGTAGAACAGCTACCTGGAGGCAAACTGAATAGATAATTTCCAAATATTGAAACAGAAAACATGTAACAAACAGAAGTGAAGCAAAGGTGGGTTATCAGCAACCCAACTCCCCCTGCCACAAACCATTGTACCTCACAGTCCAACAGTGCCCACTTCAATTTAATCCTTATTCAGTTATGACATAGAACAAACAAGGATAGTCTCTAACAGTAGTGGGATCCTTTTCTCCTCCCTCTTACTATACTGGAAAGGACACCATAAACATCAAGAAATTGGTTTTCAACCCCATTTCCTGCTACATTGTTCTTCCATTGTTCTGACACTCCTTAAGGTAAAGGAGATTTTTTAATTCATTGGTGGAACTGTTGGCTTATGAACATAAGGAAAAAACTATTCAAACCATAAGCTTCAAGACCAGCCTCCTACACAACTTATTACCCTGCCCATGAAAGAGGTATAGCATGAACCAACAAAGTCCAACAGACAAAGGTAAAGCCTCTGGAGATGAACTTCAGAATGCAATTTCTGAAAGTTCTAAGCAGGAGGGGGGAAAACCCAACTAAATAAACAGCCCCTCCCCAAACAAAACTCACTTTTTTCTTTCCATAAAAGTTAGATAAGATTAACATTTAAAACAATGCCAAGGCTATAAGCCTCTACCTACTGCTTTCTTTTGCATGCTCTTACATGGCAAGAAAAAAAACTGCTGAATTAGCTAGGGATCAGCCAAATTCAATAAACCAACACTATCTCTAACTGTAAATGCATCACCAAGATAAATGAATGAATAATTGAGGAGTACTAATCAC
Organism: Serilophus lunatus; assembly: GCA_013399895.1. NCBI lineage: Eukaryota > Metazoa > Chordata > Aves > Passeriformes > Eurylaimidae > Serilophus > Serilophus lunatus. Next base: position 18,164 of record VXBA01003238.1, on the reverse strand, counting down.
TGCTTAATGAAATGCTGAAATCACTAAGAAAGAATACAGCCTTAATGATTAGAGTTCAATTTTTTTGGATGCTCAGAGCTAACAGAAATTGAAAGAGAGATTGTAACTCAGGTATTTAAAATATTTTGCAGTGATCATTGCCACTTAGCAGAATACATTTAATTTGGAAAAACTAGCTTGGGTTATTTTGCTGACCTACTACAAAGTCACATTTGCCACCTAAAGACTAGTGCCAGAGTATGCAACATTTTGATCATGACTGTTACCCACACAACTCTGCAGCTCACGACAAATTCTCATACATGAACTGCTCCAGCTGAGCTCACCTCGGCTGCTTTTACCACATTTCAAGTGCACTACACTTCTGACCCCTACACGAATTTGTTATTGTTAGAGAACAAACCCCACTTCAGCATCCTCTTCACAGAAACACATTTCTCATCCGCAGAACTCATTTATTCCACTTCTGGGCAAACAGAGCATAGAGGGGAACTGGGACAAAACTACAAATCTGTCACAGAAAGTGTAACAGCTTCTAAATAGAATAACATCCCCAAAATGAGTGCATTTTGATGATTTCATCCTGGCATCCCGAAAACTTTCAGCATCCAATAAAAACAGCAAATGCAGTTGCACTTGAGAAGTTACAAAGTTGTTAGCTGTCCAACAAAAAGCAAAACTATCATATGCCACTAAAATAAGTATTAGACAGCTTAACCTCAAACATTCTCGTAACTGTTCTTACATGAGGTCATAAGTTACTGCAAAGAAATTTAAAACAGTAAGCATAAGCTTTGAAGGGATCCTGTCAAATAATTTAAATTTCACAATAGTCAATTCTGGTTTTACCCAGGATTAACTCAATTATATGCAAGCATACAGCAAAAAAATTCCATAAACCTGACATCACTTTCTATGTGGTCTACTGTTTTCCTAGTTATGCTCTACCTTTTTCTTAATGGGACAAAAATAAAGATCTTTACAATACAAAGGGAAAAGAAACAAGTACTGTAACCAACTCATTGCATCAATTTGACTACAAGTTTCAAAAAAAAAACCAACAAAATAAAACAAAAAGAAAACCCAGTGTTCTTTTCTATAGTAAGTTAAGGACTCATTGTTTGCATGGTGCAGGGTAAGTAAAGAAAGAGTCAAATTTATCTTCACTCTGATTTGTTTGGCTTGAAAATACAACACAGAAAACGTTAAACCCCACAAAAGTTGTGCTGGCCATTAAGAAAATAATCAACTATTTCACAGAGTAAATAAAGCTTCAAAACAAAATAAAACACATTTAGGGATGAACCCTGAAAGAACAGCCAAACATCCACCTCCACAAAATTTGTTAGTGAACACAATCCAGTAATGAGAACACATCTGAGATGAACCTTCTGTAAAGACTGGATTTTCAGCCACAGATTTGAAGGGTTTTTTTAAATATAATTTCAAAATATAATCTAGCTTCAGTTCAAAACTATTCTGTTTCCTTGACCAGAAAAGTATTTTCTCCACACAAAGACAGGTACAATTCTACTTAACCAAATACATTTTTTTTAAATGCCCCTAAAAGCACTATACAGCACCACAGACAGGTGAATCTCTTTCCACTAAAGACTGCAGTTAACCACCAATTTTGGACAGAAAAAGCAATCCTGGATATCAGAATACACACCAGAGAGAGTAAAGGGAGAGCTCAATTACAAACACATGAGCAACCACCACCAGCCACCACAACTTCATCACAGCACTCGAAATAATGGGAGGATCTCAGTTGTTGGCAAGATGAAAAGTCTACTCAGGCAAAGAAATACTCATGCTGACCCTCCCACAGGGTGAAAACCTATCACACGCCAAGAAAATCCCCAAAACAAAATTACTTCCTTAAGCACCTTCCTCAGGGATGCCTGACTCGTGACTTTTGAATTTTTAGCCATGCACAAGGATAAAAATTATCAAATAATAATACACTGAAATAACTGTTATTGTATTTATACTTACATAAACAAATGGATATAATTTAGGTGTAAAAACTTGCTTTTTAGGCTTTAAGGAATTTTTAAAATAAGGCCTATTATCATATTATTTCAAGCCATAATATAGCCTGACAGGGGCCAAAGTTTCAGTATAAAATGCCCAAAGCTGGTCCCTTAGGTGAACAGCATCATTGGGTTTGTTTTTCTTTAATAAACTTTTTAATACTCTAAACTGAATATTCATCATCTCACTAAGATCAAGAAAAATTCTAATGATGAATGCTTTTAAGAACAATGTTTTGGGGTCTCAAAGTACAGCCTAGACACCTAAAATTAGGTATCACTCGACCCATTTTCCTGATTCCCCGATGAAATGTCTCCTGAGCAGTTCTGATGTCTTTCAAAGATATTTCATAAACTACAGTAGAAACTCAGAATGTTTTGTACTTAATGTACAGTTTTCATAAAACTTCAAAGAAGTTAGGGGGCAGGACAGTCCCGGAGCTGTGCACACACAGAACTGCACAATAAATTCAAGTAACACAAAATACTTACTGACTCTTCCCATCACACAGCAACACTGACACACATTCCAATTTTGCAGGATCGTGCAATCTACCTCTAAAACTGCCTGTAGTTTTTTCAGCTCCTTCACAACCAGCACTGCCAGTGCAGTCCTTGTAGATGCTGAACACCTCCAGTAAACACTGAGCTGAGTGTTAACAGCCACACTCACTGGTGGGTCCCAAACCCTGTGTGATCTGGGTGAGCCAAGTCCAGCTCCATTCCATGGCTGCACTACACTGGTTTGCCCTTAAAACAGATCATCCCCAGAAACCTACCTCGACCCACATTTCCTACTTGCCCTTCTCTCCTGTTCCAGCAGATGACCAACACACAAGAGCTGCTGCCCTTGCCCTGACTGAGCAGCACAAACCCAGCGAGGACCGAGCCACGCCACACCAGCACTCTGCACATGGACTCCAAGCCACACTTTAAATCATTTCATACACTAGAATGTCAGCGTGGATAACCACTGCCAGAACATGACACAGAATCCCCCCAAGTCAACCACAGGTCCAGGTAATCATGACCTCTCTTTTTACAGCATAAATGCATAATTTCCGCACCACTCTTTGATGAAGGGACCACAGACTTAAAAAGAGGAAACAATTACAGTCATTAGAATTTCACCCAAGCGTGAGATTTAATCTCAGGCCATGGTCTTGCCAATGGCTGTGGGGGTCTCAATGGAGACAAAATTGCTCTGTGGGAGAAAAAAATGCCTTGATGATGACATTAGTCAGCAAGAGAGACCGAGCTTTGTCTTCCATCCAAGAGCACAGTCAAATACAAGGAAACCATTTTCCCTCCCCCTCTTCTTGATTCTAAAAAAAAAAAAAAGCTACAATTTTGTTTCTCTCTCTGAAATGCAGTCTTTGCATGCTTTGGGAAACTTTCTCCCCCAAAGGAACACTGTTGGAAGGGTAGTCTTTAATATAAGAAAAGTAGATTTAAGCATGGATAAACATCTATGACAAAGGACATTTCCCATGCCTATCCTTGTTAATATAATTGGACAGGTCTATCAACAATTCTCAAACATTTCTATAGTTGTTCTTCACCCAACAGGTTCTCAAAAACCATTTCAAATTTTATACATACAGGAACCATATCTACAAGATTCTCACCTCCTCTGCAACACATTTACTGGGAACAAGACAGGTGAAACTGAACCACAAAAATCTGAGGAAAAGTTCGACAATTAAAAAGCGCTCCTGAGATCCAAGAGCACCAGTTCTTCTCATGTGCCAATCATAAGCTGCATCTCTAAGACACAAAACAACAGAAAACTTCAGCATTGAAGACAAGAAAGTGCTACAGACAATTGCATTAAATGTAGTTTCCCAGCACTGCAGAAAAGGCAGATCGGCAGTGCACAAAACAGTCTGCATGATCCTCCTACAACCTGAAGTAAAAGAAAAAGGAGTTTCTCAACAAATCCACAGCACAAACGAATCACCTCTTCTCTGGAACCTGCGGTGAGGGGCCTGAATTCTTACCCAGATAAACTTCTATAAATCTCAAAATTCAAATGTTGATTTTTATTCCCCCTTATCATCCTTTACCCCCACAATGCTCCTGAACACAATTTATTCATTTTTATTTAAACTACCTTTGCTATTACACTTTATATTCACCAAATCATTCTCCTGTTACATTAAACATACACATACGTATTTTTCTGTCTGGTCACAACCACCCCTAGTGTTGGTAATACTGATAATTACAATTTAATCTACAATTAATCAGTTTAAGTTTCAAACAGAGATTTGGAAGCCAACACTAACAATTTCATGTTCACATGAAGAGATTAGATAGACTGCACAAGAACATTTTGGTAAAATAACTGATAAGGAGATGGGAAATAAGAATTATTGGTATTTACTCAGCCTGCAACACTTTTTGGAAGCTAACAGTTTAAAGGAAGCACTTCAGAATGACTATTTAATCTGAATTTTACAGATAGCACAGAGAATATATTCTCACAGAATGCAAAGTATCACTGCAATCACAGCTCTCATAGGAGCTGTTCAAGTCTCTGCTTGCTGGAGCTCTCACTCAATTTTGCCCCATTATGAGCTGTGACCCACAGAACACAAAGCGTTCAAGAATCCAGCTGGAATTCCCACTACAAAACATCTGTCTTTATTCTTCAGCTTGCCAGGCCAGCCTTAGGGTTCCCAGACACAAAACAACTTGTTGCCACACAGAGAAACAACTTTTTATTTCTTTTAGCAGACTTCAACAACAGTGTGGGGGCTTGGTTTGCTCACTTAGCTGGAAGATCTGTTGCACATCTGCTTTACAATTATAACCTCAAATTTTCCATCTGCATTTTGTTTTTCTAGAGGTTTTCATGAACAGTACTTTACAGGAGTCATCCAAGAACATACATCACTATTTCTAGTACAAAAAAACCACAGAAAAACATACTAAAGAAGGTCACTTCATGGCTCTATCAAGTTAAATTAGCTATTAAAAATGGGATTATACATAAGCAACATACCATTCAACTTATATCTAGCATCTACTAGTTGAAGATAGCTTCTAAATCAAGATGCAGAACAAGTATAATAGAACCTTACAAGGCCAGTTTGTCAATTAGCAGACCACTGAATTGTTAAATTGGACTATTTAGCAAGCAAACGTATCCATCATCAATAAAAATGCTTCTTTGAAAAATGTGCTTTAAATTAACTTTGACAAAGGTAATTTTAACTATAAACATGCTTCATATTTTACAATAAGTTGGTCCAGATTTTATGCAGTTATTTATAAGGCTTCATTACATTAGTCAATATTTAAAAATCATCTAAAAATTTATTAATAAAGCTTTCTCACTCTTCCAAAGAGCTTCCAAAATAATTTCAAGCAAGGAGAGAAACATGAAGCAAAAGTGAAAAGAAAGGATATGTGGTTATTTGATAAATGCTTGCACATAGTGTGATGGAATAAAGGAATTCTGTTTTTAAATCAGTAGGAAAAACTGATCAAGCAGACTTGAACAGCACCATTACAGTGCTTGGTCATTATATTTTTCTGAGAAGCTGTCATGTTTTTGTATCAAATAATAAAGTGTGAATTTGCACAGTTTAGTTGTATACAATCAAACATGAACACAACCACCCAGAAGCATTGTAGAAAAACTGTCCTATTATTAGCAAGGGACAGTATTCAAACAAGGTTCAATATAGCCACTCCTGAGTAAAACTTACACTTGATAATTCAACTGTAGATCAAGTTTTTTAAACAGGAAATGTACAATTTTTTTTTCATTGAATATAGAAAACAGTACACTCTTGACAGGATTCTAACAACAACAGGCAGGAGAGAATGTGATTATTCAGTATAACTTTTGATACCAGGAGACAAGGGCTCCATTGCCCCTTGTAAACTTTTGGATCCATAAAAGGAATAGAAGACACTTCCCACTTTGCTAATATTACTTAAGAGCTGATGTACAGTTTAGGAACTTGTTGAACATGTATAACTTTGTTAGGAGAATCATCTTCAAGTCAAAACAGCAAAAACCAGCATTGAACAGAAGTAGTATCAGCCAAGTAGACTCATGCCACTGTCACATCACTCAAAAACCCACACGGAAATGAGAAGCAATGCTTAACACATGGAAAGTTAGAGCCTTTAAAGTTATGATACAGAGAGGTAAAAATTCTGTAAGACCATTGTTTTAAAGTGCCCTGGTACACACACCAGGTTTCATTCTCCCCAGCCTCATATAACAAATCCTATTTCACTGTTCAAAACAGATTTAGTACAACTGGCTTGCTTTCACTCAGTTATTAAATGACATGGACAAATAGGGAAAAAAATAAAAGAATGGTGAACACTAAATTCCATGGTTCCCACATCAAAGCAGTTGTTTTGTCTCACCTGTGTTACCTGTGCCTCGTGTAAGACAACACTCCATAAGTTTTTATTGCTTAAGGTATAAAAACTATTATTCCAATTATAGATGAAGAAAGACTAACCTTCCTTAAAACAGAGGATGTTTTCTTTAAGAATGAGAAAATTAAGCTACAGTTGTGTTCCAAATGTTCTACTTAATTCTGTTTCGATTCACAGTAAGGTCACTCCACCCACGCTGACCTGTTACCCCAGCACTCACCACCACGATCCCACATTGTGAGCAAACACTGCCCTCTTGTGCACTGCAACATCCAGGAGACAAAGTTCCACTTCGGGGGCTGGGGAGAGGGACATTCCAAAGCAACAAAATGTTGGGGTTTTTTGCTTTTTCTTCATATATACTTCCTTAATTTAAAAAAGTGGCTTTCGCTTGAAAATGTCAATTAAAACACTCCTTTAGTTTTTCAGACAAGTATCTGGCACCAGCCAAACTAAAATGAATTTAAAAAAAAGCTGTTTCAATTTCAGAAGCGTTTTCATTTACAGAAATAGAGTTTATTTGTATTTTTAATACAAAGCAATTTACAAGCACCATGAACCCAAAGAGTCTAGCAGGGCTCAGAAAACTCTTGGCCCTTGAGTAATTCTGTAACATCAACCATTACATCAAGGCTCGTGGAGACAAATTACCCTCCACAAGAATTGTATTTTAATGTTTTCCACAGGAACAAGGTTCATTATTATGTTATTCTCGCTTCAAGCTGACAGCCAAAGTTCCCAAGACGTTCCAGTGTCTTCTCTCTGACAGGAAAAGTATCCACTCAACAACATAAGGCATCTTTCCTCTGTTCAACATATGCACTCAGCAGCAACTCACCCATACATACATCTACAGCTATAAAACTCTACTTGCTCCCTCACTTAGAATGGAAAAAAAAAAAAAGAACTCTGACACCTTCACAAAGGTCTCAACAAACAAAAGCTCATATCAACACAAGTGTGTTTTCATTGCAGTAATGCAAAGATAACCCTGAGTCTGCAAATCCTCTTAAAAGCTTACAACAAACTCAGCAAAACAACTAATCTGTGATAAAAGGTGGGACTTTTTTGCAATATGTTAATCTTACAAATAATCTGCATCTGACTGAATGTGAATGCTGGTAGCAAGACCACCTTTCCCTTGATCTCCCAAGCCTGTTTTCGTTCCCAAGCCTGTACTCATTTGCATCAGCAAGACATACTTTTGCTATGCTCATTCCACCCTCCCCAAGCTCTTGTGCAAGTTCAAAAGTCTTGGCCCCTCCAATGTATCAGGTATGAATTAATACCCTTCCTCAGCAGAACACGGCAGCAAAGTGGAAACAGACACTTGCAAGGCAGTTTTCTTTGAAAGGAACTGCAGGGACAAATGGTGATGATGAAGCTCCAGTTATAAAGTAAAAAGGTCAAAGGTTCAGACAGGCATAAGGATTACAAAACTACAAGTTGGTCAGAATTCCCCCCACCCCAGGTTTAGACAACCAGGGTCAAGCAGTAGCTTTCCAATTAAAACTCTGTAAGGGTATTCTGTCCTTTGAACTTCATAGTGGGGGGGGAAAAAAGGACAATTTTCTGTCAGGGAATTTCTTTTGAGGACCCATCTCAAAATCCAACAGATAAAGGGCATCTGACAACAGCTCACCTAAAACAAACACTGTGGTATCCCCTCGCTGCCTGTGTGGGGGAAGCTGGGATGAGGTAATCATGTTCTTCTGTATTAGTGTGCTGACCCTTTGTGGGGCATGAAATTAACCATCAGCAAGGAAAAAATCTGCTACTGCTTAAACTACTTTGCTACGCAAAGTGGTCTTAAAATGAAATATGGGGATTGAATTTCTTCTGGCAGTTTAACTCATAACCTCTCTGCAAGCACCCCTTCCTGCTGAACTCATTTGAGAAACCCTTCCAGACCCTACTGGATGCACAGGTCTACAACAAACAAATATAAAAGCAACTCTTGTTTTACTTTGACCACGTGAACATCAGCTTTGTGGAAGATCAGGAGCTGAACTTTAACGAAAGAACAGAAGCTTAAAAAAGCCCATCGTGCTGTGACAGAAACTACCCCATCTCAGTGTGAAATTTTACCAAAAATATCACCCTAAATCTCTACAGCAACAGAAAAAAGCAGTAATGACAACAGTAACAGTACTGCATCTTGCAGTCATTCCTTCAGTGCAGAAAGCGAGAGTAAGGCTGATGTGGGCGCTTCTCCCTGCTCATGACAAGAATTGACCCTTAAAATTCAGTTATCAGGTTTCTTTTCTCTGTTTAGCAAGTCAGTTACTAATGGCTGTAAAAGCTGTATTTGTTGCACTGCTTGAGACATGTTCCTGCTAAAGCACAGCAAAAGTCTGAAATTATTCTACAATGAAGAGTTCCGCTCCTCTTTAAGACAAGAAGAAATGCACAGCACAGTCCAAGCCAGACAGCCCACAATAACTTCATACTCTCCTGCCACAGACACACAAGAGCCTGCTGTTGAAGAATACAAACCAGCATGGTTTAAACACAAGTGAAAGGCATGATGTAGTACATCAAGTGACTTATTTATTCCATTCCAACCTTGAGTATCACCTTCCAGCTAAAACTTTAAGAAAGCATCTTGTGTGGAACTGTTTGCAACATTTCCAATTCCCATCATGTAGGTTAAAAAAAAACAACAAACTTTTGATTTAACACTTGATATGTTTTGTTTTCAAGGACAAGCTTTGCAAGAAAAATGCAGCCACACAGGATGAAATACGACTTCCATTTTCCATTCCATTTGGATACTGCTCAAATATTCTGCATTCATTGAATCCTAAGGTATTGTGTCTAAATAAGCATCCCGTGAGTGACTGTGAGAAGTATTCACAAGGTCAAGCAGTACCTGGCTTAGCATGACAAAAATGCAATACTGGATTCAGCCACAAAAAAACCCACTTCAAGAATTAGCTACATACAGAAGTATGTTAAAGAATGGCAAACAGTAACATTGAATCTGTAAGCAGATTTATTGGCTTTGTACAGGAAAGGATTTAACCCTGAGAGCACAGAAAAGACAAGTTAAAAGAGGATAGAATTGGATTAGAAGATGGCCTGGGACACCTCTGGTGGAAATGGCATCCTGTAAGAGAAGAGCCAGAGAGTGACCCCCTCAGAAGGAATCCCTGGAGCTCCTCACCTCAGGAGATCTGACTGAACACTGCTGCTGCTACCCACCCACAGCAGACAGCATTTCCATGGCATGGCATCACCCAGAGGAAAGAAAATTAATTTATACTACCTACAATGAAAAGAAAGAGCTTCAAACAGTAAGAGCAAAAATAACATTTTCACACCTGTAGCTTCTACTCCAACTCCACATGCACATGCCTAACACAGATGACAAGGCTGATTCAGAGCTCTCTGTTGTCATTCCACCCTTCGAACCCTCACATCCAGCTCCCTTCCCCACAGCCATCCTGTGTCAAGTTTTTCTGTAGGTTAATTCACATCTACAGCTACCATACCAAAAAAAAAACAAGAGCAGTATTTTGAGCAGGTATGAGAAATCTGAGGTGCAGAATAAATACAGGAGGGCACTTCGCACTTACACGTTGTTTAAAAATCATATCTGCAGAAAATTAGTAGTAACAGGGAAATCACAGATTCCATCAAAAAGAAAAAAGTAGCAGCATTCCTGGTTGCAGAGAAAGTATTTAGAATGGTGAACTCTTAATGCTGAGTGAGAAGGAAGTCAACTAAAATAATCTGAATTTTTCCAGTATCATTATCGGGGAGGACTCACTTTCCATTTCTGAAATGGTGAAAAAGTTGGCAATATTGAAATACAGAAACACCAAAGAATGTAACCTGTTACACAAGATATGCTGTACTTCAGTTTGAGTTTCACCAAACCACACTAAACCTGTAAACACTTAAATAATCCCACCAGCACAGATCAGGTTTTATCATCAAGATTTTAACCTTCAAACCCATAGTAAAAAATAAAAGTCATCCACTCTCAAGATGCACTTATGCTACCAAGCAGAAAACTGAAGTTTCTAACTCTTTAAACTATTAACACAATACTGAATTTTCTCTACAAGCCTTTCTTAACACACAGACTTGCAGCAAGTCACACAATCCAATGTTTTCAGTAAGATCCATAACCTCATATAACTGGAACTGAGCTTGATGTGCTTATGTGTCTGAAGTGACTCCCTGTAAAGAATCATTCTCACTGGGAAGAAATCCATTGTGCCATCTAGTGTGGCCCACATCTTTCCTTCTCCCTGCATGGCCTGTCAATAAGGAAATCTTAACTTACTCAGCCAATGGGGACAGCTGTGACTGAACACTTTGAAGATCACCACAGAAAGGACAGAAAGCAACAAGAAGTCTGTGTATTAAACAGTCACCCCAAATAAGTGTTAAAGGTATTGGAAAGAAAAACCTGGTTAAAGCTGTTTTCTAAGTTTTCCCACGTCCTCCTCGTGAGAAAGTTTACACCACTCGAATTAGTTGCTTCTGGCAGAAAGGAATGTCTGACTACAAGTCACTCTTGAGCACATCCAAGAAACGTTTGCCAAAGTAAACGTTGTTGTTGAGAAGATAATCAAGTGCTTACAATTCAGTAATTGTAAGTGGAGTGATAGTAGATTGTCAAGTACTAAAGACGACTAAAAGACCACAGGTTTCTGGAATTTAGCACACAGCCACTCCTCTCTTGCAGCTGTAGCTCACACAGAGCACTCAAGGCTGATGAAAGCTAGAAATAAGTAAATATTTATTATCCCGTCCAAAATAAGTGCAAACAACACCATGCAGCTACTGTTACCACAATTTACAAACAATACATCTCTCCAAGAGGGGATTAAATTCATACACCGTGAAATGTAACTCAAGTCTGAACTTCAGTTTAGCTGAGAAGAAAAATATTGTATTACCAAACTACCACCGCACTGACACTAAAGAGACAGTGGCGGAGGAAACGCTCAGGAACTGAACTTGCAGGTAGATCCCTGGAGTGGCAGTCCATCAACCTGTGACTGCTTTAAGCTCCATCACATCCTCAGTCAAGCACCAACCACCTCTTAACTCTGCAGAGGAGAGGGAAAGGGGAGATAGAACCAGGTGAACTAATTTAAAATTAGTCCTAATGTAAACCAGATTAATACTCCAATATCGTCTACAAAGACCAAAACGAAAAGTTGCCGAAACCCACCAAATAGTATCTAATCTTAAAGTTTTCATGTGAGAACTCCCTGGTCCCTCCAAGACCAGCATGGGGACGTCCAGCCCATGCTCTCGACCACAGGCAACAGCAAACTCTGACAGCTTTAACAGCAGAAAATAGAGCTTCATAGGGCTGTTAGATGCCCTTAATAAGGTCTTCACACACAATAAAGAAAACTTTCTACCCAAGCAAGCGTGAGGCGCCCGAGCAGGCCTGCCCGTCCAGAGAGCACCCCCAGAACTCACATTCACAAACCGCCCTCCTGTGAGCACTGGTACTTTATTTGAGCAACAACTATGAGAAAGCGCAACAAAGTCACAGAGCCCGTGAGAGAAAAAAAAAAAACCCGCGCCCCGCCTGCCCCCGGGGAGCCGCCGCCGGCCGGGGCAGCCCGGCCGCCCTTACCGCCGATGATGGTGCGGATGAGGGAGGCGTGCCCCGGGCAATCCACCAGCGTGAGCTGCAGCTCGCCGGGGCCCGGGCCCAGCTGCGGCGGCAGCGCCGTGCGCAGGCAGGAGAAGCCCAGGTCCAGCGTGATGCCCCGCGCTCGGCTCTGCGGCGCCCGGTCGAAGGCGGCGGTGGAGCCGGTGGTGCTGAGCGCCCGCGCCAGCGCCGTCTTGCCGCTGTCGATGTGTCCCAGCACTCCCACGTTCACGTTCAGCACTCGGGCGGCCATGGCTGCGCTGAGCCCGCCCGCTCCGGCCCCACAGCGCCCCTGCGGCAGCGCGGCACCCGCCGCCGCCGTTCCGCCCCGGAGCCCGAGCCGGGGGTGAGCCACGGCGGGGAGAGGTTGGACAAGTCTATCGCGGTTCGTTCCACCGAGCCTGCGGCGAGGGAAAGCCTCGGCAAACAGCCCCAGCTCGCCTCTGGACCCTCCGCTGCCCTTACCAGCGCAAGGAGAGGCAATTGAGGCAGGTTACTGCGATGGCCAAAGCCCCACAGCTGTGCCCCCTGCCCTGGGGATGGGTCACTGCAGTCACCCCCCGCCCTGGGGACACACACGTATTAGTCCCCGCAGGGATCTCGGCCCAGCCCGGCACTGTCACATCACACCCTCCCCGTGTGCCCCCGGGACATCCCAGCCCGGTGCTGCTGGAATTACGGTGCCCAGATTCGCTTTCACGGTCACACGGACATTGCAAACCCACGTGAAAATCATCTACAAAGACCAAAACCAAAAGTTGCCGAAACTCACGAAATTATATCTAATCTTAAAATTTTCATGTGAGAACTCTCCTTGGTTCCTCCAAGACCAGCACGGGCACGTCCAGACCATGCTCTCGACCACAGGCAATCATTTTGGATCATTTGCTCTCCTTGCGCTTAATAAATTCTAGTCTTGCATAACTCGTTTTCCCGTGCATATTTATGTTTATGTTTAACATATTTATGTTGAGTAAGACGCTTTCTAAAAATCATACCTTTAATGGATTAAGAATCATCAAGATAATTAAGAGTGATGAACAGCTCTGCTGCAAACCAACAATAACCATCCAAGCAAAAACCAACAGGTAGATGAGCAGGGGAGAGGCCTGAGAGCATTTCAGAAGCAGGGACACACTTAGACTGATTTAAGTCACTTGGCTTTACTGATAACCCAGGAAGCACAGGGGGACAAATGCATTACAGAAGAAAAACTAGCACTTGTGTTCTGCATTTCAAGAGTGACTGTCCAGTACCACTTCAAATGATAACAGCTGTTAACAAGCCAAGAAGCCAATACTGTGTTATGGACTTCCCACAGGTGTCAATGTAGACCAGACTTGCACTATATTCTGCATTTGATTTTCTTTGAGAGCTTTGCTGTTGCTTTTCTGCTCACCCTATGCAGTAACACATATTGCCAATATTAGCATTCACATCTGAATAACTACTGAATGAGCCAGAAGTGTAAAATGACTTGCCTAAGGCGATTGTCAACATCATGGATTTAGTTTTCAGGCTTTGGCTCTGAAGTCAAGGCTTTTTTCTTACAAAGAAAGCTGCTTTATATAACGACATTTTTAATATGACAGTTTGGTTTAAATCTGGATAAAAAATACTCCTTCCCAAACACATGGAAGTCAAGATGACAGAATCAATGACTCAGTGAAAAGGGAGTGGGGGCAATGGCATTCCTTCCAAGCACTCAGTGCTATTTGAGAGACAACTGTCTCCCTAAAGATGTGAACTCACAAGGAATACTGCAATGCACAGGGCTACCCTGGCTAATCAGCTTCTTGAGCAGAATAGTTCAGCTTGATGGGAGCTCTGTCATGGGAGCCAAATTAAGCATAATGTCACTTTTCAGATCAAGTTCTCAGGCTTCGAGTAGTTTCCTGTTAAATCATAAGGCTCATACACAGTTCATTGTGCTGAATGTCTCAATCTGTTATATTGATACTTACTTGCAAAGGGAAGGGAAAATTTACATCAATTCTCACAAGAAAAGGCCCTACATAGTTATAATCCACACAGATATCCCTGTATCATATTACTTACCAAATTTACTTCTTTTCTTTTAGCATTATGAGTTCAGAAGGAAGAGGTGGGAAAAGGTGTAAATACTGAGAAGAGGAGGCATTATCCAGAGGTCAACATCTAAAATAGCAGTAATTTTCAACAAGGTTTGACAAAGTAGAAGAGTCTAAAAGTTTCTACAGCTCTTGAGAGGACTTGCAATGAGGGCAAGGAGGTCCCATTTCAATGACTCACAGTGTGGGAGGCTACAGACAGCCCAGGTATGATCCATTTTGGTTTGCCAATGAAACAAAGAGCTGCATTTTGCTCAGGCAATATCTAGTGGGTTACTGGATAGAACTCATGGGATGAAAAAAAGATCATTCTTTCTGTTATGGAGATCTAACTAAGGATGATAAAAACCTATAGGAAAACAGATTAATGGATTTAATTCCACTGCTCACAGAAAAACAGTGGCACTTTTTACTCCTGAGAGATCTGCAAGAAGGAGGTGTGTCAGGTAGAAACGTGGATTTAGTTTTTTCCCTTTGCACACCCAAAAGATTGTCAGCTCTCTAGATAGGGAAGCCAGTTGTTCTTGTGCAGTTGGAAGGAGAAAAGTCCAGTGTCTACAGCTTTGTTTTTACTACTCAGAACATACCTCTGTCTCCAGGATTTTGGAGTCTGTGGATTTGATTTTGCCACATATCACTTGAGGAAACACTGGAGTGCATATGGTATCTATGGAATTAATAACTTAAACCACTAATATCAAGGAGAAGAAATCTGATAAACACTTTTATTCAGTATTTAGAGGTCCATTCTGTTAGCTTACAAAGTTTTAGAATTAATTACAAATTTAGAAAATAAAATGTGGCATTCAGTAAGATTCATCACTCCTATTGTGTTGGAGGGCAGAAAAAAAATCAGGTTTTTTGCAGGAAACAAAACAGAACAATCCCTCCATCCCCTCATCATTGTCCCCCCACACCCACACCGAGGTCTTGATATTACCAAGGTGGAGAAGGGAACGTGGCAAAATGAAAGAATCCACAATTCTCCAGATTTTTCTATAGCCCTCACAAAGTTTGTAGCATTTAGATGGACTCCTTATTTTCCCCTCGATACACCATTCCCCTTCCCATTTGTTCTCTCCTATACTGAATTTCTTCCTTGAAAAGTTTTCATTTTAATTGCTAAAGTTTCTGGACTCATGGGAGAAAGGGCAGGAAGTCAGACTTTTGGGATAGGGTAAAAATGTAAAGGTCATTCACACACTCACACACACGTACTCTCTCTCACTCCAAAAATAATACACTATTTGACAGTTTCAGGATTCAGCATGTCCCACTGAAATTTGAAAGCTTATGTGAAACTAGGCCACGTCCTGTAACCTCAAACATTTAGTCTAGGAAAACAGCTCTCAAGTCTCCAGCTCCCACCTCGGGTATCGCATGACGTCTGTGCCAAATGGGAGACCTCAAACCAGGGGGCAAGAGAAACCTTGGTAAAATGAGTTGATTAAACCTGGGGAATAACAGTTCAGACTGTTAGTGACAGGTATTATTTTTTCTGGTTAGCTGGCCAGTGGAATATTAAATTATACTCCAAGCATCTATAACATGAGCTGGGCAGAATGGCTGCACAACCATGTGGTGGCATGGATAAAGGAAAAAGAAGGTTCATGCTTTGCAACGTGTTAAATACTCAAAAAATAAAAAAAAAAAAAATCATGTCAAAATTGGGGTTCAGTATTGGCTCATGCCGATGCAGCAACACAGGAGACACCAATTACAAAAGATCATTTGCTCTATTGAAGTCCAGTTCTAAACTTTCCAGTAGTTCCACTTGTACTCTGCTCCTTCTGGGGAACAAACAATTAATCCTGTGTGGTCTAGAGGATTATTGTTTATTTTCCCCTCACCCAAAAGTCCTCTTTTGCCCTTCTTTAACTGCAGTTTCAGGACAATGCTCAAAGAACATATGGAATGAGTAAAACAATCAATACAATGAGTGATGCCAAACCTGATTGCAAACTGTTAGTTAATACTCACATGAGCAAAGAAGAGGAAGAAAACAGCCTCACATCTACCAAGCAAACTATTGTTTACTGGTTCTTTTTTATATTGAAGTGTCCCCTTATACTAAAAACACAATTCCAAACAACTTCAGTAACATTTTCTGTAGGTCAATACTAAAATTGTACCTTTATTGTGGCAGCAAATTTTATTTACAGAACTGCATTGGTCACTAACAGACAGATGTCTTGGGCTCTAAATTCTGGTCTTGAGACATCATATTGCTGTAGACAAACAAATAACACTCTATTTGTTACCCACTTTTATCAGGAAAAACCTCTAATTAAATTAGTATTTCCAAAGTTAAAGAACCTCATGTAGCACATCTGACTTTCACAGACATGGAATATTTCTATCCTTCTTCTGACTTGCAACAGCAATTCTCTATTCCTGCCATCTACATTTCTATATATTGAATTTCACCAAAAATAAATAAGCCAAATAAGACAATATTTCATCAAATAGTCTTTGAAATGACATAATCTCAAAAACAGGTCTAGCTACAAGAGCAAACAAGATAACATGGACCATATGGACAGTCCAAGTCGATAAATTATTCTATATTTCACCCACTGAATATTATGCATTTCACTCCTTTTGAAAAGGAGGGCCATGCCTGGCCTGGCCCCCGTGGTAACAACATCACTGCCCTCAGAGCTCTTACCAGACTTGCTAATTATTCTTCCAGAACTGGCAGAAACTTGAACCCTGACCAGATTTACCCAGAACACTTGTGGCAGTTGAATGCACTAGAGAAATCAAAGTTGTATATTTGCTCTTCTGCAAAGAAAAAACTCTGCCATTCACTACATACCAGGCATTTGTATTCTGTGACTAGCATGACCCTGAGAGGATGTACAGACTCTATTAGTAGACACACTTTTCTAATTATTTAAGGAATAGCTCATATTTGTTAGATTCAAAAATTCTTAGTAAGCAGTTGTACAAGAGGATACCCTTACCCTACACGTGTGTGCAATTACCTTGTCATTACAATATTAAACTAGAGTTGGTAAACTGGCAGAACAATTAACAGAAAAAGAAAGCAACAAACAGCAAAGTCTTGTTATAAATGTCATTTGGCAAAGAAAAAACTAATAGAAGCTCTTAAAAAAAAATAAGGGAGAGGGGGATAAATATCTTATGTATGGTTCACTGGGCTTCTGCAATTTGATCGACAACTGCCATTCTCCCTAAAGCTGCTTTTGCAATTCCCTGGCAGCACAGGAAGGCTGAGATGGCACCAGACATCGGTCCTGCCTCATACCACAATAATCCACTGGCCTTCAATGTCGCAGACACAGCTTTATAATTGCAGAAAACTCTCTCTATCCGTGGGAAGAGTCCCCTGTCTTTTTCATTAGAGAAATCCCAGTACCTACAACGAGCAAGGAGAATTCATTTTGAGCAGACTCAAAAAATATCCCCCTGCGGTTTCACTGTGAGTGATCCCCCATCTGAAGCCTTTCAACGCTTGGTAAGAGGTGCAGCAGAATTGCCACTGTCACTGTAAGAGCCGAGAAGCTGAGGCACCCCAGACCTGCTGAAACGAGTGATGGCAGCGAGGCCACTGAGCCTCCTGCTGAGCAGCTGAGGGTTTGTCCCCATTTCAGTGGCTCAAACATCCCTCTCGTGAGGAACACGGGCTGTAGGTACAGCACGTTACAGCCTCACACACCGACGTGAAGGCTTTGGACACCTGGAAGAGGATTATTTCGCAGTTCTGACGAACAGCAGAAGTTAATGAGCAACGCTGAGGTGAGGGGGCCACCCTTGCTTTCCTTGGCAGGGCTTGGACTTGCACGAGCTCCAGAGGCCCCTTCGACCCCTCACGATGCTGCGATTCTTTGACCAAGAGTGAGAAAACACCCTTGGAAAGCCTCGGCTTGCTTTGGTGAGCCCGAGCCCAGCGGAGGATTTGACAAAGCTCACGGGTCCCGAATGAACGGTGGCACAAAGCGCTCCAGCAGCTGCGGGGACCAGAAACCTCCGAGCGCGAAC
>VXBA01003233.1:231852-245439 GCA_013399895.1 Serilophus lunatus | reverse complement strand
CCCCGGCGGGACGGCTGACCGGGACGGGCCGGCCGCCACCTTCTGTCCCGACAGCGACGGAGCCCGGCAGCGCAGTCCCCGGTGCGGTGCTGGGCCGGGCTCTGCTCTTCGAGGGGTTCTGCAGCCGCCGGCCCGTTGCACATCACTGAGCAGAGAGCGCTGCCCACCCTCGGGACGGGGATGGATCCCACCGACCCACCAGGAACGGGGCTTTGCTGTTCCGCAGCCCCAGGGACGCACCGCTCCGGCGCTGAGCCCTCTCCCTACACCAGGGGCATCCCTGGGATGGGCCCAGGGATGGAGACCCCGGCCCGACGCTCCGGGGCAGGGCCAGCGCACCACGTCTGGACCCCGCCGCGGCAGACACCCGACAGCGGAGCCGATGCTCTGGGCGCAGGGAACAGGGAGTCGGGACCGGCGTCTCTTGCCTTCTTGCCCCGGGAACGTGCTTGTTTGGCTGCGGCTCCCCTGGGCTGCAAGGCGCCGGGACACACCGGAGCGAGGAGCCCGAAGGAGCCCCGAGCGCCCCTAAGGAGCCTGACACGGGACCGGAGTCGCGGCTCTGGGCCAGACCCGTCGCGTCTCGGAGCTGCGGGGACAGTGCGGCCGCGGCGGTGGCACCATCTGGTGCCACGGGACAGAATCGCACCGGGCAGCGCATCCAGCCCCTACGGCGGAGCCAGCGCCGTGCCCGGGGCTGGGAGCGGCAGCCGCAGCCTCTGCGCTGAGCTCCACGGGAGGAGACACCCCAAAAGCTGCACTGCGGGTCACGGCGGCCTCGTTCTGCAACGTCACTCCCCGGGCTTGGCACGGCTGCCTCCAAGAACAGCTCCGACCATCCCCGGAGAACAGCACTGCACCCCTCGGCTGCCCGTGGAGGGGATAGCAATGCTCCAGCTTAACCTGAACGGGAGTGGAGATGCTGGAGCCAAGCTGCAGCTCAGACTTGCTGCGAGGCATCAGGAGGTAGAGGCTGAGAGCAGGGTCCTCGCAGTGCCTGGAGCACCCGTTCCCTCGCCAGGACAGGATGGGGCACCGCAGTAAAAGGCCTGTTTGTGCCACCCCTGCACAGGGTTCGACGTGACAGTGCCTGGGCCATGGCAGGACTGTGCTCACCGGGCAGCTGCTGCGGGCCCAGCAGAGCAGCACGATGCTGCTCCACCCCCTGCCCAGCTCCCAGGGCTGTTGTCTCCCCTGTCCCTGTCCAGCCAAACAAAAGGCACAAGCCGTGCTTTGTGCTGTGGCCGAGCTGGGTCAGGCAGGACCCATAATCCTCATCAAGGAAATTAAGCCATGCATTGATTTTTCACCAGAATAGCACGAGGCCGGCTGTGAAAGCCTTGCATAACCCACTTACAGGCTGCAGAGCCACACTGCCTGCACAGCCCAGGGCCTGCTGATGGCACAGCAAGGCAGAAGCACTGACAGGAGGGATGGAGGCACCACAGCTCCAGGCTGGCAGCACTGCTACCAGAGCTGCCACCACACTGCAGCCAGCAGCTCTCTGGGCATGGCCTAGCTATCAGAGCCACACTTCCCCCACTGGGGCTTCCCAGGCCCCTAAGAAGTGTCTGGCAGAGGAGGCAGGGGGCACAGGGTAGCTCTTCAGCCCATGGCCTTCGCTGCCTCACTACAGGGGCAGAAATGCTGGCAAAAGCCCCCTGAGCTCAGGGTTGGCAGAAGGGAAACCCCCTCCTCAATCCTCCCCCCAGGGCCCTGCTCTGTGCACAAAGGTCTCATCGTTGCTCTCTCACCCCGGAAAGAGCAGAAAAAAACCCCAACAACCTGCTTGGGAGAAGCATGAGACAGGTTGTGTGGGCTGGGGCTGATCCTTGACCCCATAGCTGTAAGAGGGGAGGAGCTGTGAGGCAGGGCAAAGTGAGACCAGTTTCAAACAGGCAAGTGTGCTCTGGGCTCAGTGCTTCCCAGGGCTCTGCAGAGCAGGGAGCACCACTACCCTCCCTCCCTTCAGAGAAGCTTTTACACCCGTGGAGCTGCAAATCCTCAGCAATTAGAGGGCAGCCAGAGCTGGCACCAAACCAAGACACAGCATCATGTCCTGCAGGCAGAGGGTTAAGGCCAGCCAGAGGGAAGAGACCAGAGACCACAGGTGGAAAAAAGAGAGAGGAATCATCTTTATTTTGTGAAGTGTTAACAGATGGATCAGTTCAATGCTACCCAGCAGTAAAGATGTTAGATGCCCCTGAGCACTTGTCTGCTCACAAGCCCCATCACACACACACACACTGTGATGGCTCAAGCACAAGCATACACTGTTAAAAACCTTACACTGCCCCCAGCCCCAGCTCACCCTGCCCCATTCCCCACTGCAGAGACATGAACCAGCCCTGGAATAAGTTACAGCAATTATTTATCCAGCATCAGGCTCCAACTGCTCCAGGAAGAGGAACCAAGAACAGCTCAAGAGGAGCTGACTAGGAATCTGCCTGAGAGGGACATGCCTGGAAACATGCCATTTGCCAGGGAAAGGTGAAGCCTTGCTCCAGGTGAAGCACTGGGAAAGACACAGAATCTCCATCCTGAGGCATCCAGTCAGGTTGTGTCACCTCCCAACATCCACCAAAGCAGCTCTTCCATCGCTCCCACAAGCAGGTGGGACACAGGTGCACTCCCACCCCACTCCCCCCACTCTGTACCAACAGGAAGAAACCTAGGACAGAGACAGCCAGGGACCTAAACTACCAGGAACAAGGGATTTACATTTACAGGTAGAAAAACCCTCCCACGACTCTTTTAAAAAAAAAAAAAAAAAGTGTATTTCAGATTCTACAACTTAAGTTTCTTTAGAAAGTGAAGTAACTGAATCGCAAGGACGCACTAGAATATTCCATGGTGCTATTTTATCAAAAAAATAGAAGCAACCAAAATTGTCCAGACGAGTTCTCCATCTGCACATCACCTGGCAGGAAAGAAAGAAAAGCCAGTTAGATAACCCAGTTGCACCAGTACAGCTGCACTGTGCTAGAGGGAGCTGATGGATGGAGTCCACGCTCAGCCAGAGAGCCTCTGGCTCCACAGATGCTTTGGCTTCTCCCAGAGACCCTCTGCAGGTCTCTGCAGAGGCAGACACTGAGCTCTCACTCCCAGGGGTGGCTGTGCCCTCAGGCCTGGCACTCACCTGGCCCCGCTCTTAGTTTGCGTTTCTCTGGCGGACGTTCTTGTCCTTGTGGTTTGTGGCATTGCTCTTCCTGGGAAGAAAGAAAGGACGTGAGGAAAGGGAGAGCAGAAAGCACCCCTTCCCCAGGCCACTAATGTAAGTCAGGTCCAAACAGATGGTGCAGCTCGGGCAGGAGGTCAGTTCCCAGAGCAGTGCCAGACACCGGTGTCAGCCCAGGTCTGTGTGGTTTACACAAAGGGACATTAAATGAACCACGGGAGGAGCACCTCTGCCAGCACACTGAGTGTTATCCCACACCAGCCAGATTTTATCTTCAGAGCAGATTCCCTGGCTGGAGGAGATCTGTCAGTACAAATCTGGCTCAATAAGAACAGGCAAGGTACTCACAGTGGTGCAGAGCCTCCATCATCATCTTCACATTTGGGACGGCGTGGAAAGAAAGAACAAACAGCGTCAGGGAGGAGCACATACAAAGTGACCCCTGCCTCCTCTTACAGCAGTGGGGACTGTGCTCCAGGCAGCCCTTCCACTACCACTTAAAACTGGGAAAGAGCCACAGCTCCTCTGGTGAAACGGCAGCCCTCCCCCAGTCCATCCACTGTACCCACCCCCCCACAGCACCAGAATTTGGGATGGCTCCCAGATCCAAGCACATTCTCAGCAGGTGAAGGGGAAGACAAACAGGATGTTTCAGGAATGGGGCTTTGAGCAGCAGTAGGAAGCCATTTTCCCTCCCCACACGTTGTGATATCAAAACAAACACTGCACACCACGTTCTGGCTACACTGAGCAGCACAGCTAAGGAAACACCTCTGCCAACACATGCCAAGCCCTGTGGCCTTTCACCAGCTCCCTGTGATCTGCTACCTCCCAAGTGGAGGCTCCCACTCCTCTCTTCTGCTCCCCATCACCTCTTCTACAGCCCTGGCTCCCCTGGAGTGGCCCCAAGGCCCAAGCTCCAGGCACTGGGGCTGCCCAAGGCACCAGGATCTGCTCACAGCTGGTGAGAGGATGGAGGCAGACATATGGCTGGAACTACCTTCTACTTACCATGTGAGGTGGCACCCAGCAGCAGAGAAGGGAAGAGTGGACAGGTAACACCAGGAAACATATCACACCAAACACAGGCCAGACTGTCCCCATCCCATCCCAGATGAGAGGAGTTTACAGCCAGTACTAGGAGGAACTGGCTCAGACAGGCCTCACTGTCAACTCCTCTAAGGAGGGGCAAAGCACCAGAGACACTTGGGGACAGAGAATCACTTTACACCAGGGAAGTATAAAGCTGTGTGTGTGATGGAAGCATAAAGGGGGGTGATGTTGTGCTCTCATCCACGAGCACTTGGGAATTCGAGCTCTGCTGGCCAAGGAGCACCAAGCCACTTCAGCACATACCTGTCTGCCAAAGCATCTGCTACAGCTCTGACAGCTCAGAATCGTGTAGATCTGGACTGGACTGATGACCCCACAAGCCAGATCACACCACACACAGGCTACAGTGTTTTGCTGGAAGATGCAGCTACAACATCCTTAAGACAGCACCTGCCTTCCAGCCAGGGGCGTCAAGAGGGCAAAACATCTGCTTGTAAAACTGCCTCGAGTGGAATTCGAGCCCCGCAGCCAGGAGAGGGATATGAGGCTTTAGCCTCTCTGTCCCACCTCTCCTCAGGGGGCCAGAGTGGCTGGGCAGGATCCAGGGCAGGAAGGATACAGAGCATTCACACTGCATTGTTAAGGAGATCAGATAAGAGCAACCTGAGCTGACACAATGCAGATCCTCACCGATAAGGAAAGGGAGGAGCTGGTGCTTCCAGAAAAGATTAAAGAGACTACATACAGGGCTTTGAGATTCAGGATGTGTGGATCTGATGACCCAAAACATCCTGAGCTGAACACAAGTTAAGACTGGTCTTAAGGAGCCCTTTACAGTCCCCCCCAGTTTTACAGCAACACAAAAGCCCTACTAATTTACAAACCACCTTCTCCAGAGTGGGAGATGCCAAAGCAAACCCAGCCCTGCAGACACAAGAAACACTTGAGCAGAGAAACGGGTCAGGCAAAGGGTCAGGCTGACCTGATCTACAGCCCTTCTTGCTCCAGACCTCTACAGGACTGTCAGAAACGGTGCAATTATGTGCAGCCTCATGTCTGAAGTGGCACGGTATAGGCTGCCCTGGTTTTAGAAGCACCCTGAGTGCCCACCCTGACAAAGGGACCCTACAAGCCCATCTTGCCTGCACTCAACAAGTTACCTGACCCCCCTCCTCTTAAAGATTTAAACCCAGGTGTCATCGGGGAGACCAAGGCGTGCAGATTACTGACCAAGACCTAAAGGGGATCCTAAGACTGATAGGGTTAAAACCTTGAAAGGAATGCTCATCCCCAGATAAGAAGTCTGAGGTGGATGCTTAGACATTGGTGGCCATGCATAAGGAGATCCCAGCCCAAGAAATCAGATAACCTGTTAACCCTAGACTGTCAAACACCAGCCTCCCCCGAGTTCTGCACCCTACACAAACCCTTGTCCCCTTCCAACAAATCTTTCCGAACTTTCCACACCCCACGAGAGCGAGTCCACATCATCTGTCCGCCCTCACCCAGGCACCCCTCTTACCATCAGGGACCTCATCTGGCTTCCTCCTCTTCTCATAGATGAAGATGATGGTGACAAGAACGAGGACCTCAGCCACGATGCCCAGGAAGGGCCAGAGCGCTGCCAGGCGGCTGCGGACGCGCAGGTTCACGGTGGCATCCCCGGAGCCGTAGGAGTTGGTGGCATTGCAGCGATAGTCACCCGTGTCCTCCTCGATGTTCAGTTTGAGGATCCGTAACTCTGTCTTGTTGCCGCTGGAATTGATGATGTATCGCCCAGAGGCGTTCTTGAGGTCCTGGAGGGAGGAGGGAGGAGAGCTGTCTCAGGGCAGCGCTGACTCACCACACAGAGGCCACAGAAATGCCCCTTCCCCTGGGCTCTGGGCTTTCAAATGATCAGTTCTGATGGTACAAGGTCTGCCAAAGGGGAGCAGGGTAGGCAGGAGGGGGGGATGAGCAAACCCCAGCACTCACCCCCTGACCGTTTTTGTGCCAGGACCAAGTAGTGACAGGGGGGAATGAGGGATTCTTGCAGGTCAGCACGCCTGTGTCCCCCTCGTTCCCATGCTCAGACTTCTTGTATGCCATCACCTGGGGGGCCACTACAGCAAGAGAACAAGAAATTCAGACACCTCATTCCAGCATTCACACGGATTGTGCTCCCCACCCCACCAGAATCAGATGGTTACCCCAGAGTTTGACCTCAGTGAGGCTGTTCCTCTCACTGCTTTGGCATTTTCAGAGGGGAAAGCACAACAGGCTGCTCCAAGAAAGGCTCAAACAAATTTATTCAGCAGGTACTATTCTTCTCCCAGCCTTCCTGTGGGTACATGCCCACAAGAAAGCTGGTTTAATGCAGGATCTAAGAGCTAATCCAGCAGGCACCAAAACTGCTTGAAAACAGTGCTGCCTCATGGGCTGAGTTGGCAGCACATGTACAGGGCCCTGCAGCCAGTTAAGGGCTGGGAGCAGCCTTTCAAGAAGCTGAAAAGACACCACAGCAAAGTATCCAGGAGATCACAGCTTCCCCACACCTCTCCTCAGACCCAGAAGCAAACACATTACCTGAAATATTCACTTGTCCTGTTATCTCAGGTTCTGTTTTGTAGATACACACATAGGTGCCAGAGTGCTCCTCCATCTTCCCCTCGATTCTGCCAAAAACAGGATTCAGGTAAAAATTCAGCACAACTGACTTATCCACAGCCACCAACCTCCAAACCCACGGAATCAGACATCCACAAGCACCTCCTCTACAGCAACTTTTCCCATTCCAGCAGAGTATTTATGCTGCACCACGTGCCTCTGCAGCAACCCAACTCTCCCCTCTCCCCAAACACAGAGTGGCAGAAGAGGGTTTTATGTGCACCACGGAGCTGTCAAGTCAGTGACCACTATTCCAGCCCACTGAAACACAGGGCAAAGCAGGGGCAAAGAACCCCCAGGCTGTGCTACTCTGGATCAACCCCAAGCATAGGGTGAACTCTCCCACTCTCCTTCCCGTAAAGCTGCCGCAATGAGATTTAGTGGATTATGCAGCCCTGCAACAAACATCTCATTCTGCCACCCAGTAATACCCACTCGAGGGAAGGGGCCCACAAGAGTTTGTCCCGTGGCTGCACTGGGACAAGGGGCTGTTTGTTAGTTCTGCTGTGCACGGCGCTTCCCACTTCCAAAAACCACTCAGCTGAGGAATTGAGGTCACGCGAGGGAGGCTGGGTTATAAATACTTTAATCCTTGTTCAGCTCCCTGTTGCTATGGGGAGACAGGCACGTCGGCACTGCCATACAAAGGGACATGATGCCTCCACAGCTGCTGGGTCAGTGCCAGCCAGGCCTGACTGTAATCAGAAAGGAAAGCTCACTGCACTGCCACAATAAGGGCGGTATTCCCGCACCGAGAGCAGACCACGGCCTGCTGCAGCTCCACAGCTCCTGCTGTGAGAACAGTTGGACTTTGGAAAGGGACATAAGGCCCCCAAGGAGAGACAACACGCACTGGAGTCTCTCATTCCCCACAAGGGGAGCAGGGAGCCCGTGGACTTCCCAGAGCAGCCCCAGCAGACTGCACCTGACAAACCAGAGCCCAGCTGAACGCCTGCTTACAGACATGAACAGCACAACTTCTCTCTCTAAAAGGATACTTGAGATATAAAACTGTCCCCTCCTCATCCTTTCTGCCCCCTTCCCCTCATGAAGGAGAGTGTTGGGCCTTACCCTCTACAGTCCCAAAGGTCTGCAGGCACTCAGCCCTGGGTCCAGCTGACAGCAAACACCAGCTGCCACTGGGAAAAAAACCTGCCTGTGCTCAGGTTCTGACCTTGCCCTGACACTCACGTGTAGCTGGTGTAAAGACTATCACTCTCGTCCTTGTGCAGGAGCTTGTCCCCGTGCATCCACTTGTGGCCCTTGATGGTGTAGGACCCAGACACGTTACAGGTGAGGACCAGCTTGCCAGAAACCTCAGACACATAAGCTTTGACATCCGGACCTGCATTCATAAAGAATTGGATTGAAGTTACAATGGTGCCCAAGAACCTGCAACACAAACCCCCCAGCTCCTTGTCTCTATCCCAGCTTCCACTTACCTTTACACAGTTCCCTATCAGACAGGGCCAGCACCAGTTAGCCCCCAGCATCAAGTGACTGGGGCTGATGCTGACCCTGCAGCTGCTCCCCTACGAGCCGTGTCCTGCATCACTCCACTGCTGCTACCACGGGTGCAGCCCTGGCAGAGCCCAGTGCTCAATAAGCAATGGAAAAGGTCACTCTGAAGGGCAGAGCAGGGCTCTCTGCTGCTGTAAGCCACCGCAGCACTCGTGTGTCAACACCTCCTGGCACTTGAGCAGCTTCAGACACCTCCAGGTAACACAGAGGGCAGTCAGGACCCTCAGCAGACAAGACCTTGTGGCAGCAATACGTGCCTCACCTGAGGCAGCCCAAAGGGTTTGGTCAGAGAGAGTCACTCCAGGGAGAACACAGAGCCATGACTCCAAAAGGTCCCGGGCCTCACTGTGCCAGGCAGCAGTAAATTATGCAGCATAAGATGACTCAGGCATTTCTACTCATACAAGGCTGTCTGGGAAGGCAGCTGCCACCAGCAGCACCATTACACGGCCCTGGTGGCACTGTGGTCCCTACCCTTCCACCCAATCTCCATCCTTTGGAAGGAACAGGCTTTGCCCAGGGCTGACAGGCATTTTGCTTTTCCTGCTATCCAAACTCCACTGGAAGAAGGTTCTGCTGGAGTTCTGCATTCCCTAGCACATCTCTGCCAAAAAGGCAGCTATGCCCTCCTAATTCCAGGATTCATGGAAAAACCTGATCAGGATGTTAAGCTCTCCCTCCCAGGTTTCCTATCACTCAGAGCAGCCTGTGTGCTCCAGCATCCAGCTGCCCGCTCTGCAATGAGAGAGAACCCGGCCACGTCCACAGGACAAGCAGCAACATCACACTCAAGTGTCACACAGACACGGCCATTTCAAAAACGGTTGCATCTCGGACCTCAAAGCAGGTTTTTTGTTCCCCACAGCTTGGGTTCACCAGCACGGAAGCGAGCTCAAAGCAGGGCTGCTACGAGGAGTGGGAGAGCTGGAGGAGCCACAGGAAAAGGGCTGCTTGGTCAGTGGTGGTTACAGGGCAGAGTCGACCACAGAATCAAGAAACAATTCTGCAGCCAGCACCAGGGGCTCGGAGGCGCTCAGGAATAAGCAGCAGGTTCCAGGTCTCTGGCTCCGGAGGGCGAATTGGTTGGGAAGCCACAACCCTTTTTGAGCAGGGCCATTTCGGGTCAAGTCACAGGCGGTGGGGGGGAGATGACAGAGGGTGGGAAGTCTCTCAGTTCTACAGCGGGAGTGGGAGGGTGGAGGGGGTTGGGGAGGGAAACTTTCGGGAGCCACAGGACACGGGTGCGGGGGGTGAGCATGGCAGGAGACTCAAGACACCAGTGTCCCAGCAAGTGCCAAGGCCTCGATGTGGCCACTCACGTTCGATGACAAAAACGTTTGCCTGGGAACGGATCCACTTGACTTTGGGGCTCTTCGACAAGTGGTTGCGGTCGGGGTCGTTGCTGGCCCGGCACTCGTAGGTGCCCGAGTCGTCGCCCGTGAGGTTGGTGATGTGGATGGTGCTGGTTGAGTGCAGGTTGTAGGTGGCGTTGATTTTGACACGGTCCTGCCGTGCGCCATCCCAGAGCTGAGCATAGGTCTCATTGGGCTCGTTGCCCTCAAACCACCACTGGATCTCGGGGATAGGATTGCCAATCGCCTCGCAGTACAACTCCACGCTGTCCTGAGTCAGTCTCTTTTGAGACAGCGGTGACTTTATAAAGCCAGCTATGAGTTGAAGAGGTATTAGTGCAAAGTGTTAGTGCAAAGCAAGAAACCACCTTCTTCTACGAGCAAAAATAACCCTCAGCGACTGAGAAGAGGCTGCGGACCATCTCCAGATCAGTGAGCTCTTCCCTCCCTCCCCTCCACGCTCTGAACTCTGCCTGGCTTTGATTTTGTGTCTCCTGCAGCTCCGCTGTAAAACCAGGACAGACAAAGCAGCACTTGGGGTTTGCCACTACCCAAACTGGGTGCCCGTGGCATTGCCCACCTGCAAAGTGGGACAGCTGTGCCTCCAGGGCAGAACAAGGGCTGCAATGCTCCACAGCCCCCAGCATCTGTGGCTCAGAGCAGAAACACCAGATTTTTGTTGCAAGGGCTTCTGCAGCCTCCACAGTCCCTAGCCTGTGCCCTGGGCTGGACAGAAGGCAACGAGGCAGTGGGACCACAGCGCTGCGAGGAGGGTGGCAGTGCCCAGAGCACAAACCAACGCTCCCAGTCGGTTTGGTCAAAATGGGAGAAGTGCTTTCCAGTGCCTCTCTCACACCAGGAGGAACACTGTCCATTCCCCCTCACTGCACAGCCCCGAGGCTAATTCAGAGCTGGCTGGGGCCCAGGCCCCCCCCTCTCACTGAGATGTGGCCAGAGGGGCACAGCCCCAGGCCAGTCTCTGCCTGCTCACACCCCTGCTCACCAAGGTGCCCAGCAGGAACTTCACAGTACTGAGGTAACAACTCTTTTGGGGGGGGGGCAGGAGGGTCTTGCAGTCTGTCAGATGTCATGAGCCAGGTGAGGAAGCATATAACTTTGTCTGGCTGTCACATAACTTTGTTTCACTGTCACACAAAGAGTAAAAATTGGCCTTTTCATTTCAGACAAGACCAGCCTGCAGAACTGAGAACAAACAGGTCAGAGGCACAGGCAGCAGCTGCAGGCTGGAATTCAGGTATTTTTCCCTCTGCCCTTGCAGCCAGAGGCCAGGGGGAATCAGGTGCTGGAATCAGCCAGTCCAAAGGTCGCTCCCTCTGCCCAGGGAAGTGGAGCTGCCAAACACCTTTGGGCTCCAGGGCAGCACCCACAGCCCCAGGAGCCCTTCCCAGGCAGGGAGGGAGGCTCGGTGGCTCCACTTCAGGAAAAGCCATCAGGCCCAGGGTTTAGGGTGCTACGTGACTCACCCTAAGCCAGGTTTCAGAAGGAGCTCAGCTTGCGACACGTCCTTCCTGCACTAACGAGCAGCCCAGCACACCAAGAGCCTTCCAGGAATTAATTACTCAGCTAATAGCACTTTGTGATCATACAAAACCCTCCACTGATGCACCATGACTTA
The DNA here is from genome assembly GCA_013399895.1 of Serilophus lunatus. Taxonomy (NCBI): domain Eukaryota; kingdom Metazoa; phylum Chordata; class Aves; order Passeriformes; family Eurylaimidae; genus Serilophus; species Serilophus lunatus. The sequence continues at coordinate 234,053 of VXBA01003233.1, read as the reverse complement.
CAGGCACAGAGGTGGGGGGGTTTGGGAGAGGTTCCTTTGGATGCCTGGAGGTGTTTTAGCAAGAAATGCTAGGAGTGATTTTTTTTGTGAGAGTAGAAATGGATCAGGGTCACGACCCCACATTTGGTCAAAGTGAAGAAAAATATAAAGTCAGTCTGTAAACTAAGCTTGACTCCTAAAGAAATAAATTCCACATTTATCGATGCAAACATTAGCTTTACATACTAAAGCTTGGAAAGTCTTGAAGAATAGCCATGCATGAAGAGAAAGGACTCTCATCTGTGACCAAGGGAAGGCTGACACTGGTTCTAAACAAGTGAGAGGTCCAGGGGTTCCCCCAGAGATGTCCAGGACATGGATATCAGCTGTGAGCAGCTCTTTCCCACCCTGGGCTCCACTCCTAGAACCACTGACCTGTGTACCAGGGGGGCTTTTCACACCACAGGGCCTGTGATCAAACACTCCCAGTTCTGACAAGCCCTAGAAAACTGCCCACAGCACTTGCACAAACCTGCCCCTTTCAACTGCAGCCCCAATTAAAGCAGGAGCTGGTAAAGATCAAGGGTTTTACAGCTACAAGGTGATTATAGCACTGTGGCAAAATAAGCTGTGCAAGGTTATTTGCTCCGAGTTAGAGGGTACCTCGCACAGGGCACACAGGTTAAAAGGCTCCAGCAAGCAGCAGCAACAGCAAGTACCATTTGCACTTCCCCGGGATTAATGTTCCCCCTGTTTCCCCCGGAAAAGCCAAGCAGGCAATCTCAGTCCTGGCCTCTCAGGGCTGGGGCAGGCGCCTGCTGAGCCCAAGGCACAGGAGCACAGCCAGCACCAACCCACTGGGATTCATCAGGGCTGCTGCCACATTTTCCAAAGGGCAACAGGCTGCAAGTGGGAATCAGCTCACAGAGCCCAGACACTCCCCACCGAGCTGAGCTGGTATCTGACCCAGCAGGATGGCAGGGAAGGCTGAGAGACCAGATAACATTCTCGGGAGTCACCTTCCAACCGAAAAACAACCCTCCCGCAGAGGGAGGAGTCCCCAGGGTATAAACAGCCCGGACACCCTCGGGGTGGCCAAGCCTGCCCAGAACTCCACTGTCCCACAGGGTACATGTGCCTGCCTGGCCTGACCTTTGTTTCTTGGCTTGGGAAGGGGATAGTTGAGGCTCTGACCCTTTTTTGCCATTTCCACTCCTAGCTATAAAATCTGCCCTTAAGCTCCAGGGAGCCGGGTCAAAGTCAGGGTTCAGTCAGAGAGTCCAGGCACACACACCAACCCCTCCTCCAACCTGCAGAGCCAGCTGCCCCCCAGCCTGCCCCAAAACACCCAAACCTGAGCACTGCCGAGAGCCCAGAGCCCTGCTGTCCAGCCCCCACCGTTATCTGGAGGCACCAGAACCCAAGAGCCGCAGGACACGGGTGTTACACAACTGCCAGGGCAGCTTGGTCCTCCTGGGGCTTTTCAGAGCAAGGATAGAAACAGCTTCCCCCACCTCCCCCCCAGTGCCATCGCCCCCCCCGCAGGAAGGCGCTGGCAGGAGGCCACAGAGGGAACAGACCTGGGCAGCTCCAGAGGAGTTTACAATAAACTTCTGCACTGCGAGGTTTAGGAGGAAGCTCTGCCCTGCCCTTCTGCTCCGCAGAATTAAAACGCAATTCTGCAGCAAGGAAACGCCAGAGCAAACACTTCTATCGCGCCCCTGGATTTTCCAGAATCCTCCCACAATCTTTGGGTCCGGTGCTGTTATGCTAAAATCAGCCTGATCCCACAAACTGACTACAAACTGTCCGGTACCTGACACGCTAAACAGCCAGGACCAGCAGCCCGAGCCTTTTCCATCAGGATTCCCGGCACGAGGGGCTGACCCAGGGGCTCGGCTCGGCTTTGCCAGGAGCTCCTCCAAAATCCGAGGGCGGCAAAAGGCGGAGCTCCCGGCACGAGGCAGCCCCGGGGCACGAGCGCTCGGCGCCCACCGGGAGCCGCCGCCCCGCACCGGGGATGAGCGTGAACACCTTTAGGATTCGGAACAGCTTTAGGGGACCCGCTGCCGCTCCTCCTCAGCCGCGGAAACCGGAGAAGCGGCTGCGGGGAGGAATAGAATTTCCTCGGTTTTCCTAAGGAAAAAACGACCCAGCACGGCTGGCAGCGCCGGCTCCCCCGCCCCCGCCGCCCCCCTCCGTTAAGGAGACCGGCGGCCACG
>VXBA01003233.1:207226-221459 GCA_013399895.1 Serilophus lunatus | reverse complement strand
CGTACGCCGCCATCTTGGAACGCGCTTCCGCCCAGGCCGGAAGCTCCCACGCGGCCATCTTGCACACTGGCAGCCAATCCGTGGGCAAGAAGGCAATGCGAGCGCGCCGCCATTGGGCGAGGCCCGCGGCCGCCATCTTGATTATGGGCAACATAATGCGTCGACAGTGGCCGCCATGTCTACTGCGGGCAGTTGCCCCGCCCTTGGCAACCGGGCGGACGCCGGCGGTGGCCCGGGGCCGGTGAGGAGCAGCAAAGGACACTGGCTCGAACAGAAACAGCTCAAAAGGGCTCGAACAGAAACAGCTTTTTATTGGAGCACCGGTCCCCCGAGAGCTGCCTCGGACTGTCTGTCGTGACACACGAGCGGCCGTCGCGCTCCCTCCCATCCGCGGGTACCGGGAGGCCCGAGCGCCGGTGGCAGCGCAGTGTTCGGTGCCAGCCCGCGGGGATCCAGTCCCGGGAGCCTCCTTGGCCCCGTCCTTGTGACGCTCCTGCTCATTCCCCTTCCAGCCCTCGCAGGCTCCTGCTCCTCCTTGCTGGCCAGGGGCCGGCGGCGGACAGAGGGACAGCGGGGACGCGGCTGGGGGGACTGGGGGCGTTCCCACTCCTAGGACGGCTCCTACCGAGATCTGAACCGTTTCCACAGGCGACGAGACACCACGCTGGTCAGGATGAGCCCCAGCAGCGAGGCCGCTGTCCCCGCAGCAATGGCAGGGCTGGAGCTGAACGAACCTGCGGACACAAGGAGCTGTAACCGCGGCAGAACCAGCCCAGGGCTGCCAAAGGATGAACAAATCTCCCCCCCCCAAGCACCTACACGAGGGGCTGCGGCCCCACCCAAACCATGCGGGGCGTGGCGGGGGGGAGTCCGCGGACCGCCACTCACCATCCAGGACTGTCAGCTCCAGGCTCACCACCTGGGCGAAGCGGCCGAGCACCGTGCACTGGTAGTGGCCCTGGTGCCAGGGCTCGGCGCGGTCCAGCCACAGCGCGGAGCTGCTGCCCGCAGCCTCCTCCCGGTACTGTGAGAGGGCCACGGGGGTCCGCAGCCAGCGCACCGTGGCGTTCCCGGTGCACCGAGCGCGGCATTCAATGCGCAGGGCCCTGCCCCGTGTTCCAGTGGGAGGCAGTGACCAGATCTGCAGGCTGCAGGCGGGCACTGTCCCCACGGGTGGCCCTGTGCCCGTCGTGCCAGGGCCGGGAGGCGTGGCAGCAGCTGCAGATGTGGGACTGCCTGTAACGGAGTCCCGGGGTGCAGAGCTCCCTGTGGAGGAGGGGTTGGTGGCGGCAGCCGGCTCCGGGGTGATCCCAGCATCAGGCTGCCGTGCTGTGGTGGGATGGCGTGTGGAGACACTCGGCCCTGGGGGCAGCGCTGCGGTGGTCGTGGGGCTCCCTGTGGAGGTGAACACAGCCGCCAATTGCCCCACCGCAGTTGTGAACACACGCCAGCCTCAGTCACAAGTGGCCTCGCTACGGCCCCCATCCCTCTCCACCCCAAGCACAGCGAGAGCAAACGGGCACGGATGGGAGATTTGGGAATGGTGCAGAAGTGGGGGCTGCTCCTGTTCCGGCAGAACTATTCCAAGCAGCGCAGGGAAATGGAGATTGGCTTCAGCAAGTGAGAGCCCCAGCTCCTCCTGGCACTCACCATCGGCGCTCACCACCACAGATGCCACCCGGGTGAAGGTCTCCTGCCCGACGCTCAGCGTCACCTCGCACCTGAACTCCACCCCTTCTGCCACCTCTGTGTCGAGCACCTCAAGGGTGGACACGATGTCATACAGCTCCTCATCGGTCTCCGTGGCATCGAAATCCGTGTTCTGCAGCGCCTGGTGCCCCCGGTACCAGGTGAGGGCCAGCCCGGTGACGGGGTGCACACGGGCGGCAGAGCAGTGCAGGCTGGCGGGGTGCCCCGGGCGCAGGGCATGGGGTGATGCCTCCAGCTCCAGTGTGTCCGGGAGGGCTGCAGAGCAGTGGCAGCGTCAAGGGTGATTTTTGGCAGCAACAACCCAGGAAGGAGGGGGCTGCCTCGGGGATCCAGGGCTGTGCCGGGCAGCGGCGAGGAGAGGGCTGGGGAGCGCTTACCGTAGACCTTCAGCTCGACGGTTTGCTGGTACTGCTGCCCCTGGCAGATGCCCTGGCAGATCTTCACGCCCTCCGTGGCCACGGTGGCTTGGCTGATGTGCAGGATGCTGTGGGTGGGGAAGGAGGTGATGTTCCCCAGGGCGGTGTCCAACCCCCACCACTGCACCGTGCCCCCTGCGCACGCCAGGGAGCAGTTCAGTTCTGTCGAGCCCCCGAACGGCACGATCGGCTTCTGCGGTGTCACCTCCAGCCTGTCAGCGGGGAGCCCTGGGCAGGAGGAAACCTCACGGTGAGGGCAGGGGACAGTCACCAGAACCCTGCACCTCCGAGCGCCGGGACGAGGAGCTGCAAGTGGCGACGGTGGGGACCCGGCGGCTGTTGGGACTCGGTGGCGGGGGAGGCAAAGCAAAGAGAGCGGCAGCAGCAAGGCTGGGCAGCACAGTGGGTCGGGGGGATCGGGGTGGCTCTTGGCCCTACAGCACTCACCGCTGCAGCCCCACAGCGAGCCCAGGAGGAGAAGGACGGGAGCCGGCTCCATTGCGTGCAGGGCAGCAGCAGGGGTGGTTTTCTTTCCTTCCCACCCCCTTCTAGGCAGCGGGTGCCGCTGGACGGGGCTGTGTCCTTCTGGCCGCCAGCCCCGTCCTCACCCCTTCTTAAGCCCTGTAGGAACCGCCCCCATGAGCATCGGCCTGGGGGCCTCCACGACTTCCAGACTGAGGGGGTATTTCCAGAGGGAGGTTTCTGATTTTCTTCCAAGTTCTGCTTTCGCACAACACCCAGCCTAGAGCCGAGCCTGTCATCCCAAACCCACAACAGCCCTTAGCTCGAAGGGTCCCCATGTGGCTGCATGTCACCCCAACCAGGCAGCCCCGTGCAGGCACCTGCACCCCAGGAAGTGGCTCATATCCAGCTCCATCTCTGGTTCTCATGTGCTCCACCACCGACCCGGAGCCCCCGGCAAACCAGCCTTTCCATGAGCCCAACAGCTTGGGATGAACTGTGAGCTGCTGGGGACATGTGGCTGTGGAAAGGGTCCTCTCAGCCCCTGCCCCAAAAAGTGGAGCCTGGACTCGTGGTCTGTCCTGCTGGTGGGTGCATTTATCCCCAGAACAGGGTATTTTCAGGGATGGAAGTAGGAATTCCTGGGAGGGCTGGTCTTGTGGTACAGATGGAGAAAGCATTACCACAAAGAAGGAATTGAACACCTTGCATTATCCAGCTCCAAGGCTCTGGCACAGCCCGTCCAGGGTCTCATGGCAGCTCATACCCAGCTCTTCAGGGAGAGATGAGTCCAATTCTGACCCCTCTCGTCCTGCCACACTGTGGCCAAGGCCAGGGTAGGTGCCAAAGGGCTGAAGGAGGGACATACCCAGCCCTGCACCTCCTGTAATTGCAGGACCTGGCCGTTTCCCATCCGGGAACTCCCCAGAGAGGCAACTCCGGGCACTTGGCGCGCCGTGCATCCTTTCAGGAGGTCGTGTCATTAATCCTCCGAGGGTCCAGGAGGCCTCTGAGCAAGGGAAGTGCTCTGTAAACACCCACCACCGAATGTGCACATTCAGCCGAAGCAAGTGATTAATGGCCCCGGGGTTTTTGTTCCTTCCATCCTGTGTTAACAGAGACACTTCCCGGACTTTCCAGCAGCCACCGGAGCCCCCAGCCCAGCCCTGGGACAAGCCATGGCTGGAGCTGCTCCTGCAGTGCCAGGCTCTTCCCAACAATGACACTGGGAACCTTGAGGACACAGATGTGGCGTGAGGGCTTTTTCCCTCCCCTCCAACGCCCACGACCCTGATTGTGGCACATGCATGATAAGGAATTTCATGAATTAGTGTCCAAACCAGAGCTGAGCACTTACAGTGTGACCTTATCTTAAAAAGCAGCTTTCCTAGACCTCAGTTACCAGAAAGGCCAGTGCCTCGTGCTGCACTTCCTCTGGTTTGGGCCTTGTAAGCACCCAGAGCTGCTCCAGCCACCTGCACAGGGAAACTGGGGGGTTATGGAAACGTGATAAACCTCCACGAGGGCCAATTCCAATGGCTCAGCCATCAAGCCAGTGGGAGGTCAGGGGACCTGGCCCAGCTTAGAGTGACATAGCAGAGCCCTCAGGGCAGTTCTGAGCAGCGATCCATTGCAGCCTTCACTCCACAGCCTGCTCAGGAACTCTCCTGTAATGGACTTGACCTTCCCCCAGCCTAGAGGTGACAGGAGCTCCTGCTGCCCCAGTCCCACCCGAGAGAGATCAATAGGTTGCATGCACAGGGTGGAAGGGGCAAGCTTAGGCTCCAGGATGGTTTTTCCACCCAACAGGAAGCCTTTGAGGGAATGAAGGGAACGACTGTTTTCAAGACTCAGAAGCCTGAACACCTTTCCTGGAAGCTGATCGTGCTTCCTCCCACAGGGCAGGAGCAGGGGCTCACACCAGGCAGCACTTGGGCCAGAGCTGTTGTTCAGGAAAGAAAACAGTTCAGTGTGGAGACAAAAACCACAGCACAGGATAGCCCCAGAGCCCCTCTGGCCAGGGTGTAGCCCCAGGTTGTCACCACCCACACCAGAAGGGACAAGGCTTTGCTGCTGAACCAGAGACCACTGTGCTGGGGGGGAGAGCAGCCAACACCATCCTGTACTGGCCTTTGTTCTCCAGTGATGCCAAGTGAGACAAACTGAGGGTTCTCCCTCAATTAAAGGTGAAAGCAATATCATTAAAGGTAGCTCCAATCCAGAGGAAATAAAAGGCTGTGTAAAGGCTCATTTCCAGGATATCAGCCAGCCAGCACCAGCTCCCATCCCATAGCTGCTGACTTGGATGTGTTGACACTTCTTGGGATTATACTGTTCACTCAGGACCATCCTCAGCCACCACAAAAAGTGTTTGTATGAGTCAGGTAAGATCTAAATTAAGCCTGTCTGGAAATTAAGACAATAAAGCTGGGGTTGCTAAAAACCAGTCAAGGAGGAGGCTCCAGCAGGGCAACTGGGAGCCAGGGACTTGCTCCTTATCCCAGGCTAGGGCAGGGCCTGGCAGCCCCAAACCTTCACACAATTCTCAAGAGTGGGGCCAGGGACTGGGCAGGAGCTGCCTGGTACCACCAGTGGGGGGGAGGAACAAGGACAGAGACCTTCAACATAACAGGAAAGCAGCAGTTTAATAAATAATCCATCAGAGGGAGAGATTAGCCAATTCCAAACACAACCTGAACCGAAATAAATATATTTTATCGTTAGCTTAAAAAAGAGACACACAAATGCACACAATGGTGAGAGAGCAGAGGTGGGTCCATCCCAGGGAAGGACAGGGACTCAGCCCATGCCCACACTTTAGAGATACCACAGCTGTCAGCAGCCATTCGAGTGCAAACAATAAAAACGGGGAAGTAAAAAGTTACTACTTTGCAAAATCAATGGCAGAAGAGAAAGCAATGGTGTAACTCAGGGTTTTAATGCAACAAGATCAGTGGCAACTCAGTTGACCTGTGGCTGTTAATGCCAGGACTGCAGACGGGCACTCAAGCTGATTTTTGCCTTGTATTTGGGCTTTGCTGTTACCATCCTGAAATGTAAGTCCCTGCAGACAAACCCCCAGGAATTCTGATGTTAAACAGCCAGGCTCAGGCACCGCACAGCAGATCGAGGGGATTTTAAGAAAAGACTCTTTTTAAAAAAAAGTTGCATTTTCATATAAAGTAAACAAAAAGTGGCAGAACTGGTCGAATGCTCCACACAGCCTTTCCACCCTCCACTTGGAATGGTGCAGAAGTACCGGCCCTTCAGAACGGGACGTTCTTCATTCGGCTCCGGGGACTTCAGCTCTGGCACTACTTGGCCCAGCTCCTCCTCTGTCCCATGAAGGCAGAACAGTGTGGGGGGGTCCCTGTGCCCAGGGGAGGCTGATGCCCCACTGAACCAGATGAGAGGAACCCCAACAGGATGGGAAGGAATCCCTACCTGCCTTCTCCCAGCACCCCTGCGCCTCGGAGAGCCCCTGGTTCACACAGGGCAGGGGCCACACGCCAGCACAAGCCACCTTTCCGCTGGAAATGGCACCTGCAGCGTTCCCACTGCTGCCTGGTGCTGTACCCCGGTGGCAGCAGAGCCAGGCCACAGCCCCTGACCTGGCAGTCACCTGCAGCAGCACCTGGCCCCAGGCTGGGCCCACGACACACGAGCCAGGGCACACTGGCATTGTCAGAAGCTCAGGGATCGTGTTGTGAGGGACAGAACCAGGGAGGGAAGGTCACAGGATGGTTCTGCAGTCTGAGAGGAAAGAGAGGCTGAAAGACCACAGGCAGCAGCAGAGTGGTAAGAGGGAACAGGACCAGAAACACACTGGTTTCAATAAATTATGGAATAAGGGAAAGGACTTTGAAAAATATATCTCTATATACTTTATATCATATAAATTATGCTCATCTTTTTGTAACATGCCCCTATATTGTACCCGTGAAGCTCCGAGTGCCTCTGTGTGAGTGAGGTAACAACTCTGTGTTTTACTTCATCTGTGTGTGAGGGAAAATCCTACTTTAGCTCACTTTAATCCAGTGTAAATCAACAGATCACCAGGACTTGGTAAAAGTCCAGTCTAAGAAAGGCATTTTTGTGAGGAACTCAGAGAGGGGGGAACTGCTGCCTGGAAATGCAGGTGACGGGGTTTCCTTCAGGAAAAAAGCTTGCTATGAACACACAGTACTGATAACCTCAGCAATTTGGGAATTGGGAGTGTCACCACAAGGAACTTGGGAAAAGTGGAGTCATGGCAGGTCACTGAATTTCCTGCTGGCTCTGCTCCCCAGCCCTGCAGCCAGACTCAGCTCAGCATCCCTCTGTGTCTGAGACAGCCACACTCTGCTTGCACAAAAGGCTGCTCCTAGTTCTGAGCACAGATTCTGGTACCAGGTCAATGCAAAATAAACTGTCAACCCTTTCACTTGAACATCCACCTCCAATGACCAACTGGTCCAGGAAACTGGTAACCACTGTGTTACCAGTTACCCAGGCTGGGCAGGCAATGGGTCCTGGATGTCAGTGTCTGACAGGCACCCAAGGGACCCACAGCAAATCACTGCCCTCACTCTGCCCAGAGCCAACACTGACCAGCCCTGACAGGCTCTGGAGTGGTCAGAGGGTGGATACACCCTGCAACTCCCAGCCACTCACCTCAGAGTGGGGAGAGCCATGCAGGCAAAGCAGGGAACGGGCAGCACTGCCCCTTGTGTGCTGGCTGGGGTCAAGGAATGAGCTCTCCAGGGTTCTCCAGGTGGTGTTTTCCACTAAATCCAGGGGCAAATGGCATTTGCAGTCATTGCTGTGCAGCCATGACAACCTGTCTGCAAAGACCCATCACGGGAAGGGTCAGCACTCCCTGTCTTTTGGCTGTGCTTCCCTGGGTTACCTGTCCCAAACCCACAGAGAGGGGACTCCAGCCAGAGAATGGCTGTGGCAGGACTGGTTTGGTCACTGCACCTTCCAATTCCCTTAACAACCAACTCCTGAAGTGTTACTTCCCAGAACTGCTTAATGCCATTACTTCTCATTTACTCAAATGAGAACAATCATTTCCTGTCCTCTGCCACATCTCTATAAACAAAACACATTCCCTGTTTGCCTCAGCTCCTTTCACAACACTCCAAGCCCTCCTGCTCTTTCTGAGCAGAGCTGGACCTGCAGCAGAGGTTGCAATTCCACTGTTTCATAAACAAAAGCCTTAAAAACAGGCTTGGAAATACCACATGGAATCCAAATCCCTAAGTCCAAATCAACACAACCCTCACCATTAGGATCTCCTGGGCTGAGAGCAAATCAGCTCTGGGCATTCTCTGGGTTTAACATTAGATGGCAGGAACCTGGGGACAAGCCAACAGGCTTTATACAAGTGCTCAAGGTAAACAGCCATTTCTCTGATCTTTCTCCCAGAGCTTCTCCAGAATGCTCAGCCCAGTTTAGTTTTAATTCCAACCTCCCAGAGAACTGTATCTCCTAAACACCACTCACAGCTCCACAAAAAGATTTCTGAAAAATCTATCTACTGCCCGTGGAGGCAGTGACAGCCAAATGTCACCTCACCATGACAAGAGGAAAACCAAACAGAACCACAGCCACTGTGACTGTCCAAGTGTTTGTAATTCGTGTAGTTGCCCTTCTCTCACCTGCCCATTCTTCTTTGTGTCAGCTGCAACTTCACTTCTTCTCTTTTATCCTCTTCATCAGAACATAAAGTCAGTAGATTTATTTTTTTTGGTGCAAATTTTCACTTGGGGCAGAATGAACAAATTGCTCGGGTCCTTCAGAAGCTCCACCCCCTGCGCTCCACACTCCGGGCAGGGGGTGCCAGGGGCCAGAACCAGCTGTATCAGGGCTGAGGCACGGAGCAGATGCCATGTTTTACTCCGGGGGGGGGCAGCTCAGTGAGCTCCCACCACACACAGACCAGGCCAGCTCCATCACTTGTGACCGGCGAGCGGAGGGTTTGGCAGGGCACAGCACAGGGTTCACGCACAAGGGCAGGTTTGCTTTCCAGAACTATCCCTCTACGTGGAGCTGTTCTGCATCTCCCCTTTCCACCAACACTAGGTGATACAATTCCATTTTTTGCAGCAGCTGTGTGTATTTGGCTCGAAGGGAAGCCCTGTCCCTCCTCAGCAGCTGTTAGTGGCACAGTCCATTACCTCAGTTTCTCTCTCCCCCTCCCCGAACTCCCGACGAGTCCGTCCTTGACGTGGAGTTGAGCCACGAGGCAGGTCCTGCTGTCCCCCCCTCACACACTGCTGTCCTCGAGCAGGGGCTCCTTGCCATCTGACCCCCCAGCTGGTGGGCTGTGGGGGTGGGTCTGGGCCCCTGGACTGTGCTTCTTGTGGCCACCCGACCTCAGAGCCAGGTTGTGTTCTGGAATGAACAGGGCCACCAGCAGCGACAGCAGCACGGAGCACGCGCCGAACAGGAAGGGTGGTCCAGGGATGATGCTGCTCTGCAGGGAGAGACACAAGAACAATTCACACACGAGGGCAGACTGAGGTCTGGCAAAAGGGAGAGAGAAGCTGATCAGGTACCTCATCCGTGGGGTTGGCCATGTTGGGTTTGGAGGCCTTGCCCAAAGTTTCCACCTCAGCCATTTCGTTCAACTCCACGTGGAAGAGATAGAAGACAAAGCCATAGAGTGCTGGCCCCAGGCCATTGCACAGACCCCGAATTCCAGTGATCATCCCCTGCACCACACCTGAGGACAGAGTGAGGAAGGGAAGGCATGCCTCCAGCTTTCCAAAGAAACTTGTCTTATCCAAGGATGCTCACACATTTAGAGACAGGATCAAACACTGTTTGATCACTAGACTGAGGGAAGTGGTTTGCAGGTGAGCGTCAGGTTTTACAAAAATGAGTAATTCTGGGCTTGCTGCTTTGCTGAAAGGAGCAGGGGCACATCAAGCAACTGCTTCCAATGAACTGGAATTTAAGGCAGCCAAGTCTGAGGACTCGGGGCCAAATCCTGAGACAGCAGCCCCCTGTGCCTCAGAGAGGCAACACTGAACACCCATGTGCATAACTGGGGAGTTCCCTTGCAAAGCATCAGCCATGGTCAAAGACAAGAGTGTCAATACTACTGTGAGTACACTGACACTTCACAGCTGGCACAGATGTTTCTGCCCACCCATCCACCACCACAGCCAAGAGCTGGCCTGTCTGCCAGCTCAGCACCTGCTGGGATGAACCCCCTCTTAGATGGACCCCTGAGCACTCACCCTGCTGGTCAGGGTCAGCATTCCTTGACACCATGGCACTGATGGCTGGGAAGGTGATGCTGGACATGGCAGCCACAGCTCCTGCTGCCCACATCATCCTGGGGAAGAGGCAGCCATGAGGGCCAGGCACAGCCTTGCCCTGCACTGTGGGCAGGACTGGCTGCAGAGCCACCACAGAGGGAGAGAAACATGGGCAAACCCTCACCAAGGCTGTGATCCAAAGCCGTACCAGGCAAGCTGCAGGATCTGGAAGCCTAGTCCCAGGAGAATGGTGTTTTTATTTCCTATTGAACGCATGAGAATTCCCAACACGACTGTCTGGAAAGAAAAACAGGTGTTTTCAAAGCCAGGGCAAAGAAAGATAACAACACTAGGAGGCAAGGATGGGAACCTGAGAGACCTTGATGATCTTTATGGGTCCCTTCCAACTCAAGATCTTCTAAGATTCAAAAGTCTGTGAGGCCACAGGGGTTGTGACAACTCAGCAGCCCCAAAATCAGAAATTTTTGACATCTTTATAGCAGATTGTTAAGACAGAAACTGCTTCTCACCTGAGCCAGTATAGAGAGAATTCCAACTACACCAATAAAGGCTGCAACAGTCTCTGAGGAAAAACCAATGACCTGAAAAAACATCAAAGAGGGACTTTTCAGGCAGGAGATTTGTATAAGGTGACAAAAGCTACTCCATCCATGTCACTCATGTTTACTGATGTTGCTTCTCAGCACCCTGCACATTAACCAGCCACAGGAACCAAAGGGAAGATTTTCCTCTGGATGAAGAAACAGCTTTAAATCACTTGGGCCCCCCTTCAGTGCCTAAAGGTGGCATAGCCAGGAGAGCCAGGCAGACACTATCAAAGAGCCAAAACAGGCCTTGCCCCTGACAGTCACCAGCCTCACTCATTTTTCAGGAAAGCTGGAACAAGTCACTATTTACTGAGCTATTGGCCAAGATGAGCCACCTTGGGACTCTGACAGTATTTGTAGGCCAGGATTTCCTGCACCCACAGCTCTGCCCCCTCACCAGAGACTGACCTGTCGTAGGTACAGGAAGAAGCTGGAGTACTGTCCTGCTTCGGGCAGGTAGGAGAGGAACACGGTGATACAGATGAGCAGCACTGTAGAGTCCTGACCCACCTTCCTCAAGGACTGCAGGGGAAGGAGAAAGAATGTTTTTTAAAACTGAGTTGATATCATTGAATGATCTCCAGGTATACAGAGACAGCCAAACCAAAGGCTTAAGTCATCATCTTAAAAATCAGCAGAAACCAAAGCAAACTTTAAGCATTACCAGCACACGGGAAAACAGCAGCAGCATCACTCACAGCGAATGGGTCAGCTTGTTCCCAAGAGATTGGGGCTCCCCAAGAGACTGGACGCATCTCTTCTGGCAGTGACTCTGGCACAGCCAGCAGGATGAAGCCAATATCCAGCAAAGCAACTCCTGAAGCCAGAACAACCACCAAGGTATCACCGTAGGCTTGGGAAAGGTAAGCGCCGATGGCCGGGCTGGTGACCAGACTGGCAGCAAACGTGGCTGACACCTGGAATGATAAAACATTCCCACAGTCTTTTCTTCCTAAAGCCTGTTTCCTTCTCCCCAGTGACCCAGGGGGAGCAACTTTTGCCACCTTGGATGGAGATAATGGAGGTGAACAGGGATTCACAAGGACTCCTGTACGCAGACAGGTTCTCTTGGTGCAACCTGAGCTAAGATCAAGCAAAGGGAAGTCACAGTTGTCTTAGCAACTGTCATAAGGTCCTGTCAGTAAAGCTACAGGAAGGGCAGGATCTCATGGAGCATCACAGCTCCTTCTTTTCTGGTGTGGAGAAGCTCAGAGGCCAGGCTGGTTTACAGGCTAAACTACAACAGAGCTTCAGCTCTCAGATTGTGCAGAGATGAGCCTCTTACAGGGAGGCTGTGATTAGGATGGGTCAATAAATCTCCAACCCTAACTTTATACCTCTCCTACCTGCAAAGCCCCAACTATTTCTTCCAAAAGCCAAGCCAGTGGCTCAGCTCCTTACCAAGCCATAGGCCGTGCTGCGCTCATGCTCCTGCGTGATATCAGCGACGTAGGCAAAAATCACAGAAAAGGTGACAGCAAAGACTCCAGACATGGAAATGACAGCAAAGTACCACCTGAAAGAGGCAGAGTTAGAGAGCATCACAGTCCACAGCTGTTAAAGCAGAGCCTCTCCCTTATTCTTCAGTCCATCCTGCTCTGGTGCACTCAGGAACACGGAGCCTCAGTCTGGGGACGCCTGGATTTTTATCACCTATTTTCCCCAACAGTGATAACGTACTGAGCAGGAGAACAAGCACCAGGAGAGGACAGAGAGACCCTTTACTCCCAACTGAACACTCCAGCAGAACCAGACAAGTCAGTCTATAGGCTGAGCATCCTCCTCCACCAGACAAGACTCTTCCACCTGATGCTAAAACGAGCAGCTGCAAACCCTCACTGTTGAGCCTCAGGTTCCTTCCCCTCCTCAGAACTCCAGGGCTGTACCAAGGGTGAACTCACCATGGGCTGATCTTCATCAGGGGAATTGGTGCACACGTGAAGAAGACGGTGAGGAGGAGGAAGGATTTCCTGCCCCAGACATCAGAGAGAGCACCAATCAATGGGGCACTTAGGAAAGAGAGCAGACCCTGGGACAGACAGACAGACAGATGGGGGACAGAGAAACCCCTCAGTCAGACCCTGCCTGCTGACAGGGAGAGCTTTAGACAACATCAGATAAAGACAGAAACAGGAGGAGACAGCCCAATTCCTGATTGCAACAAGCAGCAATGCTGTGACAAGAGAGCAGTTTGTCAAACTGCTTACATTCCTTTAGAGACGGGGAAAAATTAATCCTCAACCAGCAAGGCCTTGCTGAGCACTCCTGCTCCCTCCTGCTCCTGCCTGTGGGTGCCTGGGTAGCCCTGCCAGGACTTGGAAAGCTGCTGGCACAGCTCCACCAAGGCAACATCTGCTGCAGTTCTGGGGAAAGCTTCCTCTTGTAAGTGGAGATAGGACAGACACAATGAGAAGCCAGGGCCATTAAGCACAAACAAAATTGTTCAAGGCCTTTCCACATCTCTCAGACCCAAGGCAGCCAGGACAGAACCCTTCAGTGCCCATGGGAGTGCCCAGCCCCTCTGGCTCTCTTTTCCAGGACCCAGAGATTGCCAAGTACAGTCTGTTTTGCCCAATTCCTCAGTCAGAACACATGACTACGGCCTGTTCCCTATTGTTACCTCCAGTCCTGCTCTGGGAATGCTGGTTTGGTGCAAGCTCACCATTCCCACTCCCTGTGCCATGGCACACTCCCACCTCCTGCCTGCTGAGGCCCCTTGGCTCCAGCTTCTATTACTGATTAAGTTCAGATGTCACTGGTCTGTCATTCTCTTATGCTCCAGAAGATGGGTACAGGGCTGAGCTCGTGCTGAGCTCCAGCCCCATGCTGACAAGAAGCATGCTGTCACTACTGCTCAGCAAAATGAGCTGCACATGCTGCCCTGTGTCTGTGTCCTTCCCTTTGCATCAGGTTTGCCAGAGCTCCCAAACTGAGACATGAACACTGAGTTGCCAAATACTGGTTGACATCAGCAAATTAACACAGATAGTAATGGTTTGTCACTTCTTGCATCTGATTTAAAGGAAAACCTGGCAGGATTATTCCTTACCTTGACTCCATGAATCAGGCCATTCATCAGGAACGTGTGCTGAGGAAAAGTCTGGTGTAACACCTGAGGGAAAACCAAACCAAAACGAAATCAAAACCTCACAGCTAGCAACTTTTGCAAAATTTCCTTAAGCACCTGACAGCCAGAGGCCTGGAAGGGCACAATGCAGGTAAAAGGAGAAATATCCTCCAAAGAATGCCACTGTCCACCCTCTCCAGCCAGTGTCTTTAACACTTTCCAGGCCTAGAAGTTGTTCCAGCATGCTTGGGTGAGGCTAAGAGCCTGAAACATGCCTTTCTCCATCCCTGCCCCACCTGAGCCCCCTCTGCTTTTATTTCATCACTTCTCTGGGCTTCTCTTTGTGCTGTCTCTATCTTTGACTTGCATTTTATATTGCCAGGCTGACACTGGGCCTGAATGTCTTTTGCATAACCAAAGGCACCTTTTCCACAGCTCCCCGTGGGAAGGAATGTGCCAAGCCCTTCACCCTCGGGAGCCCAGGGAGATGCTCACCGTCAACATTGGCGTGGTCAGCAGCCCCCAGGCAAAGAACTCCAGGAAAATCACCACCACGGCGTGGTACACGCTGGGCTCCCCGATCCCCTGGCGCTGCAAAACAGAGCGCCCCAAGTGAAAACCCTTCCAGCAGAACGGAGCGAAATCCTGCATTTCAGAGAGCTGAGGGATCTCAAAGCCCAGACACACCGTCCTGCCGAAACCTTGGCTTCTGCTGAAACC
>VXBA01003233.1:164712-197477 GCA_013399895.1 Serilophus lunatus | reverse complement strand
CCCGGCGACGTCCCGCTCGCGGCAGCGCCGGTCGGTCGGTCGGTCGGTCGGTCGGTCCAGGCGTCGCGTCGCGTCTGCCCCGTGCCGTCGCATCGCTCGGCGCCGCTGGGTTCCCCGTCCCCCGGGTTCCAGACACCCCCTCGCTCCGCGCCGCCGGTTTCTTCCCGCTCCTTCCCGGCTTTGCGTGTCCCCGTGTTCTCCGACGCGGCGAGTTCCCTCCCGTCCTTGTCCCGTCCCCCCGAGCTGCCGGCTCCGGCTCTTTCGCTGCCGCCGGTGGCTCCCGTCGNNCGCTGCCGCTGGTGTCTCCCGGGGCTGCCCCTTTCAGCGTCCGGCCCCCGGTGACAGCGTTGCCCCTCGGGTCTCTTGCAGCCCCACACCCAGCAGCAAGATGTGGCTCCTGGAGCGGCTGCGTGGGGTGGCGGAGAATGGTGGGTCCCGGGGCGCGGGGCCAGAGGAGTCCCCGCGGGGGTCCCGCTACAGCAACGTCCTCACCCCCGACAAAATCCCCGACTTCTTCATCCCGCCCAAGCTGAGCGCGGCGCCCGCAGAGGCCGAAGGCTCCGAGCTCCCCGCGGCGGCTGCCCTGGGACCGTCGGTCTCAGAACAGGACCTAGCCGGGCGCAAGACGCCGCGCAGCCCCCGCCCGTCCAGCCGGAGTCGGTCCCGGTCCCGGGCCGCCGGCCGGCACATCATCCAGATCGAGACCGCCGAGGACTGGACGGCCGAGGGGAGCTGCGGCACCAACGCGGACCCGCAGGCGCAGACGGCCATGTCGCTGCCCTATGTGCCCAAGGCACAGACCTCCTATGGCTTTGCCACGCTGATGGAGAGCCCCCACACGCGGCGCAAAGAGTCACTCTTCCACAGCGAGCACAGCAGCCTCTGCCCCTCGCCCGTCACCTCGCCCAGTGCCCAGCGCAGAGCCAAGATCAACGGCGAGAGCGGCCCCCGGGCACCCTCCGACCTGGGCGCAGCCCTCATGCACCCTGGCCGCTACTTCAGCGGCGGGGAGAGCGACACGTGCTCCTCAGCGGAGTCCTCACCCTTTGGCTCCCCGCTGCTCTCCCGCTCCGTCTCCCTGCTGAAGCTCTTCAGCCAGGAGAGCCAGTCCAAGGTCATCAAGCTGAAGCACTCGGTGGCCCGCAACAGCTCGCTGTCCACCGACGACAGCTCAGCCGACACCAGCCCCAGCGCTCAGCGCCGTGCCAGGAGTGCCCCGGCGGGGACGCAGCCTCCCACCGCCCTGCTGCCCCTGGACCTGCCGCCGGGCCGGGATCGGGAGCACAGCCTGCGCCTGAGCCGGGGCGGGAGCCTTCGCCTGGCGGCCGAGTACGACCCCTCCAACGCCCGGCTGCGAGTGCGCCTCGTCTCTGCCGAGGACCTCTACGATGCCCTCGTCGACCTGCGCAGCATCAACTGCTGCGTCTCGCTGTGCCTCAACCCTGGGAAGCTGCAAAAGCAGCGCAGCACCATTGTCAAGAACAGCCGCAACCCCGTTTTCAACGAGGACTTCTTCTTCGACGGGCTGGGCCCCAGCCATGCCAGGAAGATGTCCCTGAAGCTAAAGGTGGTCAACAAGGGCAGCAGCCTTAAGCGGGACACGCTGCTGGGGGAGAAGGAGCTGCCTCTCACCGCCCTCCTGTCCTGCCTGTAGGTGCCAGCTGCCAGCCCCGGAGGGAGCCCACCCACCTGTGGGGCCGGGGTTAGGGGGGGTAGGCACTCTCTGTTCCCCATCCCCGCTGCAGGAGGGTTTGGAAGGGCCCTCTGAGGAGGGACGGGGCTGTGGGAGAGCGTAGGGATCCCCAGGAACGGCGCATCTATGGGGCTCTGCCAGCACCGGCCCTCGTGTGGCAGGGCTGGCAGCCACAGCCTCTCCCCCAGCTCCATCCCTGCTCCTGCCTGGGGCTGCATCTCCTGGAGCCCAGCAGGAAGTGGGGAGCCTCCAGCCCAGTCCTCACCAGGAAGGACGGAAGCATCTGCTGGCCTCTTCCCTCCCTGTGCCTGTGGTCTCCAGCTGGATACCATGTAAGTTGGAGGTGGGTAGATCTCTGTAGCACACTTACTGCCACCTCTCAAAGCCCCAGCTCCTGGAGTCAGGTGGCAGCACTGATCTCAGCTTTAATTTAAAAACCAAGTTTCTAGTCTTGAAAACTGCAAAGAAAATACTGCAGAGGTGACCTGAGAGTGGGCCAAGGGCGGTCACCCTGGGGGATGAGTCAGGTTTGTGGCTTTTGAGCCTTTTCTGGACTCCTCCCAGCCTTACAGGGCTGCACAGATGCACAAGTCAGCTTGGTCTGACACCTGCAGCTTCCTGGGCCACCCCCCCTGCCCACCTCAGCCCTGTCCCCCGCTGCTGAACCCCTGTGGGAAACTGCTCATGGAGCTCGGGGCTTTGGGTTTGCCCAAATCCAGGAGGCTGCCTGTCCCTGTCCCTGTCCCCTGCCAGTGGGAGGGAGATGCTGGGGGGGGGCTGGCATCCCTCTCCCTGGGCACACAGATGGTCCCAGTCAGTGTCCCAGCAGACAAAAGCTGAGGTGACAGGAGTAGCCCTCCCCGAGTGCTGGGGCCGTCCCAGATGAGGCTGGGCATGGGGACAGGCTGAGGCTTCACAACACTCTGCCCTCCCTTGCCTGTGGGGGCTCAGAGTCTTGTGAGTGGCTGCACCCACTGGGCAGGAGGGATGTGTCCTGGGGGGCCACCAAGCTCCTGTGTCCAGTGTGATCTGGCTCCCTGAAGGGACTGGTGTGGCTCTCAGTTCCCCTTTAGGGGGGAGCGAGGTGCTCCCAACCCTTCCCATCCTGTCCTGCCATCCTGGCTGAGTGGGAGCAGGGAGGATGCCAGCTGGGGCATTTCTGTGGGTAGATAAAACATGCCACGTTGTTGTTTGGTGTGGTGTCACCCATCGTGTCAGGCTCTGCATGCTTCTGTGCAGGGAGCAGGATTTGCAGCGCTCCCATCCCTGCCTGTTGCAACACGCGTGGACACACATGCACACACGTGTCCCTCTGTGTTAACCTCTGTGTTGGCAGTTGATGTTCCTTCCTTGTCCTTTGCAGCAGATGGCAGATCTCAGTGTTGGCTATTTATATCCAAGGCTGATCTTTTGCAGTGTTTTACTTTTGTCTGTAAATACGTTTCAGGTATGCAAGGCATGGTTCTGATCGCGCCGTGTTTGCATGTCGGGGGGATTTGGGATTTGAGGTGACTGTGGCTGTTTGTTGAGCTTGTGGCTGAAAACAAACCATGCAGGATGTAAGAAGCAGGCACGTCCCTTCTTTACAGGGAGTTTCCCACCTGAGCCTTCCCAAGACTCCCCAAGATGCTCCCTGGCCCCCAAGTACCCAGGGGGCAGATGGAGGCTCTGCAGAGGGTGGGACAGGGAGATAGGCCACCTCTCTGGGTGTGGAGTGAACGTCCTGCCCCTGAGCAGATCTGGGGTGGGCAGGGGACCCTGTCTGGCTGCTGCTTCATACACCCCACCAGCACCCTGGGCTCCCTCTGGGGTGCTGTGCCTGCATGGGGATGAGGGGACCCAGGTGCTGCTGAGGTCGAGAGGACTCAGCAGGCTGCGAGGGGAGGGGGAACAAGAGCTGGACAAAAACTTTGGTGCTCTGAGATGTTTGGGGGGTGACACATTCCCCACAGTAGATCCGTGTGCCTTTGGGCTTGGGGAAGGGGGATATTGAGACCAGAGCCCCAGGCTGCTCCTTGGGTTGGGGCTGGTCCTGGAGGAAGACCCAAGGGCCTGGGGGCTGTTATCCTGCCCTGCCTCAGCTTGTCCCGAGGCTGTCTTGTCAGAGTTGGGTCTGTGGCCATGCAGTGAGCCCTGGGACCTGCTGCTGTGAGCCCCACTCCATGCTGGGCTGGCAGTGTGGGAGCCAGGGCTGTTGCCTGGATGGGTCTCTCCTCCACCGGAGCTATTTTCTATTGTTCCTGCTTTGATATTTCTGTGTCTGGATTTAATGATGCATTTTTTGAGTGAAAAATATATTAGTACCTGAATGGAATGTTTCTTTACAGATGATTTTCTCTTTCTAGTGCAATAAAGTAATTTCTAAGACAGATGCAGGTGTGGCTGTGGCTCCTGCTTTCCCCGGGGCATGCCCTGTTATCACCCCTGCTGGCTCCCTGTGTGGTGGAGGAAGGGAGCAGACCTGGGACCTCAGCACTGTCCAGACATGGGGCTCTTCAGGGTGCTGCTCCCCTTTCCAAACAGCCTTGCAGGGGCACAAGGTGCTTCTGAATCCCTTTCCTGGTGTTGCCAACCTGCCGTGGAGTGAGCTGGGAGGGAATGTCCTGGGCAGAAGTGGGTACGTGGGGAAAGGTGATGTTCCTGCTTGGGGCCACACCCAGAGCTGGAGCTCTGCCCTCACGGGGGGCTCTGAACTCCAGGAGACCCTCAGAAAGCTCTTTAGGACACAGCCACTGACCCTGTGACAGTACAGCAGCAGTTCCTGCTGCTCTCTGAGCTTCCCAGCCCTTTTCTCCCTCAAACCCAGCAGCTCTTGCTTGGCAGAGTTTGGGCACAGATTCCAACCTGCCATTGTCTGCCCCAGCCACAGTGCTGTGGGACAGGTTGGCCATGAGCAACGTGGGTGTCGAATGAGCCACTCCCAGAGGCCCCCCTGCTGGCTGTCAGCATTCAGGTCTCTTTTCTCCCCACCTGCCACTTCCAATTCGGCTTTTAGCCAGATGCTGCTGAAGAAAAGAGGAATGTTTTTCTGTTACCTAAATGCCATTTTTCTAATTTCCACCATTCTGATAATTTGTCATTTTTGGTAGCTGTAGAGGCTGGGTGGGAACAGATCTGCTCTCTCTCCTCTGGCCCCCACAGGGCTGGAGAAAGCAGCTTGGTAGGTGCCAATAATTTAAGTAGTGCTTTTTCTAGAGGTGCAAATTTGCAGCAGTTAGTAACGAAATGAGGCTGATTAAGTTAGTCTGAACTAGAGTGGATGGGGTCAGCCTGAGCACACGAAAATCCCTGTAAAGTGTTCAACATTCAAAGCACTGGAAGCAGCCAGAGGGGTGGAGAGGGGCGTCTTGTGGGGGAAGATTTAACTCTGAATTTGTAATTGAGCCACTGTGGGAAGGAATTCTGGCTGCTTCACTGGACCTGGGAAGGCTGGGTGAGGCTGAGAGGAGCCTCTGAACTGTAAGCTGTGGGGAGAGTAGGGGGATACATCCCCACTCCATAATGCAGCCCCTCAGAGCAGGGGATGCCTGGTAAAGCAGAGCCATTGGAAGCTGCCAGGTGAGAGCCCGAGCCCAAGGATAGCTCTGCCTGTCATTGCTGATGCCAAGGGATGTCTGAGCCCTGGAATTCCTCTGGCCAGGGGTCCCCAAGCTGCCACAGTGGTTTGGGTGGCCCAATCCGTGCAGGAACTGAGGCAGAGCGTGGGAGATGGGTGGATGTGGAGGAGCCAGTGGCAGTGGCAGCTGCTACCTCCTCTGCCCTTATCTCCTGTTGCCCTACCTGGGCAAGAGGCACACACAGGCCTCGGCTATTTTTAGCCCTGTGTTCCCATAGCGTGAGGAGTCAACTTCTGAGAAAATTGCCTGGAGCTCATTTAGCCACGGCACGATGGCTGGTGAGGGAGAGGGCAGAACAGGGGCTCAATCTCATCCAGGTCGTACAGCAGGGCCAAGGCTCCTTGGGAGGGTTCCACAGTGAGGAGGCCGGTGGAGCTGTCCCCGCCAGGGGACACACTGTCCCTACCCTGTCCCCCAGCCAGGCAGGGGTTCCTGGAGCCAAGCACTGCCCTTGGCCGATGCTCGGGGCCCCTTGGCAGCTGCTGGAGCAGCTTTTGCCTGAGCAGAGCTGCAACGGCCTGCTTCTGCACTCTGTATTTTCGGGTGCTGTTGGGGGTGGAGGAGCCTGGTGTGCTCCTCCGGAAACCTCAGGCCAGTCATTTCCCTCCCCCCACCCCCGACCCGGCTGCCGATTTACCGTTTCGGTCAGAAAAGCATCTTCCCGTTGCCTGGCAACGTTCGGCCTGCGGCAAGAGGGGGTGGCCCACGCGGGGAAGGGGGTGGTCCTGCGGGTCCTGTGCCGGAGCCAGCAGGGTCCCACGCAGCGACTCCATCACCTGGTTCTGGACACCCGGGCCGGGCTGGTGCGGGACTGGGCGTGCAGAGGTGCGGGGCGGCCGCAGGGAAGCGACGGGGGGAGCTCTGGGCAGTGCGGGCTGCAGGGAGCACCGGCCTCCCCCGGCACGGCTTTATTGAGAGCATTTGTCTTCCATGGCAGCGTGTCTGCCTTAAAGCGGAGAGGAGAGACTCCCATTGTTACTGAGAGGAAAACAGAACTTAATTGAATCCCACAGTCTCTTGTAGTCACATCCAGGGAAGGAGAGTCACAGCAGAGGAGAGTGACCCCCCTCCTCCTGCGCTCCCCCTGGGCCTCTGTACGCTGGCACCCTGCAGTCCCTGCTCCTCCAGGGGACACGGAAATCCCTGAGCTGGGGTCCCAGGGATCTGCCTGGACAACCTGTGGCCGCTTGTCAGCCTGTCAGCACTTTGGTGCTTTGCTGAAAGCCAGTGCCATGGCAGCAGCCACTGGGGTGTACCCAGGGCAGGCAGCAGCAGGGCACGCACTCCCTGTGTTCTGTTTTTCCATCTGCACTTTGCTCTCCTGCTTTGAGGCTGGAAATCCAACAAGACCTTGCCTTCTGTAGCCAGGAAAACTTCCCAGATGGGAAGTGCCACCTTGGCCTCCCCCTCCCCATTAATTCAAGGTCTTGGAGCCAGTCGTGGCTTAGGGCTGGGGTCAGGGTGGGTGTACAGAGCATGTGAAACTGCACCTGGGGAGAGCAGAGAGCGTGTGGCTGCAAGGATGGATGAGGGCAAAGGCAGAGTGTGCTTTACAGGGTGAGGGATCTCTCCTGCCTCTCCTCTCGCTTTCCACTGACCTGCTCTTCACTAGCTGCCTGCTGGAGTTTGAAATGCTGCCTTTAAAATGTTTGCAAAATTCCCAAAACATCAAGTGGGCCCAGGTGGGAGGGGGAAAAAATGGCATAAACAAGCAGACAGGAGGATTTGTTAAACGCCAGCAGCTGCTGGCAAACACTTTAATATCAGTGCAGCCAGGCACCGATCAATATGGCATTTGGGGCCATGGGCTGGAATCAGCACAGGGGGCCTCTGGCTGTGCTGAACGAGGGTCCTGCTGCAGCAGAGGGCACCTGGCTGGACCCGGGGCAGGGCTGGGACATGCTCTGGATGCAGAGCTCCCCTTCTCCCCCTGCTTCCCACCTGTACCCCAAACCCTCAGGTGAGGGGACATGTCTCCATCTCCATCCCCACAGCACTTTGAGGCTGTCCTAACACCCTGCCTGTGATGGGGTGGTTCAGCTCAGAGGGCCACGGTGGGAGCAGGGCTACAGCCTGGCATGGGGCCACCTCTGCCACTGCAGCCAGTCTGCCTGGTGGAGGCACACACGGACACACCATAGGAGCTGGGCTGGCATTGCCATGGCAATGGAGATAACAGCATCTGCCAGGCAGAGAGCGGGGAGGGCAAGGATCTCCTGCAGTGCCACAGCCACACTCATCTGTGCCAGGCCAGCACCGGGATCCCAGCCCAGGGCCCATCCTGAGGCATCCCCTGTCCCAGCCCTGTCAGCAGTGAGTGTGTCTGCTGAGCTGAAGCCCTCGGCACACTTCACACCCGTGACAGAGCCAGAGGCTGCACTGAGAAATGCACAAAAATATAGATTCAAACCGTTCAATCTCTCACTGCCAGGTTATAATTAATTCCCATTTGCAGCTCTGTCCAATTTCCTTCACAGGGCTCCAGGCTCAGTCCAATTGTTGTATGAGGTTTCTGTAATCGCTAATCTTATCAAGCTCATCGGTGTGAAGTGAGAACACTGCAATTAGCCGGGGCAGGAGCCCCGGGTGTTCAGCGAGCGTTTGCTTCACCTGTGACACAGGAGGGAGAAGGCGTGCGGGCTCCAGCACTTGCCGGGTGTCCTTTGACCACTCCGGGCAGGGTGTGATGCTCAAGGGGACCAAGGCCACGGCGGGGACCAAGCCACTGAGCACCAGCAGCAGCTCTTGCGAGTTCCACAGGCAGCACATTCCTGTTGGCAGCCTCTGCTCTGTTGGGGGCTCACCTCTCCCAGCCCCCCCCCAGCATCACGGTGCTGCCAGGGAACTCGAGGAACCTGAAGAGGACGCAGGCAAAGAGTCCTTAAGCAGCCCCAAACCCATCAGGCTCAGAAAAACGGGGTATAAACCCGCAGGAGATCCTGCTCCGAGCTGCCGGTTGGGAGCTGACGCGCTTTTTTGCGGACAATCTGTTCCCTCCCACCCTGCTGGCTGCCTGCCCACCTCATCTCCTGGCAGAGGCGTCGGGCAGGGGGGGGGGGCTGGTCTGGCCGATTCGATGAAATCCCCCAGGTGCCAAGGGGTTGGGCTCAGCGGGCAGCGCTGGAGGGAAGGAAGCCCTCCTCGCGGCGGCAGACCCCGGGGCTGTGGAGCATTCACTGTCCCAGATCCTCCTCCTCCAGAGCAGGCAGGTGACCTTCAGCTGGGACGGACGGGGCTCCCGGCGCTCCGCTCGTCTGAGAGCGGCCAAATACGTCGTGGGTTTGCCCGGCGTGTGGGGAGGTTTGGGGATGCCTAGGAGCCGATCCCCGCTGATGTCAAATGTCCCTGGGGCGCAGGGAGGTGGCTCAGACACGCAAGCATCGCAGCGCCGGGTCCTGTTCCTGCGGGTGCCCTGCCCGTGGCACGCAGGGGGCGGCGGGGTCCCCACCCTCGCCGCAGCTGTAGCATCCGTGGGGTGGTGTTGCACGGGTGCCTTACCAAAATCTCTCGCTTCGCCACCCCCAGCCGTCTGTCGCTGCTGACACTCACCGACAGGAATAAACTCCAACACCTACCATATGCTTTGCTACTTCTGCTGCCCGCGCTCACTTGTTACTATCTATTTCCAAAGCAGGGAGTGCCTCTGGGTGGGGCGGCTGTGCAGCCAGGGCCCAGCAGAGGGGAGACGGGCTGCGGGGGTGCCAGCGCTGGCACCCCTGAGGCAGATGAGCGCAGTGGGGTCTCTGTCCTCTCTGGTGGGCTCAGCCCTGCTCTGTGGGCAATTCCCACTCCCCAGCACATGGGCATCAGCTCTAGGGCACGGCTGGCTGCAGCTGCTGTGCCACTGACTCGGGTGCCGGTGGAGCCAGCTGGTCCTGTGCTGCCAGGAGGCTCAGCTTGCCAGTGGTGTGGCCCCTGCCACGCTGGGCCTGGGCACTGTGCTGGCTCACTGCCCACTGCTGTGCCTCACCGGGCACCAACAATGTGCCTGCCCGGGTGTTGCCCCGAGTCTGTGTCTCATGGTCCTGGATGGTGTCTGCCCGTGCCAGAGCCCCAGCACCACCCCTGCCTGACCAGGAGAAGGACACCGGCCCAGACTGTCCCCCCGTGTTCTTTTCTGGCACAGGGACATCGCCCAGCATGATGGCTCCAGGTTCTGGGGGTGGGAGCTGCATCCTCAGGACTGTCCCAAAGGAAAACCATGGGGAAGGGTGCAGTGAGCAGCTGCCAGCGTGTCCCCCTGGCCCCTGGGGCTGGAGGGTCCTGTGCAGGGATGGGCACAGCCCTCCACAGGCAGGAGGGAGATTTAATCTCGGTGCAGAGACACTGTGAGCAGAGCTGGTCTCTTCCCCTCCCTCAGAGCTGTTCTGTATGTCGAATGATTCTCACAGCCAGGAAAATGCATCTTCGTTTCAAGAGTGGATGCATCTCAGCCCATCCTCCAGGTGTCAGATCTGGTGATGCCATGAACAACAGGAAGACCTTCGTGGCAGAGCTCAGCTGGGCTCAGCCTGTGCCTGTCCTGCCTCCTAAAACCATCACCGCTCTCCAGGGCAGGAGACGAGGCGTGTGAGCAGAGACCAGCAACAGCTGCCCGCTTCCTCGGGGCATCCCGCGTCCTGCCTTTTAATTGCACCATGTGGCTTTGATTCCTGGCTTTAATTGCAGCCTGATGAGGCTGGGGCAGCAGGAGAGGAAAATATCAAGCTTAAGGGAAACAAATCGGGAGAGAAAAGAACATTTACTGGTGACTAATAGGTCCGTGGCTCGGCGTGTGTGTTTGCCTGCCACAGTGCAGGACGTTGCCAGCGCGACGAGGAGAGGGGATTTCTTCCACGCACTTGGCAAAGCTGAGCCACACGGAGCAGCGCAAGGGGAGAGGATTTTTCCTGGGCCCATGCCGTTTCTGCGTTATTTTTAACGCCCATTGCACAAAAGCTCTACTCACACCCCCAGTCCCCTCCCCGGGTAAACAGAGGGGATTTTGCCTGCTTACACGGGCAGGTTTGGGGCTAAATAAGCCAATGGTGGCAGATGGGCCCGTTTACACACCACACTGGTCTCACCAGAGCAGACCAAGTCTAGTTCAGTGGGAGTAACGGAGGAGAGTTTCTGGTGCTGGTACCCAGAATGCTGGAGCAGCCACCACCCTCCCTGAGTGCCACCATGCTGGGTGAGGATGGGGCAGGGTGGAGAGAGAGGGGTGGTGGGGGTCCTTGAACATGAGTTGAATTCCCTGGGAGGGCTGTAGGACTCCCATCAAGGACCCCCTGGAGTCAGTCTCCAGCCCCAGCCTGTGCCACAAGGCTTGATAGTGGGACACCAAGCCCAGTGTCCCCAACAGCTGCTCAAGGGTGGATGGGGTCCCTCCGTGGGCTGGAAGCTTTGCTGTCCCAGTGAGGGATGTCAGGGACAATCCTGCAGGCAAGATGGATGGGGCAGGGGAGCGAGGATGGGGATGGGAACAGGGATATGGAGATGGGGGCAGAGATAAGAACGTGTCAGATCGGGATAGCTCAGCACTGTCCCTGGCCCCACCCTGCTCAGCACCATCCTGCTCCTCTCCCTCGACTTCCAGGATGGCCTCACAGGCATTTGTGTGGCTCCAGTGTGGCTTTCTGGGCTGTTCCCCCCACATGAGTGAGAGCTGTGATCTCGTTAGCGAGCTCTTGGACTTCGAGCATCTTGGAAACCAGCGCTAGCTAATAAGAGAAAAAGAATGACAGCAAATAAGCCCAGCCACAGGAACATGGCCTTTTCATCCAGCATTTTTTATTCCCCCACACTCTCCCCCTTCCCTTCTTTGCCAATGGATTGAAGCCACTGTAATAAAATTATTAAATATAAAAAAAAAGCTGTAGCCCCCACCTCGATGCGGCAACCATGGAAACTGGATCAAGGGGACACCTGTACATTTCCATTCCAGCCTCCTGCTTGCTGAATATACAGAGGAGCACTAATTAAAACCCTGGTGCAAGTGGCAGGTGGTGGGAAGGAGCTGGCCCAGGGAGGAGGGCTGTAGGGCTGGGAGGCACACCAGTGCTGGTGGCACAGGGATGGGCCCTGCCAGCTCTCAAACACCACTTGATACTTCCAGCTCTCAGATGTGAAATGAGTGCTGGCTGGACCTCAGACTCAGTGGTCAAGAGGTGTCCCCAGCCCTGATGCAGCCCTGAGGATCCTGCCCCAGGCCTGGGGATGATGCTCAACAGGTCAGAGCAGAACTGGGCCTCAGTGATTTTATGCTTTTAATAGTTTCAGCAGGAGGAAGCTCTCAGATCTGGCATGTGGGCACTCAGGAGGAAAAGGCTGTGTTTAACCTGCAGGTTTATTTTTATTGACAGCTAATGGCACTGCCTGCAACATTCCCCTCTTTGGAGATAATTTTTGCTGAAGCTTAGTTTTAGTCATTGTTGTCTAAATCAGACTCCTCCACATTTATCCCATGGAAAAGCTCCTGGAGCTTAGCCCCCAGGATTTCAGTGGCTGCAGGGCTGGTGCCCAGTGCCCACCCCTGGCAGCCCACAGGAGGTCGGGGCAGCCCCTGGCTCCTTCTGGCAGAGACCCCTGGCTGCAAGGTGAGTGCCCCCAGAGCTGCACGGGGGACAGGGCTCTGGCAGCTGCTGCTGCAGCACTTCCTGGGTCTGATGGATTGGGAAAGCTTTTCCTTTCATCAGAACAGGCATCAGGCCGTCATCTTCCTGCCAGAGGTGAGCAGAGCACCGAAACCCTCTGATTGCTGATGGATGGTCTCAAATCACTCCCCAAACGTTGTTCTTAGCTGGAGCCAAAAGCAGAGCTGGCTCCCACTGCGTGGCCATCAGTCACAGGGGCTCAAGCTGCATGATGGCTGGGACTGGAGCAAGGTCTCTCTGGTCACTTTGCTGGGTTGTATTTTCCCAGCAGGCTGCTATTTTCCCTGACTGAGCTGCAGAGGATGACAAGGTATGCTGAGCAGGTGACAATCCTCCTCCCATGGCCCCTCTCCACCCATCAGGCCATCCTGCTCCGAAGGGACCACACCAATCATACCAGCAGCTCCCACCAAACCGTCGTCCCGTGGGGCTCCGGTGTAGGGGCTTGTCTTGAGCAGACAGCGCAGGCACATGGTTCAACTTTGGGGAGAAGAAAATTCCTCGTTTCCATGGGAACTGGAGGACGAAAGTTTCTAGGGCTGCGGTTGGGATTCTGCCAGCCAGACGAGGCAGTGGGACCCCGAGCTGGCCATCTCCCCCTTCTGTCCTCAGGGAAGGCTGATGCCCAGACTCCATCCCACTGCCTGCACCCCCGCGGCTGCTCCCGACAGCGAGGGGTGTGCCGGCTCTCCTCATCCCCCCTTCCGAGCTGTGTCAGATGCGAGCTGACATTTAGCTCTCAGCACAGCATGGAGATGCAGTGATAACTCTAATCTGCTTTTTTTTTTTCTCCTCACGCTCTCCCTGGAGGCAAAAGCTGCAGCTGGGAGAGTAGGGGGGCTCTGGCACCCCTGTGAGGAGAGCGCAGCAGTGTCGTGCCGGGGATGCCAAGGGTCCCAAAGGGTCTGGAAGCGTCCCAGCAGCACCATCCACCCTCGCCATGCCCTCCTGTCAAGCAGCTGCCAGGGCCCCAGTGCCAGGGGTTCCAGCTCCTTGGGGATGTCCTAAAGGCTGCAAAGACAGAGGCATGGCAGTACCCTGAGCCCAGCCAACAGCCCCCAAGTCCAGATGGCTGTGGCTCATGCCACCCTGGCCACTGGCCCCAGCCCCATACGCCACCCCCCACCACTGCCACCCACCCAGCTGCAGTCACGGGATGTCAGAGCCACCCAGCCCTCCGGGAGGGAGCAGCACCCGTGCAGCTCTGTCTCCCTTTCCTGGTGTCTCAGCTCCAATTAGCGAAGCCCCTATTAATTTTTTCCGCTTAGCAGCTCACGTCAGAGTCAAGCCGACAGCGTGCACAGCGGGACGGAGCCCGAGTGGAGGAGAGACGAGGTGTTGGGATCAGTCTGGTAACGAGCCTCAGGCACACAGCGTGGCCCCACAGCTGCCCCGGGGTGGGGAGGAGCCCTGGAAGAGCAAAACCGACCTGGCATCCCTCCCTGTGCTGTCCCGTGGTGGTCCAAAGCACAGACCTGCTTGGCAGGGACTCGAGGCATCTTTGGGGGCTCCTGCAACTGCAGGCAGAGGCTGATCCCCAGAGCCTGCAGCAAGGGCCGGCCATCGCTGCTTGGCCTCTGCCCGGGCAGCAGCACCCTCCCCGCGCTGCTGGTCCCGAGGAGTGAGGCCAGAACACCCGAGCTCCGCCTCCCTGGCCCTTTGGAGATTGCCCGGAGCAGGAGGTTAATGATGTATCCAGATGGAGGTGACCTTTCCACCTTTCAGCTTCACCTGCGGCTCTCTTTTCCCTGCCATTATCTGCATGGATGCCTGTGGATTTCATTTCCATATTCATGGTGTTTTAATGACCCTGTAATATCTTTATGTTCTGCAATTAAATGTGGAATCTTTTTTTTTTTTCCCTTCTGCAGATTAGCATCTGCATTGGATCATTTGCAGCATTTGAGCTGAGGAAGGAAAGGCTGGGAGGGGAGGGGGGGGGAGAGGGGTTAATTAAACTTCAGAGCCCAGCAAGCTACACCTCCAAATATCCTCTTTCCAGTGGGACGAGTGAAGGTGGGGAGGGAACAGCTCTTGCCTGCTTTACAGTCGAGATGCGTGGGCCGCCTCTGTGGGGTTGGAGTGGCTTTGAGTTGTGCTAACACACACAGGCTCGTGGCTCCAAATCCGCTTCGAGAGCCCTGCCAAGGTCTGCAAACCAGGGCTGAACTGCTCTGGTGTCACCCCGTCCAGCTGGGGCAGCCAGACTGCCATCAGGACTCCTGTAGAGGCCATTAGAGCTCCTATCGCTCCATCTCCATCCCCGAGGCTAATGGACGTCTCTGCTGCTACACCACCCCCTCCCTGGGACGGTAATTGGGTTTCAGCCTTGCAAGATGGATGAGGTTAAGCTGAAAGTGGAGCAGGGAAGAAGAGGAGGGAGCAGAGGCACCTCTGAGTAGAACAGAACCCCCTTGCCCTCCATCCACCTCTGGAATCTCTGCTTGGCCGCCAGCCCCAGCCCCTGTGGGAGGCGTCTCGCAGGGTGGCTGGGGACACGCAGGTCCCAGCAGCGTGTCTGGCTGCGGGCACCCCAGAGGACCAGAACTGCGTTAGTACCCAGGGGTTTCAGCTCGTCCCTGACGGGGGGTGGTGACCACAGGCAGCCCCAGCTCCTTCCTTGCCTCCCTCACAGCCTCCCACTCCTTCTCCCTTGGTCCCTTTGAAGCTGCAGCTGTCAACAAGATATTTGCGAGTGCGAGGCACAGGAGCGGCGCGTTTGGCGCATTGAATAAAGACGGGGCTGCAAAACGCCTTCTCCTGTGGCTGTTTGATGTGAAGGGCAGCACTGAATTCATTGGGAATGCTGCCAGGCACCACCACAGCCTCTGCCAGTGTCCAGGCAGTTGGAGCAACACGTGCTGTTGCCCCATGAAGATGTCACTGGCACACACTTACACCCAGGCACACAGTCACACACCAGCTGTGCTGAGGCACCTGTGGGTGTGCAAGGCCTGGAAAGGAGGGCATCATCCCTGCTCCGTGTGCCATCCAAGCCTGCATGCCCCTTTAAACCCCAGAGAGCCTCCACTGCAGGGTGGCAGCTGTGGTGGACACGGTGCCTGCACAAACCCAGCTGTGAGCCCACAGCTCAGGGGCCTTCGCCCACCCCACAACCCTCCCGGCCCTCCCTCATCTGCCAAGGGATGGATGGAGGCTGTATGGCAGCAAGCAGGGGGCAGGATGGGGCAGGATGGGGCAGGATGGGGCACGGGGTGGCCAGACCTCTCCCTCCCAGTGCTGCCGCTGCATCCCGCTGCTCCAGAAGGATGCAGCGTTTTGTCATCCTGTGAGGCTGACAAGCACCAGAATTAATGAGTTCCTCAGCAGCGCTCCCTCGTTTAGCTCCCTCCCGGACTCGCCAGCTCGTGGGAGGGGGGGGGAACACACACGCAGCCCCTCAGACACAGAGGGATGGAGTGTTTGCAGGGGTCACCCAGGAGCAGCACATGAACGGTTACACACACACATATGTGCTCAGCCAAGGCTGGAGGGATCAAGCCCCCCCTGCTGGGTCGATAAGGGGTTCCTGGGGACACCCTGCACCACGGCACAGGGGCACAGGGACACCCAAGCCCAGGCATGGGTGGCCTCCATGCATCCCTCATCAATACCTGCTATTAATTACTGACACCAGCTACCATTTGCCCTCAGCTACATTTCAAGTGCAGGAGCTTCATGAGCTGTGGGATCGATCCCTTGGGAGCCGAGGGGTTGTGGGGAAGCAGCAGGTTGGGGGGGCACTTCATGATACACCAGTGAGCAGCTCCGTGTGTCCCTCGGCAGCAGAGGCTTTGCCATTCCCTTGGCTGGACCTCTGGCTGTTACCACACAGCAGAATGTGCAAGGGAAAAGATATCCCTGTGCTCTCAGCGCTGACCTTTTCAGAATGTCGACATCTTGAAAGGATTCACCATCCCATGGGTGGTTTTTGTGGCAGCTGCGCTGGCACAAAGGCTGTGCAACTGCAAACCCTTTTGGCATCGCTACTTGAACTGCTGTCAAACCACATCTTCCTGCCTGCCCCTGCCATGCCAGCCAGAATTCCAGCCCACGGGATGGCAACCTGGCCATTATCTGACCCTCAGGACCCATCCCTAGTGTGCAAGCCCATGGCTGCACTGAATTCACATCTGCAGAGACTGTGATAGGATAAGTATTTTGACTGTAATTTAATTACATTTGTGGGCTGTGATGAAGTAGAAGGAGGGAGGGAGGAGAACAGGACAAGAAGGGAACTCCACAGCCGCAACACCTTGACCCATCATCCTACCACTTGGCCTTACTGCCTCAGCAAACCTGGAAAAGGCCCCTGTGAGCTGTGTTGGACAGCTGACAGCCAGGGCGGATCCTGAGACACAAACGCATTCAGAAGTACAAACACTTGTCTGAAAGCCTCCACCAGTGCGGTGTTTGTGAGTAGCAGAGCTCCATCTAGCATTGGTGAAAACTGATGCTTCTCTAAAGCCAAATTCACAGCTGCTTTATTAAACATCGAAGCTGTTTTGTCTGTCAACGGCGTAAACAGCCTCAACCCACTGGAAACCCGGAGTTTCTTTACAGTCAGAGCTTGTTCAAGCAGCTCTGTGCCCTCCTCGGCACTGAGCCCACCCTGCACCTGTGGCAGGACACAGCCCGGCACAAACCTCCCCTTTCAGTCCTTTACCAATACTGATACAATTTTTTTTTCCCTATCAACATTCCTTTTCGAACCCATCCCTTGTGGCTGAGCTGCATCAAATAAAAAAGAATTTGCCTTTCATCACAGGCCTGCAAAGCTTTTCCAGGAGAATTTTTCCACTGCTTAACAGGCAGGACGCAGGTGGAGGACAGAAAGGAGGGCAGGACATAGGGCCACCCCGGTTTTGCAGGCAAATCAACCCTGCATTCAGCCAAAGCCACTTCACCCTCCTGTGATTTGTTGTCTTTGCCCACAGAGCAGCAATTGTACAACTGCTGCTGTCCAGGACTGATCACTCCCAAACACCTGGAGAGCGAGAACCACTTGGTATTCCAGTGCCCTTCAGGCTTTTTTTTTAATGGCTTTAAAAATCTCAAAATACTGAATATCACTAACATCTCCACCTTGGGGTGCTGACGCAGGGTAGGCCTTGCCTCAAAACCCCACCCTTTTTGCTTTTTGTGGATGCACTGCCGGGAGCAAGGCAGAAAGCCGCAGTTTTTGCAGACGTTTCTCTGAAGCCGGAGACGAGGTTACTCTTTTAATTGAACAACAGCATCTGCAAGCTGTTAGTCCTTTTGAGGAGAGCCAGACAGCTCTGAGCACGGGAACAAAGGCCCGGTGAAGTGCTCTGGTTTTCAGCTGGAGGGCCACCACCACTTCAGAAGCACTTGATAACACTTTGCTTCCTGAGCTCCGAAGCGCGAGTGAGAACCAGCAAGGAGCCAATTGCCAGGGGCAGAGCTCCACAGCTGGATCGCTGCTGTTGGGAGGTAGATCCAGGCACAGGCGTTGGTGTGAGCGGGGTGAGGATCCACGGGACCCGATCGAATGGTGGCAAACGCCCCTGAGCATCCTGCCCGCGGTACTGGGAGCTCGTCACCAAACACTGGGAGGGAAACACTGCCCTGCTGCCCCAGCCTGGGGTCCCTGAGGGGCCTGGGAGGGCCTCCTTTGCCACAGGGAGCTCTGGAGATGGGTGGCATTAAAGGATGAAGGGTGCTGGAGGATTGCTCTCTGGAGGTGGGTGGTCATCATCAGTTAAAAAAGAATTGGAAAGACCCATCAAGCAGCTTCCCCGAGCGTGTCTCTGGGGTTCTCCAAGCACAGCCAACAGCAAGGAACCAAGAATGTTCACACCCCGGTCCTTGCGAGGCACGGACCACCCCTGGACTCCCACCTGATCTCCTTCTGTAACTGCTAAATGACATGCAGTGACTTTTGATCAACAAAATGCCCTATGAGGATCGTGGAAGCGGTTTCCTCAAGATTTAAGTTTCGTCATCCCTGAAGAAGGAGCAGGTTGGGGTTGTTGTTTGCTCCTGAAGTGTGTGTGCCCCCCTCGGTGTGCTCCCGTGGCCTGGCCCCGGCCGCCGGGCAGATCTCCGTGGAGATGCGGGTCTAACCCGGGCCTTTACCCTCGGCCTGCCCTGCCCTGACACACGGAAGCGGGACCGGGACCTGCGGCCACCGGCGGCCACCGGGCAACCTCCGCTCCCCTTCCAACCGGGGGCGGTTCCGGGGGGTGGCGGCGCGGTGGGCTGGGACCCCGGGCCGGCCCTTCCTCAGAGACCCGACCCTCCCTCGGACCCCCGACCCTCCCTCAGACCCCGACCCTCCCTCAGACCCTGACCCTCCCTCAGACCCTGACCCTNATTACAGCAATGTGGGACAGAAAGTGCAAAGCAGCTTTATGTAACACAACTGCAAGCCATGGAAACAGAGCCTTGCAGAAAGTGCAACTCGTACTTGAATTTGGCAGGGACAGATATTCTTTCACTTCAGAGAAATGACACACAAATTCTAGTGTGTAGTGGTCAGGATCCTGTTCTACATCTGATGATAAAGAAGGAGCACGAATATTGAGTGTATCAGTTAAGCTTCTGGCTCAAGGCCACTCTCCAGGCAACGTGCCATAGCTATGAAATCACTGTTATTTTCGACTTCACATTAGATGAATAGGGTAGTTCAAGGTGCTTGAAACTCAGCTTTGATGAATTTAAATGTTTTGAAATAATGCCTAGTGTTTAATACAGAATTTCGCTAACATTAGCTTTCCTAAGTGCCTGATAAAAATAGCTTTATTCCCTGCTGGCTTAATGTTATTTTTCTAATTAAATGCAGATGCTTAAACCATCAGCATTCACCACAAGATTCAGTTGTTCAGACATCATATCATCTATCTTAAATCCTGAATTATGTTCTACATTTCCAACTGAACAATAAAAGCTATGGCAGACACAATTATGATTTGTTATGTTCCCTGGGAACGAATGGGAGCAGCAAGAACAGTGCTCTTCACACACACACACAGAGAACACTTGTCTTTAAGTCAGTGTCAAAGTTGTCACTGGCTTCACTGTATTTGGTCACAAATGCCCAGGTCTTTACTGCTTAAAATAATCTCCTTTAGTTCTTAGTCAGACAGGCCCAGAAGCTGCAGACTTGTA
The DNA here is from genome assembly GCA_013399895.1 of Serilophus lunatus. Classification (NCBI taxonomy): domain Eukaryota; kingdom Metazoa; phylum Chordata; class Aves; order Passeriformes; family Eurylaimidae; genus Serilophus; species Serilophus lunatus. Next base: position 178,401 of record VXBA01003233.1, on the reverse strand, counting down.
TCAGTGTTGTACAGGTGTTGGGTGCTGAACACCCTTTCCACAACCAGCAGCTGCTTCCAGAGGAGGTGCGGAGCTGCCGGGAGGGGCTGGCGGAGGCTGGAGGGGAGAGGGGCCTGGGCAGTGGGACAGCACGGGGGTCTGGGGGGCGCGGTGGGAATGGTCAGTCTGGGTGGCTCACTGAGGGGGGGGTGGGCGAGGGGGCCGAATGGGGACCCCCTCTCCGGCCTCCCCTATTGCTTATTTTGGTGCCTTGTGCCACAAAACGTTTGTGCCGTTGCTCTGCCACGCTTAGAGCTGATGGTGCCACTTCCCAGGTCCCTCAAATGCCCCTGGCTTGTTGTCATGAGACATCCATACTTCATTTCCATCACGAGACCCTCACGGTGACCACGACATGGAAAAAGGGGGGTGGGAAGATGCTGGGGTAGCTGGTTTCTGTGTGGCAGGATCTTGGATCTGTCTGAGGGCAGGGCTTTGCATCCAGGGTATGTCAGAGTTCTTCACGAGGAAGGTGCTGTTGGTCTGTCAGCCCATCCACTGTGGTTTGGGCTTTGGTGGTTTCTTCTGTGCCAAAGTGTTCCTTGGGCACGATGTTGGAGAAATAAACTCGAGGTTAGTTAGGGAATTGTCACATTGTCCTAGTGGCCATTCCTCTTTATTTCATCACCTGCTCATTAATAGAAGATGTCTTTCTTCCTGAAATATTCTTGACACCTTTTCAAGCCAGCCCAGCCATGCCAACATCTCCAGTCTTTGTTTTCAGAGGCCTTTGCATGCAGTGGCTTAATGGTCCCTGGGCAAGGAGGTGCCATTGATCTTTGTCTGAGCAAAGAGAGTTCTGCAGGTCTCAAGACCAGAGGGTGTAAAGGTAGACCACACCCTTTCCATGAAACCACAGTTGGTTGCTTGGAAGGGTTTATCCAAGAGAGATACATGGTCACATTTCAGCAAAGCCCAACAAAGGTACATTGATGCTTTCCCAGGTTAGGGAGACGTTTCCTGTTGTGGCCATCCTCAAAAAGGAGCCTGTCCCAATCCTTTCTGCCCCCTTTTCCTTTCATCATCCCATAACTCTTCTTCCTTTCATGTGCACAGCTGCCAGGCTCTCCCTGGAGCCAAAGTGGTCCCCAGGGGGGGGATTATCTTGCTGGCAGTAATCAGGCACTCAGGGAGAGCAAGTCTCAGCACAGTGTATGTGCCACATGGACTGGAGGCATCTCCTTCCTTGTTATGGAATTTGCAGTGTGTTGGTTGAGAGTAGAAGGCACTAACTCAGACCCCACAGTCCGTGGTGGCTTTTTTTGGATGTGTAGTTTGCTTTATTGGTAGAGGCTAAATTTTAGTGTGGAGCTGTACTGGGTGACTTCTGGGTGCAGTGAGGCATTAGGGAGAAGCCAGGGTGTTGCAGGCTGCTTCCAGCTGCCTCTCCAGAGGGTCAGTCCCAGAAAATGCTGTGCTCAGACAGCCATGGGGTGTGTGTGTGTGTGTGTGTGTTCAGAACAACAGCTGAGAGTCCAAGCCCTTCTTTTCAGGGAAGGTGCAACCCAGGAAGGTCTGAGATCTTAAACTTGTGAGAGGATAAGTTAGGGGTGGAGTGCTGAAGGTAAAATAGATGAAATGGATACACATCCACGTGGAATCAGAGGCTGAGGGGAAGGTGAGGAAGCTGGGAGGAGCTGTTCAATATTCCCGAGGAGCCCTCTCTGCACAGCACAGTCCTTAATGCCGCCCCGCGGGGGGTTGGAGAACTTGTGCTTTGAACTTTAAAACGTTTGAGCGTTTGCTGGTGGGATCAAGAGGATGGTGGGGTGTTGCCTTTGTGAGGAGAGCTCTCTAAGCTGTGTTTCTCTTTCCCTGAAGGCCTCGGTTGGCCGGCAGAGCCCCAGGGTTGTCCCATACCCAGCCCACAGCCTGTGTCCTGGAGAGGCCGCCCTTCAGAGCACAGCAGGTACCTCAGCTCAAACTTGCCTCTGTTTGTTGGGCTACTTTCCAGAGAGAACGAGGTTCCTGTGAGGTGATCAGCCTGTCTATCCCCTCCTACCTCCTGGGCCTGTTGGTTGATTCCCATGCCATTTGGCAGAGAAGGAAAGGCTTAAAGAAGCCAAAGCTCCTACAGGTGTTCTGTTGTGACACCGGTGAATCCAGACACACAGATACTCAGAAAACCTTCACATTGAGCTTCCCAATCAGTTGTGGGGCTTGAATGTGCAGAGAACCAGGCTTTTTTCTGATGGAGTGACTGCTGCCTGTTGTGTTCCCTGCCCCATTCCCCTTATCTCTTCCTCTGCCTTATCATGTCTGCACACACACACACAAGAGGGGATCATCCCTGGCTTTGTTGCATCGAAAGATTTGGTCTGTGGTGGTGCTAGTATCCAACTTCTTCTCATCCCTGCAGTTGTGTCAATGGGCTCAGCTGATCATCGACTGAACCTGGCAGAGATCCTTTCCCAGAACTACGGGGTACGGGAAGAAAGGGAAGAAGATGATCCTCGGGAGAAGCAGAAATCTTTAGAAGAGCTGGAGAAGAGTTTCAGTGCCTCTCAGGTAAAGGCAGCAGGGGAGGGGAAGGGAAATCACCTACTGGATTTGCTTGTTTGCTTTTACAGTACTGGTACTAAAGGCCTTGGTGAGAAGGCCTGACTTGCTCAGCTGTTCACGGGTCAGGTTTCTGTTTGGATGGGAAGGAATGGTTCTGAGAACACAAGGAAGCCAGGGAATTTTGGAGCCTTCCCCTGCCAAGTAGCCACAAGGTGTTCCTGGCTCACCTTGCTGAAGAACCATCAGCTTTTGGGGCTATGGTTAGTGTCTCACAGTGGAGGAGCCACAAAGATGAGCTGACCTGGTGCTGCTGGGGGTGGTCACATGGACACCTCAGCGGAACACAAACTCCTGGTGGCAGGGAGTGTCTCTTCAGGCCAGGCACAAGACTTAACAAGGGATTTGCTCCTTCTCTTCCTCTGGTTAAATACAATTATGCAGTCTGTCAGCTTTTGACCAGCTTGAAATCTAATGTGAAAGATAAATGTATTTTAAACATGCTGTAGACCATATTGCTTTGGGGTAAAAGTTCCTGGCTTTTCCATACCTTTGAGGGGAGCAGATTTTGGTGGATCTGACTGACTCCCTCTGCGTGTCTGTGTTCATACAGCTGCTGTTGTGCTCCTGTAGTTGTTCTATTCCTGATGCAGCTTTGTCCTCCTCTTGCTCAGAGCAGTGAAATGCCATTTGAGGACCTGCTTGCACTGTATGGCTATGAGGCATCTGATCCCATCTCTGAGCAGGACAGTGAGAGCAATGACATCACTCCAAATCTCCCTGACATGACTCTGGATAAGGTGAGAGCAGCTGTTTCCTGGGTATCTGATGTAGATTATTGTGTTGTGCTGGAGCTTGAGGTGTTGAGGAGCTCTTTTCAGAAGGGTTTGACCAATGCCAGGGGAAGGGGCCTGCCTAGTTCTGGTGTCCCAGTGAGGAACACCAAGTGTAGAAACATGAGTGTAAAACGTTTATGGAAGGGAGAAAGAGTAGATGGTATAAAAAGAACTCTGGAAGAAGTTGTCATGGAATTTGAGTTACAAATCTTTGCACATAGTTGTGGATCTGTGGAGAGCCAGGGAAGGTTTTCATCTTCCCAGGTGAAGCCATGGCTCTTCCTGTTCTAGCAAAAGTCTGTAGAAAATTGTGGGGGTTTTTTTGTTTGTTTCAGGATATTTGAGAGATTTGCTTTACAGAAAGGGCTACTTGCTCATCCTCTCTGGCTTCCATAGGAAGCCACTCGTGACACTTGGAAAAGTGCCTTTAGGGAAACTTATCTGGGAATAATGAGGAGTGTGAGAGACAATCTGTCTTTGGACAAGCTGTGGGAGGGTGAGGAGATCTGTGCATGTGGCCACTCTTGGCCAGAAATGCTTTACTCTAGGCCTCACTCCCCCTCATACATTTTTTTTAATTTAAAAATATTTTTCACTTTCTTGTTGTTGTTAAAAGGAACAAATAGCGAAGGATTTGCTTTCAGGGGAAGAAGAGGAGGAGACACAATCTTCAGCTGATGATCTGACTCCATCCGTCACATCCCACGATGCATCAGATTTGTTCCCAAACCAGCCTGGCTGTATGTGTCACAGTTCCTAAGTATTTGGTGGTCACTTTAATGTCATGTGCAGGGTGTGCAGGGAGGGGTAACAATGGTTTTCTTTAATTTGTCAGTCTCCTGACACCAGATTTTCTACTTTCCTCCTGGGGACTGGCCATAAGCCTGTGTGGCAGAGGCATTACTGGGCATTGGTTAGGACAGGACAGAGTGCAGATGAGGGGAGAATTGTCTTTAGCTGTGACTTGGAACACTGAGAAAATGAGAATTGCTTTGCTGCCTGCCTTAATTGCAGTCTGAAAGATCAGTACCTCATCTGACACTTCTACAAGTGGATTAATTCAGTAGTACTGAATGGAGTGATGTGTTGTGGCATTCCTAAATGTTGGGATATGTGGGAAGTCAAAGCACCTAACAGGGACTCTGCAGGAAGTGGTCTTACTCCTTCTGCTGTCCTGCAAAATGAAAGAATCTGAGCTCCCCAGGTTGGCCATTACCACCCATGTGGCAAGTGTGCAAATTCTTTTATTTAAAGGGAGAAAATTAAAATACAGGTAAGTTGTCACTACAGACTATGTTGAAAGGAGCTTTAGGACAGAAAAGGGAAGGAGAGGGAACATAGAGCAACAGAAAAAAAATTTCATAACTAAAGATCTTTTCCTTTCCCACAAAGCAAACAACTTCCTTGCTGATGAAGACAAAGAGCCCTGTTCATCTCCATGTGCTTCCTCCATGGCTGAGGATTCAGAGGTGGATTCCATCCCATCCAATGAGTGTAAGAAGGTAAATGACCTGAGTGTTTTGGGAAGGGGAGCTTATACAGAACTGAGTTGGAAGAAAGCATGGCACCAGAGCCGCTGTGAGTTTTCCCCAGTCTGCTGCTCACTGCCTTGCATTTTGTGGATGGCAGAGGCAGATGTGGGTTGCAAGAGGGGTTTTTAATATAACCTTGAGATTATCTTCTGCTTCAGGTGCAGATACAGGGAATCTGTTGTGCCTTGGTAAATTAAACCTGCAGCCTGTAGCCCTATAAAGGTGAAATGCTGGGCAATATTCCCAGCAGGATTTACTGAGAGGGAACCATCTTACTAAAGAGAGGAGCAGGCTTCCAAATCCATCCTGGCTGTGAAGGCTGCAGGAGAGTTTTTGTGCTAAAAAGCTTTATCTCCAGCCTTAGCTGTTTGCCATAGATCTTTAACATTAAAACTATGTAAAAGCCCAACGTCCCCACAGTATCATCTGGTTGGTAGTAAATCTTCTTAGTTACCCTATAAAATAGTCAGGGTTCACTAGAAATACTAGTGACAGCAGGGGCTACCAGTAAATAAATTTGCCTTATGGTGCTGTAGTCTCTAAATAATGAAGTTCAGCCTGCATGGAGCATTTTCCATTTCAATTTACCCATCTCTCTGTGGTGGTATTTCAGGAGATCATGGTTGGACCTCAGTACCAGGCCACTGTTCCCATCCTCCGCTTAAACAGGCACAGGCAAAAAGGTAAGGCAGCTGCTCTTTGTGCCTTGTTTGGGTGTGGGGCTGCTGGCTGGGGCATTACAGGAGCCCTGGATCACCAGTCCTGCTCTGTATCTCCAGGCTTGGTGCCCTTCAGTGCTGACACCCAATTTTACAGCTCCATCTGAGCTGCCAAAAACAAACCTGAGTGAACAGGGCTGGGAACATGTGTACAAAGCTCAGTGAGAACTGGGTTGGTGGGAACAGATTTGCAGGAGGGGGTCTCAGCTATAGCCAAAGAGAAGGAACACCCTTCTGGAGATACTGTAGTTTATTCTCTGGCATCTTCTTTAAGTAAGCCTGAGTTACTGTCATTCAGTGCTCTCTTGGAGCTGATCTGTCTCCTATTTGATGGGGTGTCTGCAGAGTAGACAGAGGTGCCTTGATTTGCAGATTGTGCCCAGTAATAAATGCAGTACAATCACCAGCTTCTTGAGCTTCTGGACAAGAAAGCTAAAAAGGTCTTTAGTTGCCTGGGTTAATTATCACAGCAACAATCTTTGAGAACATGGTAACAAAAACTTAGTCAGCCAACCCTTCTGAAGCAGTGGAAATGAGCTGAGGGCCCTAAAAAGGATATAAAGGGCTTATCTGCCTCCAAAATCAGGAGGGAAAATGCAGTGCCTTGAGAGATGATTGTCATCTCTAATACCAAGTTGGAATACCAAGCAAAGGTTTCCTTCCTCTTCTGTCTCGCCCCTGCATGTCCATGCAGACCATTTCTGAAAAGCAGCAGAATTCTCTGTTTGATTATCTTATTTCAGTGCTTTTTCTGTTAGCCTATGAGAATGAAGATCAGCTGCTTTGGGACCCAAACATCCTCCCTGAGAGAGAGGTTGAAGAGTTTCTGTACCGGGCTGTGAAGCGGCAGTGGGACGAGCTGTCCAGCAGCAGCCTGCCAGAGGGAGAGGTGGTGAAGGACAACGAGCAGGTGAGCTGGGGGGGCTCCTGCAGCCCATGCACACCCAAGTGGTGCTCGCCTGACAGTGCCACCTTCCCTACAGAGGTCAGAATTATGTCTAATTCCAGTGATCCCCTGCTCCTGCCTCACACGTAAGTGAGGGTGTGCTGCCCAGCTGTAGTTTGAGGAGGCCAGTCACCCTCCCATTGGGAAGACTGGAAAAACCAGCAGATCAGCCATTTCAGAGCAGCTGTATTTAAGCTAGCCAGGTTAGGTTCTGGCAGTGAGTCTCCAGGAATACAGAGACACACCTGTAGTCTGCAGAGCTGCCGGTGGAATTTCATCTGTCCAGTCCTGGGGTTTGTAATCCAGTGCCTTAAAAAGTGGAACAATCTCTGCTGATGATCAAGCAGGGGTTAGCAGCAAGGTGGCTCCTGGGAAATACAAGTTTTATGGGAGAGACTTGAGTCAGGAGCAGATTGTTTTGTGGTGATTTGCTCAGATATGTGCTGTGAGTGATTTCCTCCTGTTTCCCAGGCTTTGTATGAGCTGGTGAAATGCAACTTCAATGCAGAAGAGGCACTGCGAAGGTTACGGTTCAACGTGAAGGTTATCAGAGGTGAGAACCCCCCCTTATTTGGGTTCTACTCCAAACATCAATGCACATGCAACAACTTGTAGATTCTGTACATGTCCAATTCCTGTTTCTTTCTGCCATAGATGAGCTTTGTGCTTGGAGTGAGGAAGAATGTAGAAATTTTGAACATGGCTTTAGGGTCCACGGGAAAAACTTTCACCTTATCCAAGCAAACAAGGTAAGGCTGCTCCCCCCAGCTCCTGTTGAAAGCAGGGGAAGGAGGCAGGTGCTTTGGCACCAGAGGTGTGCTTTGGGCCTTGGCTGATGCAGGGAGTTCAGGATTGCTGAGTTCCGATCCCAGGCTTTGTGTTGACTCATGCCAGCAGGTGATGGGCTGTTCACTGCCCTGCTCTGCCTTATTTTCCAGGTGGGAGAAGTCACAAACACCACTGACCTGCATGAGTGATGTCAGTTAATTACTGATTAGCCCTTTCTGGAGTCTCAAAAGTTCTTTCCAAACTCTCAGCCCTTGCAGTACTTCTGTGAATGAGTGAGTTGAGCATGTGGATGTTTTGTAAAGTCCCCTGGGGTCCTCTAGAATGGCAGATGCTGTTGTAGGGAGAGCTGGGCCACGGGACATGCTGCTGTGCTGGGAGTTGGCAGAACCAGAGAGTCCAGTTCTACTACTGGTTAACTGTGGGCATGTTGATGCTGGCCAGTGAAAATGGATGCAGGTTTGCTCTCTCTGCTAAGTGTGCCGCTGCTGGAAGCGCAGGAAAGTCCTGCACGAGTGTCCGTGTGTGGCCCACGTAGGTCTGTGAGAACAGCTGTGCGCTGTGGGGAGTTCTTCCTCTGGCCACCTCGGAAATCTCAGTACACGCTTCTGTTCTGCAGCATAGATGTGTCCATAGCAATAGAAACTGCTGCAATGCACTTGATTTTCTGTGCTGGTTAAACGAGAAAATAACCCCCTTGCTCCAAGAGGTGCACCTTGATGCTTGGTGTTCTGACTGGGATGTTTCTCCTCAGGTCCGTACCCGGTCAGTGGGCGAGTGTGTGGAGTATTATTACATGTGGAAAAAATCAGAGCGCTACGAATACTTCACTCAGCAGACTCGTTTAGGAAGGAAGAAGTACGTCCTCCACCCTGGAGCCACGTGCGTGGAATATTCTCACCCTAAAATTAGTAATGTTAACCTCCCAGTGAAGAATTCCTGCTGCAAAGCACCTCCACTCAAACAGGGCTGCGCCTCCTTTCTCCGGAAGGTTTCGTGGGTGGGAGGATGGAGGATGCAGGGGGATGTTCTCAGGACACAAACACTGGTGGTGTGGGGAGGGAAGATCAAGAACTATTTGGTTGGATGTGGACTTCCTTGTGTTAAAAATAGCTCTGTTTCAGAAAAATGCATCCGCAAAAGTGAAGGCTGGGGTCAGGGATTCAGAGCTGATTCTGGGGAAAGAGCTCAGTTTGATGAGGTTTTGGGAAGGGAGCTTTTTAAATTCAAAAATACACTATTTCTGGTGGTTTGGAACCTGAATTAATTTCTCTGCTGCCACCCTTTGAGGCAAATTCTTCCCTTTGAAATGGATGATAATTACAGAAGATACTTTTCAAAATACATCTTTTCAAAAAGGTTGAAACTGAAATGTCTTAAAAGGCCAAAATGAAATATTGAAGCTGAATCAATTAAAAACGTTAGATGAAGGCTTAGATTTTTTTTATTATTCTTCTGATGCAAGAGAGGAAATTACCTGAAATCTTAAATCCTCCCAGGGTAGGAAAATATGTTCTCATCACTAGCTCTTTGCTGACACTCTAAGGACCCACTGCAGTCATTCCATGAAGCTGAGCGGATGTTTGACCATATATTTCCTTTTGAAAGGGGCTGAGGCTCACAAAACTGGAGGCAGAGCCCTTTGGCAAGCTGGTGAGCCTGTTCAGGTTTATCATGGGCTGGTCCTGGCCATGCTGCCATCACCTCCTCAGACCGGAGTCTAAACCAGGCTCTGCAGACCAAGGAGAGATGGACATTCATTCTAGCAATGTCTCTACAGTTCTGTTGCTTTATTTGTTCTTAGGTTTTATTTCCAGTCACCCTTTTTCCTGCCTGCATCTCTCTGCTCAGCAGGTGGTTGCAAGGCCCTTTCCCTTTCCCCACAGGGATTTCACTGACAATGACCTGGATGGGGTTGAAGTAGAAAATACCAGTCGTTCTCGGAGCTCCCCACCAATTCCCTCTGCAACTGGCTGCCTGGATGCTCACTTTGGTCAAGATCAGATAGCAATAGAGAGCACAGGTAACTTCCTTTTCTTCTGTGTACCATGGGGATCCCTTGTCTCCTGTACTCAGCAGCATAGACTCTCCTTTGCCTTTTTCCTGCTGCCATTATCCTGTTGTTGTTCTCCTCCCTGCACCTTGCCAGAGCGCTCACCTTGCCTCCTGTTAAATACCAGCCCTGTGCAGGTTTGGATGTGGGCACAAGAGTCTTGTCTGTCTCTACATTGACTGTAAAACAGTTATTCCTGCATTGGGCTTGGAGAGGTGGCCTAGGTCATCCCCAAAGCAAAAGGAGTAACTTTGGGCACCTGGTTGAGGTGCTTCCAGTGCACTGACACTGGCAGCTCCTCTGGAGACTGGGTTAAGGCCCCAAAAGTCAGGCTGTAGGTGCAAGCTGCTTTCAGACAGACCTGGCTGTGAGAAGACTCACAGGGAACCCAACATGGCTTCATTCCCTCACTGTCCTACTGCAGATGAAAGCTTCGTGTGGGCAGCTCCCAGGAATTGTTGGCAGGAGGGGATAGGATTTAGGATTTGGCTTATCTTGGAATGTGTCTGTGAGGTTTCCTTTAATTTCCATAGAAACACTGATGGCCTCCCATCTGCTGTCGGCATCCTGCCTTTCTTTGGTACGTGCTGGCAGAGATCTTGGTTGCTATAATAAAGAAACATTTGTGCCATCCAACAAATACTGCCATTAGGTGGGATGGACCTGGGTGTTTGTGTGTTACAGATTCACTCTAACTTTCTTTCCCTTGCTGTGTTCCTCTCTTTCTCTCTCTCTCCCCTCCCTGGCTGTGTGTCCCCCTCTCTCGTGCTGTGTGCACAGAGCCCCTGAGCGTGGAGAGCACAGCCTGCAGCCTGGGCAGCATCAGCGAGTCAGGGCAGGGCTACGAGTGCAGCACCCCCTCGGAGACAAACTGCTCCTTTGACCCCACGGAAGAAACATCCTCAGGAGTCGTTCTGTCATCCTGCCAACGACACACTGTCCCCCCCTCCGAGCCGGAGCTCTTCGCTTTGCCACCAGCAGCACCGGGACTGGCAGAGAAGCAGGAGACGTTGCAGAGCTCTGGTGAGACGATAACTATGGACTTCACTCTCCCTGCAGACATTAACGAGGGGTTGCCTTTAATTGCTGGCCCTGTGGATTTGGACAGAGAGCCAGAGGCAGTGGTGGCCCCTGCGCAAGTGTCCTTATCGGTCACAGATTTCGGTCTCATTGGCATCGGAGATGTAAATAGTTTCCTGACTGCTCATCAGGCTTGCCCAGCACCTGTGGCTCGGTCAGAGCCTCTGTCACAGTGAGAGTCTCCAGTCTCAAATTTGTCACAGACCCAGCAAGAACTTTGACCTGACTGAGTGAAATCCTGGAACTTCCACTGTCCTGTAGGGACAGTTTGGAGCTGTTGATCGGAATCCGTCTTTCCATGCTCTTTGATCCAAGGCTACAGTGAAACCAAACACCTTTCTGCTCCAGTGTATCCTGACACAATTGTGCAAAGTGGTGGCTGGCTTTCCCGAGGGGGGACGTCCATCACCCCTCTTCTGTTGACCATGTGTCACCCCAGGTGATGCCAGGCTGCTCAGAGACTCCCTGCCTCAGGACAGGGGAAGTGTCCCTTAGCCCCAGCGGGACAGTGCGAGGGCAGAGACGCTTTGAGAACAGGGCTGTGTTGCCATCATGTTGAGGATGCAGTCTGGGTGAAGTCCCAGAGCTTGGGAGGTCTGCAGGGAGCACAGCCCACCTGGGCCACAGGGCAGTTTACTGCAGAGATGGGCACGGTGATGCCAAGAGAAGCTGAGGAGTCTTGGCCCTTCTCCCACAGGAAGGGTGTTGCAGTAGGAGTCACTCACTCCATTCTTCCCCCAACAGCCACGGGTCATGACAGGCAGGAACAATGCTGCTTCCAGCCTCCAGCAGCCATGAGTTCCTGGTTCCCACTCTCCACCAGCTGCAGGTGGGACATGGCCTGGCAGAAGTGTAAGATCTTGGAAAGGGATGCTGTGTGGTGCAGCAGCATTGTGTGCACTCGAGTCCTTCTCACCTTCTGTGCGGTGCTGGGCCAGGGGGAGCTTGTATGGGGAGTAACAAGAGTTTCCAGAGCCACAGAGTGATGCTGGACCAGAGCACTGGTCCTCACCTACCCGCAGTGCAAGAGGGTAAAATGCAGATGAAAACTTCAGTAACTTCCCCATTTTTCCCAATAATTTGTCAGCAGAGGGGGGAGGTTGCTTAGCTTTTGGGGTACAAAGCCTGGAACACTGGTGCTAAAACAGTCCCAGGCAGGGGAAAACACCATCCCTGGGCATCCCTGCCTCTTCCCTGTGTCACAAAACAGGCTTTGTTTTCTGAGAGGAAAGTGTCTTTCCTGCCATGCTCAGAGAGGTGACAGGTGACCCCATGTGGTGGTGAGGTGCTGGCTGCCATGCAGAGCCACAGAGGCCTGGCAGTGTGTGTGCTGGGCTCCAGAGCTGCTTTGCCTCCCATATGTGTTCCAAGTCTGGGGTTTGCCCCTGACTTAAATCCAACATGTTCTCATTCCCCTTTTTTCCATGCAGGGAATGCTCCCCACTCACCTGCTGGACAAGGCTCTGGTGCAGACAGTCCCTTCCTCCAGCCTTATTCTGCAGCTGGGAAGGGGCTTGAGTTGAGGTTTTTTGCTTGCTTTTGTAGAGGCCTTGAGGCTGTGGTTGTGCACTTGGCTCTGCTGCCAGTGGATTTGGCAGGTACCTAAACCCACAAACCTGCATCTTCCTTTTACCTGGTGGTGGGAAACTGGGCTCATCCCTGCAGCCAGAGCATGGGAACAGGATCAAGCAGCCTCATGGGATGGCAGGAGTAGAACTTGTCTCATCTCCCAAAGCCCCAGATCTATTTTGTGTGCATTAGCAGGGGTTTGCTGTGGTCCCCAGCACTCTGCTGGGAGGTGCAGAGCCCCAGGCACAAGCAACTGCTTGGCACTCCAACCTGGCACCCCTTTGTCAGCCAGATGTGGTGGGGAGAGGCCTCCTCTCCAGCTGCTCCAAGCAAACACAAGTGCCCACTTCACAGTGGAACTGCCCAGGCTGTGATTCCTGTTTTCTGAGGGTGAGAGGAAGCTCCTTGGCTGAAGGGAGAAGAGGCAGGATGAGAGCATGGGCAGCCCTCCCAGGGAGGGCCAGGCCTTGGCATCTCCTCCATCAGCCGAGAACATTCTTAGTTTCCCTGAAACCATTTTTTCTTTCGGTTTGTTTCAAGCCCTAGTGAAAGGAGGCAGGAGTTGAGGAAGGCAGAAACCTCTTTATGTCCTTCAGTGTTGTTTACAGATTTGCATGGGGTCTTTAACTTGAGTGCGGGTTTTTTCCACATAACTTTGAGGGAGAGGGGTGGAAAAGGCTGGGACAGGGAAGGGGGAGTCACTGGGGGAGGAGGTTTATTTTTCTGTTTTGTTTTTTTTTTATTGGGGTTTTCTTTTTCCTTCTTACAAAGCACATTCACTTTGAGCCACTCCCAATGCTGGACTTTTCTCCCTTACCCCCCAGCCCTACACTGTGAAGTGACACTGCCTTGAAGACCCCCTCGCCATTATTTATTTAATTAAAAACCTAATTTGAAAGTGAGTAAGAAGCCTGTCTTCTTTTTGGAGACCAAGATGTGACAGTCCCACGTGTCATGATGGCAGAAGCAAGAAAAGGGGTCTCTGCCTTTGATCCTCTCCTGCTCCACAGGCAGGGTGGGATGCTGTGTGCCAGGGATGCCATCCCAACCTGGGAGGATGCCCAGTGTCCCTGGCTGAGATCTCCCTTCTGCCTCTGTAGGTGGAGAGAGCTGTTTGTTGCTCTTACAGGTGCCCTGAGTCCTCTGAGCTGCTGTCAGCAGGAGGCAGGGGTCCCTCCATGCCTCGGATGCAGCCAGAAAAAGCATCTTGGTGACAAAATAGATGCTCCTGCTCCAACTCCATTTTGTTTTCCCACCACGCAGCCCCTTTGTTCACCAGAACCTTTAAATTCTCTTCTCCTGCTTGTGCCTGGCTCTGGCCTTCTGTCCCAGGGCCCTGGGGGGCTCTGGCCGTGCAGCCCCCTGACTTTCCCCTGCAGAGGTGGGTACGAGGGTGGGCACAGAGGGACGAGAGTGGGTTCCCAACTTCCTTCGAGGCCCCGAGGAGCAGCGGGGAAGAATGGCTGTGCTTGAAGCCTTCGGCAGGAGGACCGTGGTCCCTCATCTCGTTGCATCCCTTAAAATGAAATGCTGTTTCCGCCCTGTGCGCCGTTTCTCAGGCTGTGACAGCACCTAAGTCGGACTCCCCGGGCTCTGCAGCCCCCCCCCCCAGGCCACGGCGCGGGGGGCC
>VXBA01003233.1:127042-151867 GCA_013399895.1 Serilophus lunatus | reverse complement strand
CGGGGCCCCGCGCCCCCGGGCAGCGCCGAGTGCTGACCCCCGGTTTCTTCCCCAGGGCCTGATTCAGAGCTGGGAGCCGTCTCCAGGCCCCGTCCCGAGCCTGCGGCGGGGCCCGCGTGGCCGGAGGGTCCCGGACCTGTCCGGTACTAAGGATGTTCCCTCAGAACCGGCCCCCGGTGAGCCCGCGTGTGGCCTCGTCCCCTCGCAGCAGCGTCACCTCGGCCGGTGCAGGGCCTGTGTCCCCAGCCCCTACTGCCTGCTGGGTGCTGGCAGGGTGTGATGCTCGGGAGTGATGCTGTGGTTCTTCCCAAAGCGGTGCCGAGTCCCAGTGCTGGGGGTTTGGGCTTTGTGGGGTGCTGGGAGTGGGATCGACCAGGGTGTGACTGCAGGATGGTGATGGGTGGGCAGGAAGCAAAGCTGTGTGATACTTGGACGAGGACAGGCCACTGGGTCTGTGCCATGCTCGGTGCTACCTGTGGTCATTAATCCTGACTTTGGCTGAACTGCTGCTCACAAGGCCCTTGGTGCTCGGCTGTAACCAGTTTCCTCTCCAGTAACTCATTCTTCCACCTCCTGAATGTGCTGCACCCCCAAACGTTCCCCTAGCCTCTTCCCCGGGTGCAGGAAACTCCCGGGAGGATGCTGCAGTCTTGCTGGGCACCAGCAGTGACCCCGGGGGTCCCATCCTCTGCCTAGGCCCATCTCCAGGCACCCTCTGCTGCCTCTGGAGCCGCTGTCGCTGCCAGTGCCATCCCCAGCACCCCCCAGTCCCTCAAGCTGACTTACCCAGAGACCTTGGACCGCATCAAGGAGGAATTCCAGTTCCTGCAGAACCAATACCACAGGTGAGAAGCTGCCAGAGTTCACATGCCAACAGGGAGGAGCTGGGCACTTTACTGGTGCTGGCAAGCAACAAGCTGCCGCTGGCACTGGGCATCGGGGCAGGCAGCACTGCTCTGTGCTGCTGTGGGCACGGATCCATCCGGAGGACGGCTGTGCCAACCACCACCTTGGTAGCTCAAAATGACACTGTTTGAGGGGGGGGGAAACTCATCCTTCGCCTGCCAAAAGCCCCAGGATGAGGTGCTGGCTTCCAGTGCCTGGCTCCTGGGCTGAGCGAGAGCCATCACTTAGCAGATCTGGAGTCCCTCTGATCGCTGAGGCTGCTTTCCAGGATCACCTCCCCTTCCCTACACTGTGTGGGGCAGAGCAAGGTTTGAAATGCAGCTCGGCTTTGCAGCTCACTCCATTTGGGAAGCAGATGCTGGGGAGGGGGGTTAAGAGTCCGTGCAAATTGCTCCCTGATGCCCAGATCCCTTTGCCGTCCATCTCCTCTTTATCAGCTCCTTCCCACACTCTTTCAGGTGGTTTTCTTGGCTTGTGCTGAGAGATGGGATTGAAGCTGAGAGCAGGAGGCTGAAGCATGTGGTGCAGTGGGAAAGCAGTGCTCTGTCCAGCCAGGGAGATTCTGTCAGTGGGGGGACCAAGGAGGTCGTTCCCACTCCCTCCCTTTCCTTTTTGTTTTTACAGCTTGAAGTTAGAATGTGAAAAGCTGGCAACAGAAAAAACAGAAATCCAGCGTCATTATGTCATGGTTAGTGAACTCCACCTGAAAGGAGGAGGGTGGTGTGGGTCCTCTGAACCATCAAAGGTGACACAGCCCTGGGATGTTTTGCCTTCCCTTTGCCTTGTGTGGCCAGGCCCTGAGATCTGTTTCCTGTGGCTGTTATTGTCTGGATTTCCCTCAAAACAAGCCATGGTGTTTCAGCAGGTCTTGCTTCCACAGCTTGTGGTGACAAAGCTGTTCCCATGTGGGTTGTCCCCATTCCTACAGGCAGTGAGCAGGAGCTCTGGGAGGACTGTGTCCATCCTGTGGGCTGCAGCCATGTGCCAGAGAGACCTCTGCTCCTGGGAGAAGAGCTGGGGACTGTATTCTCCCCTTGGCCTGGCCACGCCATGGCTGTTTGTGGCCAGGCTGACCCGGCATGCTGATGCTGGAGAGGACTTTCTGGTTATGAGGAGCCCTGGTCTCTGATGCTGTGCTGATGCTGCTTTCTCTCCCTCGCAGTACTATGAGATGTCCTATGGCCTGAACATCGAGATGCACAAACAGGTGAGTCTGGGTGGGTCGGGAGTGTTGTCCAGCTCCTTGGTTGGTCCTAGTTCCCTGGCCCCACCTTGCTCTCTGGGCCCTTTGGGCTGATCCTTCCCACAGACAGCCTGGGAGGTTGCTCCCTGCTGTAGCCCAGGAAGGCTGTGCCTGTGGGGGATGTGTCCCTTTTTTTGTGCTTTGGGAGCTTCATGCCGCTCTGTGTCGTGGCGTTGTCTCCCTCCTTAGCTCTCTGGACACGAGTCTGTGCTCCAGCCTGAGCTGCTGTTCTCTGGGCTCAGGGTGCCCTGGCTGGACTGTGATGCTCTTGTTGTGTTGGGCAGAGAGCAGTGGTGGAGGACTTGTGCTTGCATGGCTGCTCACACCAGTTGTGAGTGGTCTTGTGGGGACTGTTGGGCAGGACACTGGCGTCCTCCGAGTGAGGGTGGGTGCAGTGTCACAGCAGCGTGGTGAGCTCTGGCTCACCGCCTGTGCCACGGCTTGGTGCCCACTGACATGGGGGCAGCTCACTTGAGAACCATGGCTGAGGTGGAAAGGAGGGTGTTGGGGTGTGGGTGTGCTCCCCGGGGGCTCAGGGCTGCTTATCCTCCTTCACTGCCTCCTCCTCCTTTTCTCCCTCCCTTCCTTCCCCCATCTCTCTCTCTCCCTTCCTCCTCCCCTCCTTCTTCCCTTCCTCCCTTGCGCTGAGCTCCGGGTCACCAGCTGCTCTGAGACAGAAGGTTTCTTCTCATCTATTTTTAAAGAGGCTGCGGAGGAGCCTGGCGAGGCGTTCTGCCGCCGCCGCCGCCTCCCTGCCCGCCCTGCACCCGCCGATGCCAACTGTTGCACAGCAGCCTGCTCGGGCGGGCTGGCCCCCGTCCTCATCCCAGGCCAGGCTGTTTGCCACTCTTCCCAGCTTTGCCCCTGCCGGGAAGGTGTTGCTGCCACTCCTGAGTGCCCTCCCTGTGCCGGCATCCCTGCTGAGGATGAAGATGTTGAAGCCGCCCTGGCGAGGGACAGTGCCAAGGGTGTCCCCCCCCCATGCCACCCAGCCCGGTGCCCTTCCTCAGAGGGCTGCAAACTCCTCTCCTCTGCCTGCTTGGTTCTCTCGCAGCCCTCGCAGGCTCGTGTTTTCTGTCAGCCCCAGGTGCTGCTGGCCGCCAGCCAGCGAGCTGTCGGCACTTTTAACAAGGGCCCGTAAGTCTGCTCTGACAGCCAGCGGCCATTGTGTGAGAAACGNGGGGGGGGAACTGTGTCGCCATTTCTCCTCTGCTTTCCCCCAAATCCAGCCGTACTCAGGGCCACGGGCATGTCCTGGGCGCTCCTGGCTGTGGGGTGGTGCAGCCTCTGTGCTCGCTGTGCCCAGCTCAGTGTCCTCAGGGCATCCCCGGGCACCCGGCAGCGCTGGCATCGGTGTGGGGTTTGGCTCTGGGTTTGTTCAGAGGAAATGGGGCTGGGGGCTGGTTGTGGTGGTGCAGCTCTCCGGACAGCCACAGGTTTGGCAGAAGAGGATCGAGATAGGAATGAGCAGGAGATGTGAATTTCTTGTTATTGCTTTGTTTTTGGCATGGAAGGGGCCTGTAGCTTTTTATAAAACCACCTCCTTGAAGCTGCCTGGCCTTGGACTCGTTCACTGCGAGCCAGGGAGGAGGTGACGGTGCTGGTGGCTGGGGGGGCTGCAAACAGCGTGATCATTTTTCATGCTGAGAGCGTTAAAGTGCCAGTAAATTGCACATTAACGAGTGCGAGTGAATTGGAGGCAGCTCTCCCCAAGGAGCTGCTGCCCATCAGTGCATTAGGGAAGAGAATCCATCACTGCCGGCCCCGGGAGACAGCTAAATCTTTCCCAGAACTGCCGGCTGCCAAATCTCCTTGCTCCCCCCCTCTTCCTTTCTTTTCTTTCTCTTTCTTCCTCCCTCAGAAGAGGAAGCAAGGGCAGGTGCCAGATTGTTTGTGTTCTCTGGGTCTGGCAAGGACAGGTCGGCAGCTGCTCTGCAGGGTTGCATGGGGCGTCCCTGGGTCTGTGTCCTCACACCAGCCAGGCAGTGCTGCAGCCCCTCTCCCTGGCACTGCAGTGCCAGCACCAGCTGGGCATGGGAGATGTGCCCCAAGGTCCTGGTGGGCAGATCCAGGGCTCAGCTCCATCCCTTGCTGTTGGGACCCTTCAGCTTTAGGTCTCCTTCCATGGGCTGACAAGGAGGTCTGGGTTTGACCCCGTCCTCTCAGCCCTGTGCTGGCTGTGTAGTACTTTCATCCTCTGCACCAGGGTGGTCAGGGAGCTCCTCAGAACTTGGGACAGCCACTTACCTGGAATCCCGTGCCTGGGGCAGCCCCTGCCCATCCAAGAGCAGAGGGCACCTGTGTTTAGGGAGAGCTGCTGATCTCTGCTACCTCTGTAGTTCTGGTTGGTGGACCCCAGCTCTGCGTGGGTCTCCATTTAGCCATGGGTCTCTCTCTTAGCCATCACCCACTGGTACCAGGAGCAGGGGCTTCTTCCCGGGGATGTGTCTGTGGGGCCATGAATGGCAGAATGTCTGTGCTCTTCCCTCACCTGAGCTGTGCAGTGTGGTGTCAGCAGGGGCCCTGGAAGCTGGCAGTAGGGTGCCCTGTGAGTATGGCACGGCGCAGCACAACGCTGCTCTCCCTCCCCACGCTGCGCTCACCCTCTGTGCTCTTGATTGCCAGTGGCACTCAAGTGTTGTAGAAAAACAGCAGCTGTAAGGAAAGCACCTTTCCAGGGCTTCCTGCAGGCCAGGAGAGCAGCAGGTAGCGGTCGTGGTGCTGGCAGGAGGCTGTGGGGGAGGCAGAGGCCATGCCAGGGCCCTGCCTGCAGGGCTGGGGGGTTGCTTGGAGTGGCTTTCAGTGGCATGAACCATGGGGCTTCCTGTCCCTGGCAGGGAGGAGGTGGAAGCTGTCTTGAGGCTCTCAGGGTGGGATGGAGGATACAGGTCTTTGGAAGGGGTGTTGTTAAGATGGAGAGTTATCCTGGGACTGATCTCCCCAGGGTGTTTCTGTTTCTTGGTGCTGAGCAGTAGCCCTCGGGGCTGAGTGCCAGTGAGGCTGCTAGGGTGGCACCTGCACAGCACCCATGGTGAGGAGGTTCTGCAGCATCAGGGCCCCTCAGCATGGGGCAGAGCTCTGATGGGCACTGCCTCTCTTCTGCTGCCAGACGGAGATCGCCAAGCGGCTCAACGTGATCTGTGCCCAGCTCATCCCGTTCCTGTCTCAGGAGGTGGGTGAGCCCTCGAGCCCCGGCCAGGTGTGCAGGGCTCCTTTGCTCTCTGGGCCAGGCTGGGGACCTCTCTTTGCCCCAGTTGCTGAAGAAATGAGCTTGCCCCAGTCCTGCTCTTCTCTCCCTGCAGCACCAGCAGCAGGTGGTCCAGGCTGTGGAGCGTGCGAAGCAGGTGACTATGACCGACCTGAACGTGGCAATTGGGGTACGTCAACCCTCTGCCCACCCCTTCCCACCCCTGCTGGGCCAGGGGTGCTGGGCTCTGCATCTCCCAGGCTCCTGCCACCTGGGCTGGCCTCCCCTCCTGCCCCCGGCACACAGGGCAGCTGCAGCCCCTGCCCCAAGTGCCTTCTTGCACCCACAGCTGAGTCAGGGGGAGGAGGGGGCAAAGGAGGCTGGTTTGGGGGGGCTGCCCAGCACTGTTCAGGATGGAGGAGATGCAGCTGGGTGTAGGTGTGGTGGCTGGTGTGTGTCCCTGTATCCTGATGTCCTGTGACCTAGGGGAAGGGGTGGTTGCCCCCATTCCCACTCCTTCATTATTTCCCTGAGATCGCAGTGCTCCGGGTAATGTCAGGGCTCCCCATCTGTCCCAGTAGCTCCTGTTGCAGGGTGAGAGGAGTCTGGGAAAAACACAGTGGCCCCCACAGTGTGGCTGGGGGCACCCTGGGTGTGCCCTTTCCCTCCTCACCCAGGTCCTGCTGCTGACTGACCCAGGGCTGCCTCATCCCCCCTTGCCCAGAAGCTGTCCTGTCACAGCCCTTCGACTGCTCTCTCCTCTCACTCCTCTCCAGCACCAGCTCCAGACCCAGCACCTCTCGCACCACGCTCCCCCTATTCCGCTGACTCCCCACCCCTCCGGGTTACAGCCCACTGGCCTCGCTGGCATCAGCAGTGCCTCAGGGCTGCTGGCGCTCTCGGGGGCACTGGGGGCCCAGGCTCAGCTCCTCACCAAGGATGACCGAGGAGTCCACGACACAGAGCCCAGGGGTAAGTGTTGGGGGAACCAGGGCTGCAGGTGGTTGGATTTGAGTAAACCTGCACAGGTGGTGCAGGACCTCGAGGCTGCCTTTGCTCCCCATAACCTTCCTTCTTGGGCACTTCACTGGAGGGGGGGGCCAGGGCTGGGAGGGGGGCCACTTGTCCATGCCTCGTAGCAGCTGACTGGGCTAGAGAGGCAGGAGTCTCAAGGAGTTTGGGTAGGGAACATCCTCCGCTGAGCAGCAACTCCTGGGAGGGTGGCAAATTGGGTTGGTGGGGGATCATCCCTGGTGGGGGCCCAGGACCACCCTGCTGCTGTAGTGCTGGCCCAGCCCTGCTGTGAGTGCCCCAGCACCCGTGGGAGAACCGGGTGACTTTTCTGGGGGGCTCTTGGCGGTGGCACAGTGTGTCCCCCCTTCCCTCCTCCTGCTGCACCTCTGCATTGCCACAGCGACAGACCGAGACCCCGGCCCCGTAAGTGCCTTTTCCTTCTCTTGCACCGTTTTGTGGCAGCACAGGCTCCAGTCAGGACGTGGCAGCTGCTCCAGGAGTCAGTCACAGCCCCATGTTGGAGCTGCCTGTCCCAGGAGCCGGGCACAGCATTCCTGGCTGCTAACACTGTGTCCTCCCACCCCAGAGCTCCCTGGTGCTGCCGAACGGGGAGCGGGCGCGAGCCATCGCTGAGTACCTGAGCAGCAGCAAGAAGAGGAAGGTGGAGGAGAAGGAATTCGTTACAGACTACGTGAGCCTGGGGCTGGGAGAGTCGGGGTGGCCCCAATCCCTTCTTGCAGGGCGAAGAATGGAGCTGCCTGTGCCTCTGGCACATCCCCAGGCAGGAGCAGCCCCTTTGTCTCCAACTGTCTTTCATGTTTCAGGGCAGCGATGCAGACAAAAGTGAAGATAACTTGGTGGTGGATGAGGTCAGTGCACCAGGCTGCGGGGGGCTGGGAGGGGGCTGGGGTGAGTGTGTGCTGCCCATCCCCGAGTTGGGGGTTAAAAAGCTGTTACAGGCAGAGGTGGGCATCACCGGGAGGTGCCAGTGGGACCTCCAGGTCTTGCTGCCTGGCCCTCGCCAACAGTAGCAATGAGCCCCAGGATCCAGGCTCACAGCCTGGCCCTTGCTCAAGCCACCAGGTTGCCATGAGCTGAGATATCCCTGCACTCCTGCCTGCTCTGCTGCCTGCTGATTTCCTTTCCCCTCCAGGACCCCTCTTCTCCACACAGCGTCCACTCCTACTCCTCCCGGGAGAATGGGGTGGAGAAGGTCCCACCGGGGAGGAAGGAGGCCGTGCCTCTCAGCCCGACCTCCATGGCCTCCTCCAGCAGCACGTCTCCATCTCGGAGCAAGGATGCACCCATGGTATGTACGCTGCCTGGGGCATCTGGGGTGCTTTGCTCAGGGTCTGTGCTTGTGTCCCTGTTGCCCAGGTTTGGCTGACAGAGTGGCTGAACATAGGTCCACTTGCCTCCAAACCCATGGGGCAAAGGCTGTGCTGGAGGGAGAGGATGGAGCTCCTGCTTCCTTAGATCCCAGCTCACGTCCCATCCCACAGTGCTGGCTGGGCTGGGCTGTGATTGAGGGCGAGGAACAGGGACCAGCTCGCTGGAGAGCACCTGAGGAAACTCCCTGGTGGGGAAGTGGTGCAGCTGTCAGATCCCTGTGCTCTTCCTGGCAGGTGGAGAAGGCAGGGACACCCAGCCTGAAGTCCAGCACCCCCACTTCCCAGGGTGATGCCGCAGCTCCAGGCTCCAGCGGTGCCCAACAATTTCGTCCTGCTGCTGCCAAGGCCCCCGTGGACCCTCTGGGTGAGCTTGGCCTCACTGGGGCCCAGGCGAGTGTCTCCAAGCACTGACTCTGGGGCCCTGTCCCTTCACGCTGCCTCTCTCCTCTCAGCCCTGGGCCTGAGGAATCCGCTGGGAGTGCAGAGCCCCTACTCAGCCGCCTTCAGCTTGGCCCACCCTGCAGTCAACGGGGACGTGGCCGGGACTGGTGCCTACGCCAGCCTCCACCTCATGTCCCCGCAGCTCAACGGGGCTGCAGCCGCTGTGGGAGCCGCCAGCTACGGGCGCTCTCCCCTGGTGCGTGACCTGCCCCCCGCGGGGCCTTGGGGCCGTGGAGGGTGAGCTGCTCTCACCTGCTGTCCCCTGCAGGTGGGCTACGACCCGCACCCCCACATGCGCGTCCCAGGGCTGGTGGCCGGAATGCAAGTGGGGACCTCAGGGAAACCGTAAGTGGGGCCGGGCTGGGCTGGGGGCTGGGGATGAGGTGACCTGTGCAGCTGAAGCTGGGTGGCACAGACAAGCAGGGATGGCAGGGATGGGGAGCACAACTGGAGTGACGGGGTGCGCTCCGCTCCAAAACGCGCTGCCTGGGTCGGACCCGCTGGGACCCGTGTGGCACCAGCCACTGTCCTTGCAGGACTCTCGTCCTGTTCTCACTGCTCTGCTCTGTTGCAGTGCCTACTCCTTCCACGTCAGCGCCGACGGGCAGATGCAGCCCGTGCCTTTCCCCCCCGACGCCCTCATTGGCTCCGGCATCCCCCGCCACGCACGGCAGCTCCACACCCTGAGCCACGGCGAGGTGGTCTGTGCCGTCACCATCAGCAACTCCACGCGACACGTCTACACGGGGGGCAAGGGCTGCGTGAAGGTGTGGGACGTGGGGCAGCCGGGCACCAAGACGGCCGTGGCTCAGCTGGACTGCCTAGTAAGGAGGAGGAGCAGAAAGGCCTTGGGTGGGGGGGCGGGAAGGAGACAGAGGGTCCTTTCATACCTGTGGTGAGAGAAGGAGGCGAGTCTCCTGCACCCCCCACTCATGCATTGATCAGCTCCTTCTTCCCTTGCCCCGTTCCCTGTAACCCCAATTCAGAACCGTGACAACTACATCCGCTCCTGCAAGCTGCTCCCTGACGGACGGAGCCTGATTGTGGGGGGGGAGGCCAGCACCCTCTCCATCTGGGACCTGGCGGCCCCCACGCCCCGCATCAAGGCTGAGCTCACCTCCTCTGCCCCCGCCTGCTACGCCCTGGCCATCAGCCCTGATGCCAAAGTCTGCTTCTCTTGCTGCAGCGACGGCAACATCGTGGTGTGGGACCTGCAGAACCAAACCCTGGTCAGGTGAGTCTGGGGCAGGGGAGGTCATGGGCAGGACTGCTGGGGGCTCCCTGGGCCATGGACCACCCCGTCCCCTGCAATGCATCCCCACACTTCCTTCCTTTTGCCTAATCCTGGCAATTGGACAGTGCCTGTCCTTGCAGCAGGAATCTCCTGCTCCTCACTGCTGGCTGCTGCTGTGGCCATGCTCTGTGCTGCAGACACTGGCCACCCTAACAACTGTGTCCTTGCCCTGTCCATCCCCCTCTTTCCCAGGCAGTTTCAAGGCCACACAGATGGTGCCAGCTGCATCGACATCTCCAACTATGGCACCAAGCTGTGGACAGGGGGGCTGGACAACACCGTGCGATGCTGGGACCTGCGGGAGGGGCGGCAGCTGCAGCAGCACGACTTCAGCTCCCAGGTATGGCTGGGGCTGCCTGGGAGCACCACAGGGCCAGGTGGGACCTGTGGGGTCACTGTGTGTCTCTCCCCTCAGATCTTCTCCCTGGGGTACTGCCCGACAGGAGAGTGGCTGGCGGTGGGAATGGAGAGCAGCAATGTGGAGATCCTGCATGTCACCAAACCTGACAAGTACCAGCTGCACCTCCATGAGAGCTGCGTCCTCTCCCTCAAATTTGCCTCCTGTGGTAGGCACGCCTCTCCTGGCCCCACTTCTCACGGATGTCATCTCTACTTCTGGCCACATGTGACAGGGCTCATTGCACTGGGGGCAAGCATTGGTTCCAGTAGCCAGTGCTGTCCCCAGTGGATGACAGATGTATCAGAGAAAGGGCATCCATCTCTTCTGGAGCAGTGCTGGTGGCTTCACACTGAGCTCTGTTGTCCCAGGACTCCCCTTGGTGTTCTGTTGACTAACGTGTGGTAGAGACGTGGTTGCTTTGTCCCTACTGTGTTTTCCACAGCCTGGGCAGCATCTACTGCTGGAATCCAGCTGCTGGACCTGGCTGTGTGATACAAAGCTCCTTTGTCCCTCCACAGGGAAGTGGTTCGTGAGCACAGGGAAGGACAACCTGCTGAACGCCTGGCGGACGCCCTACGGAGCCAGCATCTTCCAGGTGCAGGGCATGCACAGCTGGTGGGGTCGGGGGTTCCTCTGGGCCCAGTACAATATTATTAGCAATAATGAGCTCCATAACCAAACTGTCCCTGCAGCATCCCTGGGTGCAACTCAGGGCAGGAGTCCCAAGGAGTGGGAGTGGCACCTTTCTCTGAGCCTGCTTCTTGTGCTTACCCCTGTTCTCTCTGCAGTCGAAGGAAACCTCCTCCGTCCTCAGCTGCGACGTCTCCACGGATGACCAGTTCATCGTGACTGGCTCAGGGGACAAGAAAGCTACAGTTTATGAGATCATTTACTGACTACAAGAGGTGCCAACTGCAGCATAGGTGGATGGACAGGTGGACTCTACCTGCCCTACTGCTGACTTCCCAAAGAACATTCAGCCCATGGCATCCCAGCTGAAGGAGAGCAGAGAGGGGTGGAGGTGGCCCTGGGACCGTGGCCAGGTGTCATCTGGGCTGCTACTCGGGGTGGATTTCCTGGGGACTTTCTCCTTGTTTTGTTCTTTGTCCATTTCTTTCTAAATCTAGACTGTGGGAGTTGGAGGGGGGAGGGGGCCCTGGCGTTGTTATGGATTTTGTTTGAGTGGGTTTTTTTAATTTTTGTTTGTTTTTAACTTTTTGTTGTGGGGTTTTTATTTTGTTAAGCCCCTGGGCCTGCTGGGGCAGATGGGGACTGTTCTCATTTCCCTCTGTGCCTCCCAGGGTATATTTAATAATAAACCAAAAAAAGGCAGCTGTGCCTTGTCCTGGGCAGTGCTCCGTGGTGGTGGGATGGAGCCAGGTGAGCATGCTGAGACCAGGGCAGGAGCCTCATCCCCTTTGGCCACTGCAATTTGCTGCTACTTTCCTGTGCCAGGGCAGGTCTGGAACAGCTCTGCAGGACCAGACCCTGGTCCTGTGTGCAGTGGGGAGCAGCCAGGACCGGAGCGTGGTGGCAGCTCCAGGGTGCCACTGTTGGAGCAGCCTGAGTCTCCGTGGGGTTGGGGTGGTGGAGGAAGTGGTTTTTGAAGGAAATGAGATGCGAGCACTCAAGGCTGCCTTATCAGTCTGGCCTCTTGCCAGCACTGCTGTGGGGAAGCAGGGCTGTTCCCGAGAGCTTTGGGCACCACCGGCAGCCATGGCCAGGCCTGGCAGGGAAGCAGCGTGACGCCAGCTGTGGTGTGGCAGCTGCTCTGCTCTCTTGCACCAAGCCCCAGCCTCAAGCCACAGCTCACCACATGCAGCACAGAGCCAAAGCTGCTCCTGCAGCGGTGCCCAAGCTGGGGCTGCTGTGGCAGGAGGGCAGCCACAGCTCTGCCACGGTGGGAACAGCCTCACCTCTGCTGCTGGCACAAAGCAGCACCCCAAGGCTACACTTCACAGGCCAGCCCTTGGCTGGAGAAAGCCCTGCCTATGACCAGACCAGCCCCTCTTTTGTTCTTTTTTATTAGTAAAGGATTGAAAACACAGTTAAATACATTTCTTTACTGATAATTTACAGCTGTTTCTGCAGCAGAAAATGAGTTCCCTTAAATCAGTAGCAGGAATTCAAGAGACACTCTCAGGCAGTACTGGCCTTGTCAGCTCCCTGTGTAGCCAGCCTGAGGTACAGACAGGAACCAGGACTCCCAGCTCAGCCCCTACCCAGCCTGGGGGGGACAACAGGTCACACTGAGGCCTCACCTCCAGCCTCGGGCAAGAACTGGAGCAGGAGAGTGAGGCCAGGGCCTTGGTGTGGAAAGCAGAGGAGGAGGAGGGAAAGCAGGTCCAGCAGTGGAGGCCTCTCTGAGCCCCAGTGGCTTTGGGCAAGGCTGGGTCCCTTCCCTGGTGGAGGAGGGATGGTGGCAGATGGGGCTTCAATAGACCACCTCGTACACTGTGGCCTTCTTGTCACCAGAGCCCGTGACGATGAATTTGTCGTTGACAGAGATGTCACAGCTCAGGACCGACGAGGACTCCTTAGACTGAGAGTGAGAGGCAAGAGGTGAGGGCAGGGCTGGTGCCTGGGTCTACCATCATCCCCCTGTACAAATGCCTGCCCCACACCTGAAAGATGCTGGCTCCGTAGGGTGCCCGCCAGGCATTGAGGAGGTTGTCCTTCCCTGTGCTCACAAACCACTTCCCTGGGGCAGGAGACAAAGTGGGTCAATGTCTGGGACTCCATTCAGGGGAGCCGAGGAAGGGGGAGTAAACCAAAAGGATCCATCTGGGACAGAATAAAAATGGACCTCGCCTACCACAGGAGGCAAATTTGAGGGAGAGGACGCAGCTCTCATGGAGGTGCAGCTGGTACTTGTCAGGTTTGGTGACATGCAGGATCTCCACATTGCTGCTCTCCATTCCCACCGCCAGCCACTCTCCTGTCGGGCAGTACCCCAGGGAGAAGATCTGAGGGGAGAGACACACAGTGACCCCACAGGTCCCACCTGGCCCTGTGGTGCTCCCAGGCAGCCCCAGCCATACCTGGGAGCTGAAGTCGTGCTGCTGCAGCTGCCGCCCCTCCCGCAGGTCCCAGCATCGCACGGTGTTGTCCAGCCCCCCTGTCCACAGCTTGGTGCCATAGTTGGAGATGTCGATGCAGCTGGCACCATCTGTGTGGCCTTGAAACTGCCTGGGAAAGAGGGGGATGGACAGGGCGAGAGCATGGCTGTCAGGAGTGCCAGCTCCCCAAGAGGCATCTTCCCCTGTCCCTGCACTGTGCCCCCTGCCCCAGGCTCACCTCACCATCGTCTGGTTCTGCAGGTCCCACACCACGATGTTGCCGTCGCTGCAGCAAGAGAAGCAGACTTTGGCATCAGGGCTGATGGCCAGGGCGTAGCAGGCGGGGGCAGAGGAGGTGAGCTCAGCCTTGATGCGGGGCGTGGGGGCCGCCAGGTCCCAGATGGAGAGGGTGCTGGCCTCCCCCCCCACAATCAGGCTCCGTCCGTCAGGGAGCAGCTTGCAGGAGCGGATGTAGTTGTCACGGTTCTGAATTGGGGTTACAGGGAACGGGGCAAGGGAAGAAGGAGCTGATCAATGCATGAGTGGGGGGTGCAGGAGACTCGCCTCCTTCTCTCACCACAGGTATGAAAGGACCCTCTGTCTCCTTCCCGCCCCCCCACCCAAGGCCTTTCTGCTCCTCCTCCTTACTAGGCAGTCCAGCTGAGCCACGGCCGTCTTGGTGCCCGGCTGCCCCACGTCCCACACCTTCACGCAGCCCTTGCCCCCCGTGTAGACGTGTCGCGTGGAGTTGCTGATGGTGACGGCACAGACCACCTCGCCGTGGCTCAGGGTGTGGAGCTGCCGTGCGTGGCGGGGGATGCCGGAGCCAATGAGGGCGTCGGGGGGGAAAGGCACGGGCTGCATCTGCCCGTCGGCGCTGACGTGGAAGGAGTAGGCACTGCAACAGAGCAGGAGAGAGGACTCAAGAATTCCTGAGTGAGGCCCAAGTACGGGTCCTGACCTCTTCAATACCCACGCTTGAGCCAGGTGGAAGGTGCCCATTACACTCTGGCTAATGAGGGGTGTAATTACCCAGCTCCTTGTTACCACCAGCTGCCAAGAATGAAATGGCAGTGTTGGACTTAGAAGCGAAGAGCAGCTCCCTCCCAGCCCTGCCCTGCTCTGGGCACAGATATGAGCCCTGGGGAAGGAGACACTCCTTGCACCTGGCTCAGCCCCTCGCTGCCCACCCTCCCTGCAGCCCTGGCGTGTGCAGCCACTTACGGTTTCCCTCCAGGGATGGTTGAGAGTGAAGATGAGACGCTGGAAGCCCTCAGGTGAGGGTGTGACTCAAACGCCACCTGCACAAAGCAAAGGGTTATGTGAGGTGCAGAGGAGAAGACACGAAGGCTGGGCTCATGCCCTTCCCTGCATGGCCTGGGATGGGGCCAGCCTGGCTCTGTGCAAGGTCCCTGCTCGCTCTGTCCTCCACGTGCAAGTGAGTAAAGGCCAAAATGAGTCCCCATTGACATATTTACACTCCAGGAGAACCAGCAGGGCCTCCTCTAAGAGCAGCCCCATAACCCAGCTGCCTCTGGGAGGGAACCCTTCCCCTGAGTTCAAGCCCCAAAGGGACTTCCCTGCAGAAGACAGGCAGCAGGGCCAGCACGTGCCAGCTGACCCGGCCTCTCCCTCCATGACTCACCATCGGGGAGCGGCCATACAGCACAGCGCTGCCGACCTGCGGCGGCAGGTGGATGCCCAGGTACACGCTGGGGGCTGGGAGCTCCCCGTTGAGGGTGGTGTGAGGCACCATCCCGAAGGAGGACGTGTAGGGGCTGGAAGTACTCAGTGGGCTGCGGAGAGCTGCGTTGAGGAGAGACCCACGTCTTGGCCCTGGCCCATGGGTGCGAGCAGCAACCCAAGGTAAAGGGGCATCTGGTGGTTGCACAGCCCCCGCTTCAACCCCTAAGCCAAGCCCTGAAGTAACCCAGCTTTCCACAGCCCCACCGAAATGAGAACTCGTCAGAGAGAAACAACAAATCCCAGATAAAAACCCTGTCCCCTCCCTGAGCACTCATAGCAAGGAGCTCCACACACTGACACACCACCTCCAGCGGTGAGCCCACCGGCAGCTGGGTACGTGGCAATGGCAGAAGCGCACGTGTTGGCAGTGGTTGATAACGTCTGATTTTGAGGAGCAAAATGGCCCTGCCATCCTTGCTGATGGGAGAGAGAGTCCTGCCTCCCTTCATCCCAGCCCCACAGCACCATCCACAGCAGAGCACAACCCCCCCCTCTGTCCCTGGAGACTCACTGATGGTGTCGGTGGCGGGTGCCTTGGTGGGGGGCTGCCGGAGCGGAACGGCTGAGCTGGGCCCAGGGCCAGGCGTGAGGGAGTCGTGGGGAGGCGAGGAAGCAGAAGGCTTGGAGGGGGGAGAGCTGGCCAGAGGGTCAGTCTGTGCAGCAGAGCAAAGAGCAGCCTTAGTAGTGGGAATGCTGCCTAGAAGAGCCTTCTCCAGCACTACAGGTGGGCAAACAGCCTCTGAACCCTGTGGAGGGAAAGGAGCCCAGGAGGCAACCTCTTGGATGGAGCTGGACAGGGACTAGGCTATCCAGGGCGTGATCCACCCTCTCCTCTCCTCCTTGACCCCCCACATATCCCCATGGTGTGGTGCAGCTCCATGTTCCCATTCCCCCATGGATGCAGATACCTGAAGCAAACTCCAGGTCACCCCAAACTGCCACAACCCTGTGACCTTGCAGTGCCCAACACTTGCACCAGGACCCACAGGGCCATGATAAATCTGCTGCTCCCTCATGCAAAACTCCCCCTGCATGGGGGGACACCCCCACCCCTAGCCTGGACAAGGAGGATGTCTGGGATGAACTGGCTTCTCCAATCCCCACAGCTATTTCATTCCTTGCTTTTTTTCTTGCCTCTCCTATTTCTTCCTCTTTTTTCTGTCTGGGGATTTTCAACACCAGCAAAGGAAAAAAAAAAAAAAAAATTAATAACAGAGAAAAGCTACGTGCTGTGCTGGCAGATTGCTCAGGGCGCTTTGTCTGCTCTAATCCGATTGTGCTGGGGAACTGCTGCTCACTGCTGCCCACAGCCCCCACCCAGCTCCTGACCCCAGATGGGGGGATGCCATCATTTAGTCCCTGCGGTGGCTGGGAGGCCAAGGAGTGGCAGAAACATCCCTCCCCCTTCCCACATGCTGATGTGTCAATCTGAGCACTGGACTGGTGCTTGGCAAGAAGGAAAGACTAAAAGGAAAAAGAAAAAAATAAAAATCAATTGCTACAGCAGCTCTGGGGAATCCTGCAGGCAGCTGGATGGAGAATACTGCAGAGCCTGTTCTCTGCTCAGCAGCATTTAGCCCTCTCCAAGGGCACAGACCTCTGCTCCCAGGGTTGGGGCAGCCAGCCATGGGTACAAACACTCAGCACTGGCATCTCTGTGCCCATCTTGGGCTGCAGCAGAGTGGCCACAGCGAAATTCAAGGCCATGCCCTTGGCCCCACTTCCCACCCCCAGGGCTGGGCTGCCCACGTGCCTCCCTACCAGACCCTGGTCCTTTGGCCCGAGGGGCGTCGTGCTCCTGCTGGAGGTGATGGATGTTGGGCTCTCGGGCATCTCCCGGTGGGCAGGTGCCAGCCGACTGCTGGGTGAGTGACTGGGGCTGCCAGCCTCTGAGGGGGGGTCCTGGGTGTGGAGAAAAGGGTCTGTGAGAAGCAGGAACCTCAGCCCCTCTGTGCAGGAGGCCAGGAATGACAGGGACCCTGGGGAGCCACCTGTGCCCAGACCACCAAGCCCTGGTCTGGTACCCTCACCCCTTACTGTCCCATCTGCCCAAATGGCCTCAGAGGCCTCTGCTCTGCTCCATGGTCCCCTGGAGGAGAAATTGCCTTGATTTTTTCTTTTTGAACAAAATCAGAGGTGGCAGCAGGTTCAGAGGATGCTGGTGGCCATGGATGCCTTCACAAGCAGGGATGGTGACCAGCACAAGAAGGAACTGAGAGAGGGCTGCCATTTCAGAGGCAAGGCCACCCATCAGCTCTTGCACTCCTATAACTGTTCAGCTAGGTCTGTGATTTTTACCACCATAACTACACTGAGTAATTTTTGTAAGTGTTGTTTTTTTGCAGGAATCTCTTCTGATGCTCCTTTTAGACCTTGTATTTTCTTGGGAACTGGCAGAAGAAAAAAAGACCTCACGTGTTATCCTTGCCCCTGTCTTCCAGGAAAGGAACAGGTATGTCCCTGAAAACATCATCTCTGCCAAGAATAATTGTGGCTGGGATAAATTTCTGTCATGTCTGCCTTGGCAATCAGGGAAGGTTGTACCAGAAGCACATGGCAGTTCCATTGCAAAGGGCTGGAATTCAGTGCACTCCCTGCACTGAGACATGGACACAGGCTTGGTGCGTTGAAGTCAAGGCTGCTCAAGGGCCAGGCAGGGCATGAGTTGTGGTGTAGCAGCACAGTGTGGCTGCCTGCTCCTGCCACTTCCACCCACTGGAGCTGCCAGCAGCAAGCCCAGCTCCCTGGGGTTCTCATCCCAGCTTATCAGTCTCCCCATATGGGATGCTACAGGAGAGAGGCTGAAAGGGGATTGTGGAGCAGAGACAAGGCACAGCCTTCCACCCAGAGCAGTGGGAGTGGAATCAGTCTTGGCTGGCAATAACACATTGGAGCAGGGCTGGCACATTTCCTTCCTGGCCACTGCTGCCCAACAGCAATGACCTGGAGCCTAAGGAACCCCAAAGCCCAGGAACAAGAGTCTTAAACCTGATGACTACAGCTTGAGCTGGGTACCTTGCAAGGCTCCAGCTGTGAGAGCTTACCTCATCCACCACGAGGTTGTAGTCACTCTTGTCCCCATCACTATCCTGCAAGGAGGGAGAAATCCAGAAGGGCTCAGTCAGGACTGGGAGAAGCTGGGCCAAGCTCTGTGCTCTGCCCTAGGATGCCTGACAGTGGAAAGACCCATTTTCTCCTGCACATCACTCCTCATGGACCAACACTATGCCCTGCCCAACACCAGTGACCCAGACCTCTGGCTGAAGGGCCTCCCTGGGGCTCTTCATTTGGTTTGTTATTGCTCACAGGACACCAGGTCCTTGCACCAGGGCAGGCATAGGGCTCCCCAGCCACCTCCCAGGCCCAGATCCTGCAGCCACACTCCTTGGTGCACTCACAGAATGCCCAGGCAGGTTCTTCTCCTCCCGCTTGCGCTTCAGCCCTGTCCGCTCCTCATCCTGCAGGCTCTCAGGAGGGGAAGAAGAAACACTCTGAGGTAGAGGAGGGAGACAAAAGCATGTGAGCCTGTGTGAGGGAAGACAGCCAACTCTCACCTCTCAGTTGAGCCAGCCCCTGCTGCATCACCACCTTCACCCTGGCAAAGCATCTCCCTGGCTGGCAGGCAGAAGCCCAAAACCCCAAAGCCATGGGTTCCCCTTCCTGGCCAAAGCAGGGTGGGGGCAGCAGAGCAGGAGGCCAGAGCCCCCCCTGACAAGTGACCCCACTGTGACAGCAATGGGGGAGGATGTGAAGCTTTGCTCTGACCCAGCCACCAGCTCCAAGGGCTTCCCCTGCCCATACCAGGAGCTGGAGCTCTGGATACTGCAGAGCTACTGTGGAGCCTGGGAAAGGAGTCACAGATCTGGGACTAGGGGGATCGTAAAAGGGAGGGGGCAGCCAAGGACTGCAGAGGGGCTGGCAGCACCAGGCATATAAAGGAGACCTGTTCAAAGTGATTCCTAAACTGGAAACTCCTTGAAAAGGACAGAGCTGGTTATTTTGGGAGCAGCCCTTGATCTTTAGATCCTTGCATCAGCAAAGACTGAATTGAGGTGGCCCAGAACCTTCAGCTACAAAACCTTGATACAAACACAGCCCACCCAGGCCAGCAAAGCTCACCCAGCACCCCCAGCCATTCCCAGGAGCCAGCAGCCAGCTTGGCTCCTGCCTGGACCACAGTGAAGATGTCAGTGAGGCCACTGGCCCATGGCAACTTACCCGGCTTGGGGCACGTTCTGGAGCAGGGAGAGCATCGGGGCAGGGCCATGTCAGAGAGGCAGAGGGGAGGAGAGGAAGAGCCAGTTAATGCCAAGGCTGTGGCAGGGGTGCAGAGCAGCCATAGACAGTTTCCTGCTGCTGTTTTCACCACCTTAACATCTTACAAACCAAACCAGACCATCAGAAACTGCAGGAAACCCCACTCAGTGCCCAGTTTTGCTGCTGCTGTTGGGTCTTGTCCCAGCGGCATTTCAGTCAGCACCTTCCCCATGGGCATGTGCAGAGAAGCATCACTACAGCTGCTAAATTCACATGTCTGGGCCCATAGGGCTGCCCAGAGCCTCTGTTGTTGTCTCAGCCTCCATCTCAGCACAACCACCCCATGCCTGCACTCTGCAAAAGGTGACTTGAGCTCAGAGCAGCTTCTCCTTCGTGCAGCACTTCAGCAGCAACAGGCCACAAGCCAAGCTGGGCAGTGTTAATAATTTGGCCCAGTCCTGCCAGTAGCATTCAAAGCACTGCTTTCATGATGATTAAATATTGATGATGTTTGCAAGGCACTTTGTGATCCTGACAGGAGGAGGTACCTAGGACTAGGAATTAGTGCAATTTACACAGCACCATACAAGCAATAAGGCTCTGGTTTCTATATTCATTGTCCCAGACCTGTGGCTCTCACAGTTTCTACCAGGGGCTTGGAACAGTATTTTCCCCTTAAAAGTCTCAGCTTTGGGTATTGGATCTTTACTTGGTGTAAATCCTGGTGTAAATAGAGGGTTTTTTTGTGGTGGGGACCTCACACCCTCCTAGATGCCTCATGGAGGGGGGAACCTCATACACTGGAAACACCCAGGGGAGCAGGAAGACCTGCCCAGAACTCTGCTGCCCAGTGTCAGGGGTGCACACACAGCCACCCCCACCACTGCGTGGCAGTGGAGTCCTGGGTCAAAAATAGAGCCAAACTCCTGGGGCTGCAGGTATTTTATGAACTGGATCTGCCATCCCTGAGGATGCAGCTGTCAGGCACTGAGGAGCACCAGGAAAGAGGCAGAGCAGGCAGCAGGACCCCTGCACACTCAGCCAGCCTTTGAAGGGTTCATGCAGCTGTGCTTCTTCCCCTTACCTCTGATCTCCCCATCCTGAGCCACTCTGTCCTCCTTGGTGGCAAGCTGAGACTGTGCCATCAGTGCCCCTGAGAGGGCCAGGAGCCCCGAGGTGCTGCTGGCCCCACCCAGGCCAGAGGGCTGCATGCTGGAGGGGTGGGGGGCCAGCGGGAGCGGGGATGCGTGGTGGGAGAGGTGCTGAAGCTGCTGCTGCTGAAAGAGAAAGAGCAAATGGTCCTGGATCTGGCAGGGGCAGCCACAGCCATGCCCAGCACTCCCCCCATCCCACACTGACTGCGATGCAAAGCGCAACGGGATGAAACACCAGCGACAACAAAAGGGGGAGCAGAGCTGTCAAGGCTGCACAGTCTGGGTCACATCACTGCTATTTCCACTCGTGGAACCTTGAGGGCTTCCCTGCCCAAACCATGGCTCTGGCCAGCTCTGCTCGGGGCTGCAGGCAAAAGGGGGGATCCCAGAGGCCATCCACTGCCTTTGGAACACAGCGGCAAGTCCCTTCACCGCAATGGGCCAGCCCTGGGCTTCCCAAAGTAGTAAAAACCCCTGATTCCCCCATCAGTGTGCTGTGGGGTCCAAACCCCCAGGGCAGGGAAGAGCCTTTGGCCACATCTGGGTGATGCAACTCACCCCAACGATGCTGCTGAGCTCTGCCATGGTCACCTGCTTGGCTCGTTCCACCGCCTGCAGGACCTGCTGCTGGTGCTGGGGAAGGAAGAGCACGGGGGAGGTCACACAGCACTCCTGGCACGAAGGGGCAGCAGCCCTGCATTGTGTCAGCCACCCAGGGCTGTGTAGCCCCTTCTGCCACCCCTCTAACTCAGGCACAGAGGTTGAAAGGAGGTCGTGGCCAGCTGGGGTCGGTCTCTTCTCCCAGGCAAGCAGCAGTAGGATGAGAGGGCACAGCCTTAAAACTGCATCAGGGGAGGTTTAGGTTGGACATGGGGGGAAGCTCTTTACAGACAGTGTGATTGGGCATTGGAATGGGCTGCCTGGAGGTATTTAAGAGGAGACTGGATGTGGCACTGAGTGCCATGGTCTAGTTGAAAAGGTTGTGTTAGGTTAAAGGTTGGACTCGAACTCAGAGGTCTTTTCCAACATAGCTGATTCTGTGATTCTGTTTTCTTCCTCAAAACCTTCCAAATTTCAAGCTGGACTTTGATTCCCCCTTTCCAAAGGGCCTCCCTCCAGAGGAGCCAGAGCAGTCCAATGCACATCCCCTGCCTCCTCCTTACCTCCTGCGTCAGAAAGGGGATAATCTGGGCACAGATGGCACTCAGTCTCTTGACAATCTCTGCCTGAAAGAGGAAGAAGGTATCACCCAGGATGGAGGGCTCAGCCCTATCCTGTCCTCTCCAGCAGAAAGGAAGGCAGCCAAGCACCCTGCAGACACAGCCTTGGCAGGGGAGTCAGTCTCCCCCTGACCCACCCCCTCCTGCTGCCTCTATGTCCCTACTGGGATTTTCTGAGCTGCTGCCAAGGACTCTGCCCAGGGCTGCTGGACCCTCCCTCAGGCTGCCAGGTTCCACGAGCACATGGGAAGGGAACCCGATGCTCAAATCTCTTGGTGGATCCAGGCCAAGGTGAGTTCCAAGCTGTGAGTCCTGTCACAGCCCAGCTGGCCTTGCTCAGCCCAAACCCGGGTTGGCTTTGGGGCTGCTGCTGGCAGGGACAGGGCAGGGCCAAGCCACAGGCACTGGCACAGGGCCACCCACATGCTGTGCTGTCCCTGAGCATCAGATTCAAAGCCAGGGCAGAACAAGTCAGATGCAGATCTCCCACGGATTCAGCCTCTTGGCATTGCACCAGCAAACCCTGCAAGGCACTGACAGTGGTACCTGCCCTGACCAGAGCAGAGACCCTGTTCCCACCCCTATCAAGCCCTGGGCCAGCCAGGAGCTCTCCCTGCTCCTTCTGACAGGGGAGCAGAGGCACAGAGCACCCTGCACCTGGCAACGAGGGAATGCAGAGAACCCCTCTCTGAGGGAAGCCTGTGGTTACAGACAGACCAACAGTGCAGCCACGTCCCCGCCAGGGTAAGCAGCACTTCCCAGGAAAGGGGTTGTGGCTTCCAGCCCAGCCTCTCCAAGAGAAAACCCATGTCTCCTGGGGAAAACTTGATTCCCTTCCACTGCAAATCCAGCCTGGCACTGGTGGAGGGACTGGCTGCTCTGAAGTGTTCTCTCATCTCAGGTTTCTGATAATCCCTGACAGTGTTGCAGAGGTCAGACCACACTCAGGGCCAACAGAGAACAAAGGGAACATTTACCTGCTCACCCTGGGAGCACTCCCACACCCACCAGCACCCTGCTCACCTTCAGGTCCCAGCTGCTGTTTCAGCCACCAGGACAATGCCCACATATGACCCCAGGAGTCAGAGATCCCCCTCCTCCAGACCTCTCCTGCCCAGGCAGGGCCAGGAGCTGGACCTGGGTGGGTCATGGCTCCTGCTTCTCAACCACTTGGCCCTCACCTCTATCACCCTGTGGGCAGAGTCACTGGCCCCACGTGGCTCAGGCCAGCCCTGGGTCCCAGTCCCATCCCTGGATCCCAGTCCCACCAGATCGTGGAGTACGTGGGGATGGCAGGAATGTGCTCATGGTCTCCTACCACGCTCCCTGCTAACAAAAGGAGCAAACTCGGAGGGGCTGAGCCAGCTGGAGGAATATGGCAGTTGACTTGCCACTTTGTCAGGCATTGGTCCAAACTAATTTCCCTGGCAGAGAGCCCATGATGACTAGATTGATAAATCTGAAGAGGGAAAGCAAATTAACGCTGAAACAAAAGGGGAACCAGGGAAGGGTGAAAACACTCCTCTGGCTTTGGGAAAGGAAAAGGGGATTAAAAAAAAAAGAAAAGAAAGACAGTCCATTCGCCTCTGGGCTCCAGCTCCTGCTGTTTCCTCCACATCCCTCCTTCAACTGGGGCCCCAGGGAACCCTTGCAGGGAGGCACCAGGGCTTACAGCGGGGCTCTGAGTGGTGCTTTGGGATGGCAGGGAGGGGGCCCTCCCCAGGAGGGACAATCTCTGGACTCCTTTACAAGTCAATCCCTCGAAGAGAACCATGTCACCATGTCTCTCATGCCATTAGAGCCACACTGGGCCCAGGGAGATCATTTTCCAACAAAATCTCCAACCCTTGCCTTTCTCCCACCACCCCCTGCTGCTGGCATGGACCCCACCCACTTACCTGCTTGTGCATTTCAATGTTCAGGCCATAGGACATCTCATAGTACTGAGAGGAAAACCACAACACAGCCTGGTTAGGAGCTGCCCAGAGCAACAGGACCATGGCCAGCAGGGGGTTTGGATCCCAGTCCCCTGCTCCTCCTGGCCAAGCTCCCCATCACTGCTCCCTCCAGCCCTTGAAGAATGGCTGCCCCACACACCATGGGCCAAGATCCCACACCACAAGCCTGGGACAAGGCAGGGAACAGCCACAGACTGTTAACACCTGCAATGATTGCTCTGCAATTTCTGCACTCATTTAAGCCAAGGGAAACCAGTCCAGTTTCCCTCCTCATCCCATCCTGGCCTGGTGTGGCCTGTCCCTCTCCTAAGCTGGACTCACACCGTGACTCAGCTGCCCACCCAACCCACCTTAGGGGTGTCCTGCCTGTGCAGAGCAAAGATGACAGTGGGTTACACCCTTCCTCACTCACTACTGACTCTGCCAGTGGTGCCAGCAGCTGACCCCATCCCCTTGCTCCTGGGGAAGGGCCAGAGAACCTGCTTTCCTCCAGCAAAGCCTATTCCAAAGGAAGAAGCCCATCTCTGGGAACCCTTGAGCCTTCAGGATGTGGGAAGGGATCCCAGCTGATGGGTGAGAGGAACATGCCCATGATGTCAACACTCCTGACCTCATGGACAGGATTGTCTTCACCCCACAGAGGTTCTCTAAGTTCACATCTTTTTGCCTCTTGGATGGCATGATTTGGGATCCCCCTTTCCCTAGAGGAGTCAGTAGTGTCAGATGTTAAAGAAAACGGAATGCTGCTCGTGCTCTGCTGTCCCAGTCCTCCTTCCTTCCTCCCAGCAGCTCCCCTGCTCCTGCCAGGCTCTAGCTGGTGTCTGAGTCTGTCTGTCTTGGGGGCTGTTAACCCCTCACTGGCAACTGTGGGAGGTTCCTGCTCTGCTCCTTCCCCTTCCCCCCAAAATACCAGTCTTGGGATATCAGTTCTAAAACACCCACTCCTTGGGACAGGGACAGGGAGGAGTGAGGAGCTCTCTTAAAAGGCCCAACAGAAAAAAGGGGAAAAAAGAAAATGGAGACAAAACTGGACCAAGACCTCTCTGAGCTCAGCAGTCCAGGATGCTTCAGGGGAGGCAGGGGGACAGGGTAGGGGTGGCTCACCATGACATAATGTCTCTGCATCTCTGTCTTCTCGCTCACCAGCTTCTCACATTCCAGCTTCAGGCTGTAAGTGGGAGCCAGGGTTTCCACTCATGGACCTGCATCTCCTGCCCCATCCCTGGAACCTCAGCAAGCCTGGCATGTGCCAGGCAAGGAGATGTCTCCTTGCCTACCCCTGGCACCTCACAGAGCTGCAGGGTTGTCACATACCCTTCCTTAAGAGGTGTTTCTCTCCCTGGAGCACCTGCCCCCCCAGTGCTGTGCCACCCCCACCCCCATCGCACCCACCCCGAGCTCTGTCCCCGCGGCACCTGCTGTCCCCTCCGCCTTGCTCAGCCTGAGGAAACGACCCACGGCTGATCTTTGCCTTGGGACACCCGCTCAGGACCTGGCACCCCCAACCCAGCCTAGAGCCCACTCCCCCTTCACCAAGCGCCCTTTCTCCATCCCC
>VXBA01003233.1:112763-125930 GCA_013399895.1 Serilophus lunatus | reverse complement strand
CGCGCCTCTCATTGGCCGCCGCCGCGGGAGCGCCAGCCAATCGCCGGCCCGCATTCCCACATGGGGTCGTGACGCCGCGCCCCAAGACGGCCAATGGGAAGCGAGCGGGCGGCCCGGGGGTGGGGGCGCGGGGCACGCTGGGAGATGTAGTCAGCGCTCCGTGGCTGTGGCGCGGCCGAGGCGCCCGGGAGCGGCCCGGGCCGGCCCGTCACCGCCGCGGGCTCGGGGGGCACCGGCACGTCCCCGCCGAGGGACCCGGCCCAGGAACCGGGAGAGGACGGGGCTCCCTCCGAGGGCTGCCCGAGCGGGAGGACTACGCGACCCAAAAGGCTTTGCGGCTGCCGCCGGCTGCCACTCAAAGTAACGTGGGGCGGCGGGTCCGGAGGTTCGGGGTCCCCGGGGCTGCTCCGGACGGCGGCGACACCGAGGCCGGGGGTCGCTCTGCTCTGTCGCGGGGACAGGGACACCCCGAGGAGCCCCTTCCCTGCAGCGCCCGCACGGTCTCCGCAAAGGCGAGTGAGGAACGGCCCTTCTTAAATATTGCAGCGCCCAGCTGTACCTGGGCAGGCACGAGGTTAAATATTTAATGCCTCGCATTTCGTCTTAATCTTTTATTCATCGCGTGCTGGCAGCAGGAGGGAGGTGGTGGGCACGGGAGGCTCGCCCTCCTCTTGCCCCGGCGCCTTTCCCCGCTTTTCCCCCGTCAGCTCCAAGCAAGAAGCCGGTTCAGCCCCAGGATTTGCCCGTTTTCCTTCCCTGGGCACATCCAGGGATGGACAGCTCCAAACCCCCCTTTCGTGCGGGCACGTGGATGTCTGTGTGTGCACGTCATGAATATATTATATATATTTGAATCCAAATGTAAAGTTTTGGAGGTTTCCTTCGTCGCTTCATTGGGAGAGTTGCGGTTTTTTGGGGTTTTTTTGAAGCTTTTTTACAAAAGCTGGAAATATTTCAGATCGTTTTTCGAGGGAAGGAGACACTGAGATCCTTTGCAGCACTTTGAAAACTCCTCACCAAAAAGTGCCAGTTTTTTCCTTAGGCGGTTTCTCAGCTCTCCTGTCTCGCAGAGTGACACAGGTTAAACCTGGAAGCGGCAGCTCCGGAGTGATGGGTGTCACACAAGTCTCGCTCGCCCTCCATCAGTGATTGACACGGGCCCTGGAGCAGCACAGCCTGTAACCCAGAGATTAATTCGCTTCAGCGTGTGCTTGCACTGGGGAGAAAACAACGGCAGTTAACCCTTGGCACCCCCAGGCCTCTGGGAGCAGCAGGGAGCGGAGCTGGTCCCTCCCGGCACGGGGATAAGGGTTGGGGCAGCAGACACAGCCCAGCTCTGCCCCCTCTGCAGGACACTCAGCCTCGTGGCTGGTACTGGCAGCGCCTGAAGAGCCCCCAAAGGGATGAGGGCGTTGGAAATCCAGGCCGGGAGCAAGAGGCGAGTGCTGTAAGCAGCCCTTCTGTTTATAACAGCAGAGAAATCAAACCAAGCCGGGGCTTTGGGACACCCGGGGGCTCCATTTGAAACCGAATCCAAGCCAAACAGGCTGCTGCTGCTGCTGCTGCTGCTGCTGCTGCTGCTGCTGCTGCTGCTGCTGCTGCTGCTGGAGTCACCCCAATGATTTTTAGCTGTCAGCTCCCTCCCCAGATGCCAGCCTGGGGCAGGGGAACACACAGCCTTGGCAGGAAGGGCAGCCCCAGCTCTGTGCTGGTCAAGTCACTCCTCTCCCCGTGTGCCCAGCACATCTCTGGGGTGGATGCTTAAGGGCAGAGCCTGTGGCATTTTTCAGAGATGCTGAGGGTGGTCAGGGCTCCCCGTGGCTGCCTGTTGTTTCCAAACCACCCTGTTTTCAGCTTCTCACTAGAGAGAGCAGCCTTGAACTCAGCAGAGATGAGTTCCTGGCACTATCACACAACGTGAATTTCCCAGGGCATGTATAAGTAGGTGGCACAAACAAGAGGCCTCATCCTGGTTGGAATCTGTCCTGGAATGAACATGAGATGAGAAGGAAAACTGAGGAAAGGACCTGGCATCGAGTCAACGAGAACTAAGCCAAAGCTGTACTAGAAATTAAGGCTCTTCAGTGCCCTGAGCTGTGCTCCCAGGACCAAACCCCAGGGCCCCATCCCCAGTGCTGGCATCCACTCTCCAAAGCCACATGTCCCCAGAGCCCCTGGGGCTCCAGGGCTCCCTCCTGCCATGCCCAGGCAGGGCCTCACCCTGTGCATCACTCTTGCCTGCAGCCCCTGTGCCCTCCTGGTGCCAGGGATACCCTGTCACCCCAGGGCTGTGGATGGGGGGAGGGGGGACACACCTTCAAAAGAGCAAACCCAGCTGTTGACAGACTCTGGTCTCTGGCACTGCCTTCGATCCGTGTGTTGGCTCCTGTTTGCACTTACCAGCTCTGAGTGGTTTTTAATTATTGATGCCTCTTTTAGCTTTTATCTGGTGCTCACTGCAGCCAGAAAGAGCTTGGTGTTCCTGCATTAGTGATGAATTGGGAAGGAGGCCTTGCTCCACCACCGTTCCTCCCTTGCAGGCTGTGCCATTGTTTCAAGCAAAGCTGTGCTGAAAACTGAGGAGGGTGGGAGTGGGAGTAGGATATGGCAGAGGTCATTCTGATTCCCAGCCCTGCCACAGGCAATAGAGGGGGCTGAGGGATTCTGTCCTTTTGGGAAGGACCTGAAGGAGATGGACCCAACCAGGTGGAGAAGCCTCCTTTGCCCAGCGAGAAGCTGGCACCTGCTCAGAGCATGGAGGTGGGAGGATACCAGTTTAAGACCCCTCCAGTGACAACTGGTGGAAGGGAGGAGAAAACTGGTGACAGCAGAGTTTTGCTGAGCCCCTGGCAGCTGTGAGCAGGAGTCCATGCCAAGCCTGGGCTAAATGCTTGGTGGTCAGGGCACTGGGCACTGCTGGAAGCAGTGGGCAGCAGGACAGTGGCTGTCACTGTCTCTATCCCCCTTCAATGAGCCAGGGCTTTGCTGAGGCTCTCCAAGGATCCTGGTGACAGCAGAGCTGGTTCTGAGACCATCAGCCTGTATCCCTCTCCCACTCGTGCAGAGCCAGTCTCAAACCATCCCTGAGCAGCTTTGGAGGCCCCATTTCAGCTGTGCCTCCAGAAGCCCTGAGCTGTTCTGCAGGGCAGGAGGGGGGCTCCTGGCTCCAGAGAGCAGAGCAGCCTGTTTGGAAGCAGAGAAGCTGTTTCCTCAAGTCTGCAGCTACTGGGAGAGTCATGAGGGAGGTATTTTTAACCCTTTTTTTTGCTGTTGGTGTCCTTTAGATTTGCAGATTTCGGTATATAACCTGCCCAAATCTGGTAAAGTGCCCTATGAAATGATTCCCTTTGGAGATCCAAGGACAAGTGGAGCAGTGGCAAACAGAGCCAGGCTGGAAGCACAGGGAACCCCAGCATTGCTCATCAGTTGAAGGGGATACCAGAGTGCCCCTCACCATTCAGAGAAACCCTTTGGGAATGAAGCATCGGGGGAAGCAAGAGCAGAACACAAAGTTCGGCTCAAGGTCTGCAGGGAGGCGCAGGGGATTTGGAGACCTCAAAAGTTTGGTCTTTACAGGCTTTTAGTCTCCCACAGAGAGCAAGGAGATACTCCCAGCCCAGCCCAGAACAGCTCCCCGGCCTCGGCAGCCTCGTGGTTTGTTCGACCCCCTTGCCCACTGAAGCGAGGCTGCTAATTAGCTCTAACAAGAGGGACGTCTGTTTCTGCAAACAGCCCAGCCCAAATTCTCCTAAATCCTCCTCTCCTATCTACCAGCACTAAGTAACACCCACTTACGGTGCTCCCTTACCCCTCCGGGCTGAACTGGAACGGGTGACCTCGAGGTGAAAGCACTGGGAAAGCTCCAGGCACCTCCCCGCAGCCGCAGCTCCCGGTGGGTTTGGCAGCACTGACAGAGCAGAGATGGTTTCAGCATCCCCGGCCCGAAGCCGTGTTGGCCTCTCACATCACAAACCTGCTCTCAGTGTCAGCAGGGCCCTTGGAGCAGCAGCAGGATGTGGGGGGGGTCTTCCCAGTGCTGCAGCCCCCTCAAGAGCAGTGGGGTGAGGCCAGTCCCTGCCATGGCTTTGGGCTGATCGGGCACCACAGCCAGAGAAGGGGTGCATTGCCAAGCCACAGGCTCTGTAACCCACCAGCCCCTCCATACCTGCCTTCTTTCCCAGAGGAAGGGAATTTTCCCACTCCAGCTGGTCTGGGAGATACCGAGGGGAAGATGTTATCAGGGTGGAGCAGGCTCTGGAGTCAGAGGACGGCTCTAATTATCAAGAGCCAATTCCATTACAGAGATCTCTCAGCCCCAGGGCACTGCAGGCCAGATTTTCCAGAGGGGCCAAGTGCCACAGAAGCAGCTCATCCTTTGTGCCCACAGGAAAAAATGAATTATGCACTCACAGAGCAGATCTGTGGCAGCCTACGGGGACCATCTCCTCTTACCAAGCCACGCTGCTCTGGGCACAGAGCTGATAGACCTCAGGGGCGCTTTGCTCTGGACCTCCCCACTTTTTTTTCTGGAGAGTCCCTGATCCCTTTCACTGTCCCCTGCTTTCAGGGTTTCTTCTGGCTTTGCCTGAACTGGCAAAACTATCAGTTCTCCTCAACTGATTCCCCTGTCTGGAGGCACAGGAGAAGGAGGGGAATGAAGTCCTTCCAAATGCAGCAAGAAAGTGGCAGCAAGTCACGGTTTTAACCAACCTTCTTATTTCTTTATTTGAAAGGCACAGCTTGTACGTCCTTGATACAGCATTTTCAGTTCCTCTTATTATAGGTCAAGTGATTAAACACAAAAAGCAAAACAAGATCTTTCTAAAGGACTATATACAAACACCAGATTATTATTTTTTTTTCCCATTTTTGTTTTTTAAGAAGACACGCTAGCGCACAGATAAGAACAGAGAAAGCTGCTGTATCCTCTACACGGGGGGCAGGGGTGCAGGGAGGGGAGGCCAGGGAAGGCTCTCAGGTCTGCCTGCCCCTCTGCCCAGCTGCCTGGGGGCCCCCAAAGCTGGGTGCTGTGCTGAGGGGGAGCAGGTGGCACAGGCTCCCCCCTCCAGCCCAGGGCCAAACCCTGGCAGCCAGAACTGGTTAAAGAACAGGTACATGCAGAACAGCAAGGCGCCAGCCTGGTATTAGTGCAGGAGGGGAGGCAGGGCCAGGGCGATGCAACGAGACCAAGAGCACCTGGGGAAGGGAGGAGATTGTTCTGGGCCAAGAATCCCAGCAGGGAGTTGTGCAGAACCTTTAGGATCAAGGGGCAGTCTTTAAATACCGAGGAGAGGGGGAGGAGCAGCGGGTGGAGGGGAGCCACATGGCACCGAGGAGCTGGGACAGCCAGGGGGGCAAGTGGCCCCAGAGCAGCCCAAGCCAGGCTCTGGCTTGGTTCTGTGACAGAGTGGGAGGAAGGACAGGGAAGCCAGGCTGGGCACAGGGAGAGCAAGATCGGCCACATGGTTACTGCTACGGCGCTTGCATTGCTGTGCAGCAGCCTGCCCACGGGGACAGGACAGCGCTGGGGGCACCCCCCAGGCCCTGCTGCCCGTGGGAACAGGCCTGGCAAGCTGCCACCAGACACAAGTCTCCGTGATTCTGCTGCACAGCAACTAGAGAGAGANTCTTGGTGGGCATCCCCATCATGGCCATTCTTGTCCTCCTTGGAGAGGTGAGCCTGAGAGCCCAGGGCCGAGAGTGAGAGGAGCCCAGTGCCAGCACTGACAGCAGGGAGGGAGGGGGGCTGGAGGCCCACGGGGAGAGGAGTCAGAGGCAGAGCGAGGGCTTGGAGCTGTGACAGCTGGTGAGCTTGAAGCTGCTGCTGTAGAGAACGATGGACAGACAGAAAGACAGAAGAGGGATATTGTTATTTTGAGTGCACTTGGACTACCCCCCCCCACCCCACCCAACCCAAAGGGCCTGGACTGTCCAGACTGTGCCAACAATCAAGTTCAAATCAGAGACTTCAGGGTCCTGGAGAGCATTGTAGCCCCAGGGCAGGTGGGAAAAGATATTCTAAAGTCCTGGGGCTGTGAGAGCCTCAAGAGGAGACCCAACAGTCCCCAGCACAACACACAGTCCCTACACCACAGGACATCTGGCGCCAGTCCCTGGCTTGTTCCAAGGATGTGGTTAAAGCCCTCATGACCTTGACCAAGAGCAGATGGTGTTTTCATGCCAAGGAGCTGCTTCAGTTCCTGCTCAAAACCAAAGCTTCTCTCCCTGCACCCTGCTGACACAGAGCAAGGATCCCTGCTCCCCTGCAGACCCATGGCCTGGGTCACAGCAAGCCTGGATGGATCCAGCCCTGTGCCAGCACAGCACTTGCAGCCTTGTCCCAACTGCAGCTGCAGCACCATGCAAGGCACAGCCTGC
Organism: Serilophus lunatus; assembly: GCA_013399895.1. NCBI lineage: Eukaryota > Metazoa > Chordata > Aves > Passeriformes > Eurylaimidae > Serilophus > Serilophus lunatus. Next base: position 119,552 of record VXBA01003233.1, on the reverse strand, counting down.
TCCCAGCAGACCAGGCACGTCCCCAGGTCACCACTCCAAGGCCCAGCTCTGTCTTGAAGGCCAAAGGCACGGATTCCCATCCCTCCAATCCCAAGCTAAACATGCATCACGTACACGGATGATGGAGTTCAGTTCTGGTGCTGTAACCTGCTTAGCTCGTTCAATGGCTCCCAGGACTTGCTGCTGATGCTGGTGTGGAGAAAACAGAGGAATTGGGGGGGTCATTCCTAGTCATTTCCTCATCACAGGGTTTAGCATGTCCCCTTTTACTCCCACTCTCATCCTGCTCTGCACAGGCCCAGCAATCCTTGGCTAGAAGGGTCTCAAGGTGGGCAATGTCTCATCCTGCTGCCTGTCACCTACACCAACCCTCTAACAAACAGAAGAAGCCATAAAATCAGAAAGCTCTTGGGAAGCTCTCCAGTCCTTGGGACACATCCCAGATCCCAACTGCAGCAGCTGGGTGATCCAAACACAGGCAGGGAAAATGGCTGTATCACGTAATTTAAAAAAAAAAATAAAGGACAACTGTACTTGCTCCTTGGAGAGCACAAAGTCACCAAACACCAGGGCTGTCCACTGCACTCCAGCAAGGGGATTTTTTTCTTTCCATTTTGGCAGCAGGACAGGGTAGGGATTGCATTAAGATGCAAAAGGTTTAGTTGTGGCTTAATTATTAGGCAGCTCTGATCTGATCAGCAAGCCACTTTGTCCTTCCCAAGAACAGGTGGGTGGGAAAAACAGAGCCTGTGCCCCAAGCCCAGCATTGACTCCAAGCAAGAAACCTCCATTCCCCACTGGTCCTGATCAAACTGCCAGGAGAACTGCCCAGAACTCAGCCTCTGTGGGGAGATGGACAGATACAGCAGCAGAGGTGTTTCATCTTCCCCTTGCCTCAGACAACAACTCCCAAGCTCCCCTTCCATTAATTTCTAACAAGAGTGGGAGGAGCCCATCAGCTGTATTAATTAATGAGGCAGAGGAACCAGATCTCAAGAAGAGCCATATGGAGGTATTTTTTTTAAGTGTCCTCCCTCAATTAGAACCCAAAGCTCCCACTGCCAGTGCAGAAGTGGCTGATGACTCAGGAACCACAGGCAGGAGAGACCAGAGCCCATCTTTGTCCACAGACACCTCAAAAGGGACAGATGGGCACATCACCCACCACACAGCACTCAGAGAGACAAACTGCCTCAAAGGGCTGGTCCCAGTGCAGGGGCAGAGGGCAAGAACTGAGGTTTCCCACACTGCCTGTGCCAGAGGACTGTGACACCTCTCTGGCTGCAGTGGGATGGGGCCTCTGCTGTCCCCTGCCAACACACCCCCAAGCTGGGGGACTCACCTCTTGTGAAAGGTAGGGCAGGACCTGTGCACAAATCCCATTTAACCTCTTCACGATTTCAGCCTAAAAGGTGGGAGGAAGGAAGAGGAAAGGTCAGGCAGTTTGGGATTGAGAACCTGCAGCACCAGCTGCCCCACCTTCCCCCTCCCCAGGCCAGCCCCGAGTCCCCAAACAGCCCTGGGAAAACACCCTCTCCTCAGGAAGATCCTGGCAGCCTTCTGGTGCCATGGGGGTCACCCTGCTCCTGAGGCCCCTCCCTGCACAGTTAAATGAATTCTGTCTGCAAAGAGCACATTTTCAATATTCTCTTTCATCTCCACATCTCTGACATTCATTTAAAGCATTGGGAGCAACTAGAGAGGAAACTTTACTACAGACTCAGGTGGGGATGTGCTGGATTCCACTTGCCATGTAGACACAGACAGACACATGTGCTGCCTCCACTGAGATCCCTGCTTGGCCTCCTCAGGCTCCCCCCCTCCCTGCAGCCCAACTGCAGGACTGGGGCTACTCAGGGAGACCAGAGGGGCTGAGCAGCTTCCTCACTACTCTCACACAAGCAGTGGCAAGTTCTGGGGTGCTCAATCCTTTCCTCCTGGCAAAATATGGAAGCTACCAGTCCTTTGCAATGAAATCAAAAGTCCAATGAAATCAAAAGAAACACAGAGCCAAAGAGTTTAGGCACACACCAAAAGCAGCTAAGGGGACACTACAAGCACCACAGGGAAGCAGATGAGGCTGGGAGACATTCACAGGAGAGCAGTGAGGGTTTGTGGCTCAGATTCTTCAACAAGATGCAGGTTTTCTTAGAGAAGCCAGTCTCATGGGCTTAGCAACAAGGGCAATGGGATCAGAAGCACCAAGTGCCTTTGTGGGGAGCAGAACTGTGCTAAGAGGCTTATAACTGAGCCATGACATGCAGCCAACTTTGTGCCTGGAGCTGGAGCCAGACAGAGACGGGCTCAGATAAGGCTCATGTTGTTAATACCACAGGTAATTAGTGGGGATAATTAATAACTTAACCATCAGTGAGGGTAATGAGTGAACTCCTCCAAGCTGTAGCTCCAGAGCCTGCACTGCCCTGTCCAGTGCTAAAATACCTGTTCAGGCCCTCAGGGGAACCACAGGGTGGGAGCCCTGAGTCCAGCACTGTGATCCCAAGAGGTGTGTGGGGGGGGTGGCCTCCATTTCAAAGGCATCTCTGACATTTTACAGGCTCATGGCATTGCAAGTTCCAGAAATACCACTCAAGTGACAGAGGGCAACACACAGCAGACAACCCACCTTCCCCAGGAATTGGAGCCCTTGGAAAGGCTTTTCCCCCCTACCTGTTTGTGCATTTCAATATTCAGCCCGTAGGACATCTCATAGTACTGCAGAGCAGGAGAGAAGAGAACAAAACAAACTGTAAGTCAAGTCTCAGCCCAGGTAAAGTGGCTCCATACAGCAGTGCTGGGAACTACCACCACCTTCTTGGCAGGGTCTTGTACAAAGGCTGGGCAAGGACAGAAGCAGAGCAGGGGCCAGCCCTGGGAAACAAAGGCAGGGGGAGGCAAGCACAGAGACCCCCTGCAGGTCTAAGGCAGAGCCCTGAGCCCAGGTGCTCCCTTGCCAACCCTGCTCCAGCCTCTTGCTGCTGCAGACAGAGAGACTTGGAGACCTGCCAACAGGGCCCCTCACAGACACCTTCCCACAATCTGCATCAAGGTGAGAGCGAGTGACACAAGCCCAGAAAAAGGCTCCACAGACTTCCTTCCATACCCACAGCCAAAAGAGGCTTTGCTGGCTGGTGGTACCTTAAAGCCCACATGGCTGCTTCAGCAGCAAAGGGAAGAGATCACAACTGGACTTCATCTAGCAAGGAACACATCCAGCTGTGCAGAGCTCCAGCTGTTTAGGAAGAAGTTATGTGGAAACTCCTCCCTTCCCCCCCAACAATTCACCCAGAAAACCCCACACAGCAGCAACAGGCAGCTACAGACAATCTGTTGGCAGGAGAAGCTATTTCCTGACCCCTGGAAGAAGCTGTTACGAGGCTCATGTTTGGGAATTTAGAAACCTCCTCCTGCAGCTTGCAGGCTGCGATCTTGATTCTTCCAAATGGGGGGGGGCAAAAAAAAATCCCCATCTGTGCTCCTTTAATTCCAGGAGATCACCAGCATTCTGGTACCAACACCACAAGTCTGAGGAGAGCCCAGCCATGGCATGAGCTCAGCCTGCTGTGGGCTCTCGAGGCTTCTTTGCATTCTGAAGACTCGAGCAGGAAGCAGGAGCCCGTCCCCCCAGCTGCCAATTGACTTATTCAAAAAATCAGAGCAGCTGTAGCAGGCTTTGCACATTCACAGAAACCCTCCTCTCTGCTTCCTGTGGCGGGGAGAGGCAGCAGCTCTGTGAGACTCCAGCTCAGCCACGCAGAGGAGGCAGGAGCTGCTGTGCCTGCAAAGCCTCCAGCACTGCGCCACGAGTAACAGCCCTTCCCCTCTGCTGCTGACAGGAACCTCAATCAATTCTGGTGACTGCTAGTATTGAGAGGGGAAAAAACCAGACCTCAGCCACATCTGGAGGTGAGGGTCTCCCTGCAGATCACAAGGCTCAGGAAGCAGTTGTTTACCAGTGAGAATGGGGCAGGCTTCCCGTTCATACACAAGGAAAACTGTGATGTCTTCTCCTTGTCCCCAGCCCCAAGCGCATCTTTGCTCCCCAGAGCTTCAGAGTGTGGGCACACAGGTGGTACAGGAGGATGGAGGGGCCAGCTCACTTGTTTCTGGTTTTGAAGTCTTAACTCTGCCCTGAAGAGCTGTTATATAAATTTCTACGTCTTATCTCTTCCTTCCAGGGCAGGTGCAGCAGCTGGCAAACAGGCACCAGCTCATCTTCATGGATAATAACACAGCCTCCTGTTAATTCCATGATAGCAAAGGGACACATCCCAGCCCTGCCTGGCATCCCTGGCCTCTGCTACAAGGGTCCTTCCAGAGGCATTACCTGGCAGGCAAACCATCCCCCTGCCTATCAGAACATGGCTGTTTCCTGGCAGATTTCTCTTTGGAAAGCCACAGCTAAGCCTGCTGCCCACACATGGCACTGTATCTCCTGCCTCTACCCAGGTGCTGCCCTGGGATTTGCACACTATGCTGAGACAGACTGTGCTGGACAGACATGCCAGGACTCAGCACCTCAGAGCTCTGCAAGGCTGTGGGGTCACCAGAAGGGTTTCCCTCCTGCACAGAAGCTGGTTTCTGCTTCCAACTCCCACCAAGCTCGTGGGGTTTCCCAAAGCATCGCTTCACCTCTTACTGGCCACGACCCTCCTGGAGTCCCCAGACACTTACACACCAACACCTTGCAACTCCTCAGGTGTGTAAGAGCTGTCACCTCCCCTGGGCACAGGGAGAGAGGCCCAGAACCCACCAAGCAGTCAGCCACCGGGCTCAGTTTTCTGTGTCCAAAAATCCTCTGCTACTTCCCCGCACTTCGACAATCCGCCGCACGCGACCAACACAAAACACACAACAGCCCCATTTCCAGAAAAGCCAACACCAGCCCTGCTGAGAGAGCCCTGGAGCTCTGCAGGGCACGGGTTCCCCCTGCCAGGCAGTGCCCAGGCAGGCACTGCCACCTGCTCACACCAGAGTTGCCACCCACGAGCTCCCGGGGCCGGTCCTTACCATGACGTAGTGACGCTGCATCTCCGATTTCTCGCTGGCTAGTTTGTCACATTCCAACTTCAAGCTGCAAAGCCAGAAAACAGTAAGAAAAAACCACAAACAGGAGGTGAGAGAGTCGATGGCCACAAAGCAGCTGCTTCCTGCATAGCCTCATCCTGGCCAGGCCAGCTCCTTGGACATCACTCTCCCGACTTCAAGGGGCGGCCAGAGCCTGCTCCCACCTTCCCAGCTGGAGTCCCACCAACACACACATTCAGGAGGAGGACACAGGGCTATCTGCCAGCTCAAGGCTGACCTCCCTCAGGCAAATCTGTTCCAAAGGAAGAGGAATGCCGGGCAGAAGCAGAGTTGGCTGCCCAGGAAGGGGTTTGCTGTTCCTCAATGGATCGCTGGCAGCTGGGGACAGCTTCTGGCACCAGCCTGTCTGCAGCACTCAAGGGATGCTCCCATACAAAACCAAAGCCAGACCCGCTTCTGAGTGGTGAGGGGGAGGCCCAAGTGCAGCACATCCCTCCAGAAGAAAGGATTTTTCCTCTTCCCCTAAATTCTTCACACTCTTCAGAGAAACTGCTGCTGCTCTCGGTATTTTATGAGACTCCAACTCACCAGCAGAGCAATTGCAGCCAGCATGTGCTGTGGTTTTATGTTTCAAACAAGAAACAGCTTCACCTACACAAAACCTGCTCCTTCTCGAGCAGATTTAAGCCCAAGGGGGGTGGAGCAGGGTAAGGGGAAAGGCTCTGTTTCAGCAGGCACTGTTCCTTGGGCTGCCCCACTCCTCACATGCCACTGCCAAGACGCAGGGACACAAGGAAACGGCCACTTCCCAGCAGTTTTTCTGCCTGCTCCTGCCAGAGCAACACCACCACAAACTTGTGACCTGGCCACTGGGACATTTGCAGCCACATGGCACTGATTCACATGCCAAAAACGGTGCCTGCAGCCCCCCAGGCCGCGGCAGAGGGCATCGCCTGGTCAACTTAACACAAGGGCATCGCATTTATTTCACACACGCGCGAAGCAACAGATTGTCTCGAGCCAGCTTTTGAGTCAGCAGAAACATTTCCACGTACACAGAAAAGCAGAAGCTTTTGGATTTAAGTGCTCCCTGCAGCATTCGCAGTTCGAGAATGGCAGCCAGCGAGAAGAACTGAGCAAAAACTCTCAGCAAGAGGCGGGAGGCCTGGCAACCGTCTGCGCAGTCCTGGCTGAGCAGCGCTGGGAGGGAAGACCTTGGCTGGAGCCGGGAATGTGCCTTCTCCTGGCCGGGCCCCGTGCGGACACGACTTAACCCCCTGCCCGAGCTCTCCCTCCAGCCAAAGGTGTCCCAAGATACCCTCCCCCGTGTTCTCTCTCACTCGGTCCACGCCAGCGAAGCAACGAGCAGAAGAAGAACCGGGAGCGATCCCTGCCCGTCGTGCCAGCCCAGCGGAGCGGCGGGACAGCGCCGGGCCCGGTGGGAGCACGTACCTGTGGTACTGGGCCTGCAGCAGCTGGAACTCGTCTTTGATGCGGTCGCAGGAGTCGGAGGTCGTGAACTTCAGCTGCTGCGGCAGGTGAGAGGAACCCTTGAACAAACAGGAGACAGCGCTGGGGCCGGGGCCGGGGACCGGCTGCACTCCCTCCCCCCCCTCCCTTCCCCGGCCCCGAGCCCCCTCCGGGGCCACCCCCGGGGCCCAACGCTCGGGCCCGGGACGCGCCCAAGGTCACCCGTGGGGCCCCTTCCGCGGGCGCTGCCTCCGGCCCCGCCGCCCCTCGGTACCGGCGGCGGGAGGCGCT